>CM076573.1:654792130-655327699 GCA_034641835.2 Pinus albicaulis | reverse complement strand
CATTGTTGAGGTGTCAAAGGCTCGGTGCAATTGAACTCTGGGCAATCAATGGACCCCAATTTTTCTTGCAACTTACTGCGAACATATTGGTGTATGCAAATAGAACAAAATTTGTGGGAACAAACCACATATTCAATGAGGCCCAGGGATAGAAAATTCCCAGGCACGACCATATATACAATACCATGTGAAACTTTAGAGAAGTCAGGAAACAAACTCAGTGGACTGCTCTACATGAGTTACCTGCTCTCTTGATGACTGGGCAATGCCAAGTTCAGATGTAAAATCGGTACAACAATAACGCAACGAGCTTAGCAGCAAGATCATAGATATTAGAATATGCCTGCAGGCTAAGATGTACGTCATAAGTGTCATGGCAAGCAAGAAAGGCTCACCAAAAGAATACTTGCTCAATTCTGGGCACAATATCTTTGTTGCAGGCAAAGAGTTCTACTTTAGGCACATTACTTACACATCAGCCATAAGGAATATGATTGAATCACATTGACTGTACAACAAACCAATGAATTATGTTTGTGTGAGACACTTTCTCAGTGTATGTAAATCAACAATCAAATTTGACAAGACTTTAACCTAAGGCAAGATTTATCTGTGTCATTACATAGCTTAATTATAAAATTTCCTCCATCCCTTAGGTATCAATGGGCGGCATTGTCAACCTACACAACAGATGGATTCCACAAAGATCATAAAGAATTATAACATGGACTAATGGACTCTGCTAGAAATCTGGGATGGATAGCTTTACAGGGTCTTAAAGTAAAGACCCTTAGCTATGTATGAAAACCCCCAGACCACCGTAAGCATATTAACAAATGCAAAATACAGCATTTCAAATGAATCTAAGCCACTGCAACAAGAATCAACATCAAAAACATAAAACAATTCCGCCAAATTGACAAATACAAAACTCCTGTTCACCAGTGAACCCGTAATGGGGTAGACAAAGTATCAAGCCATCCCTAGGGTTTCAATCTCGTTCTGGTCTCCGCCATCCAAATAAAGAATAGAGACAGACGAAAAATTCCAGGTGATTTTGACATAATAGCTACCCTTCGGAACCAGCACCTAAACCGAAATAAGTCCCCAAGGACCTTCGAGTGATCTTCTCGGAGTAGCATCCAACTAGACAAAAGATGAATAAATAAAATCCGTAGCTGCAAAAAGATCAAACTTATTCGTTCCTGAGCATTGCTTGGATCAACTCTTTGAAAATTCATAATATCAAACTTCAAGTGGGAACAAACTGTATTATTGAAAATCTCTGATGATTCTTTGACTTCTAAACAGATCTTGCACATTTCTTTCAGAGGAGGGGGGTGCCCATTTCCCTTCCAAACTTCTTTACCAACATTTTCCCCACCAGTAGAAATGGGAATCTGTCAATTAAAATAATATTCAGGATATGTAGATTACAGATTTAACAAGGGAAGTTAAACAAAGTCAAAACAATTTGACGTTGCAAATTTCTAAAATTTTAAAGTGTGCAATCAACTGAAAGATAGCCATTTTAATAAAAAAATCTGTTTACAAAAAGAAAGGAGGATTAATACACCTGGGTGTGAGCAGTGGGAGAGTTGGCATTTGAACTTGAAATATAAGCAGATTCAAATGAGTCTGGTGTGTATTGAAGTCCGACAGTCTACCACCTTCAGTCGGTCAGTTGAAGATCTTAAAGGAATTGAGGCTCGAGAATTGCTGTGAATTGAAACATTTGCCGGTGACTGTTCGACTGTTGACTCAATTGACGAAGTTGAGAGTATTGAATTGCCCGTTGCAAACATTAAGAACATGGAATGATTTGGAATCATCCAATGACAACTGCATGCCTCAGCTACAAGTCTTGGAACTGTTCAACATGATATTATCAGAGGTATCATTTGCTACAGGCGTTTGCCCCATCCTTCAATATTGCACCTTTTTCAAGTTGGCCCTCGCAATTTCAACTGCGTTTTCTGTATTGCGGGGCCCCCGACGCCATTTCTTGCACCAGAATCGATCCCAGAGGTATCATTTGCTACAGGCGTTTGCCCCATCCTTCAATATTGCACCTTTTTCAAGTTGGCCCTCGCAATTTCAACTGCGTTTTCTGTTGCGGGGCCTCCGACCCCATTTCTTGCACCAGAATCGATCCTAGGCCACCTCATATGAAAGCCCTGCCATTGCATGTTGAATCTCATGCGCAGCTGCTGAGACCCACCCGACCTCCAATCAGGGAAACCAACCAACTCCCATAGGGACACCCTATTGCAAAACAGCTCACCAAGGTCGAACCGACAGCAAAACACATGGCTCTTATAAACAAAAAAAACAGAGGATATCTTCCAACTTCTGGAAAATCGCAGCAACAATGTTGCCTGTGGCGTTCGCCGCCACTCCCCCAATTAAATTTTCTGGAAAATCGCAGCAACAATGTTGCCTGTGGTGTTCGCCGCCACTCCGCAGAGACTGCCATAGCTGATAGCAAAGGGAGAACCAGAATGGGAATCAGTACTGGAACTGGGACGAAGCAAAAGGCTAAAAAAAAGACTGAAAGGTGTGAAGCAATCCCCTGAAGCGCTTACAGAGCCTCTGCATCGAATACCTTCTGGGTGCTCTCCTCGGGCGTCTGCTCTGTCTTCAGAGTCATCATTATCGCGTTCAGTTCCTCCCGGATAAATGCATACAGAAGAAAAAATTTAGAGCCATGGATTAATGTTCTGCAACAAGAGCCTGGGGAGGTTGAGGTTCCTGAGGCGCTCATACCACGCTCTCTCTCTATGTCGATTGGCCCGATTGATCAGATCTTCAGCCTCTTGAACAAGCGCCGAAGCCAGTGGTCACGCCATAGATATCTGCTCCCGCCTTGGCTTTCTCCTGCACCCACAACGAACACCTCTCAACCAATTCTCTGCAATAACCGGTCGCAACTGCCTTGGTTTTCCATCTAGGGTTGAAAATGTTTGAATCGTCTAACATCCAATCTAATGGTTTCACATTATGACACGTTGCACATCAGCAAAGTTGTTTTCAAATAAGAACGCCTTACAACATAATTAAATGGGGTCGCTTGCAATGCTATGTGCTTTGCCCGTACTTACCATTTTGTGTATCTTCATGGAGAATGCCATGTTCATTAATGAGACCATGATTGGATGGTGGATGAATGGAATTTTGAACTCAATAAGTTTTATTACATGGTAATTGTTATTGTCTTAAGGGTTAAATATTATCACTACGAAAGATTGTTTTAAAAGTTATTTTAAAATTTTTCTTTATTTTGTTCAATTTATGGATAATAGTATATTGTTTATTTTTTTACCATTTATAAATAATAGTATATTGTTATTATTTTGTTTTTTTAACCATTTGGATTATAAAAGTTTTGTTTAGTATGGAGTTTAGGGAATATGAAGATTTTGATATCGTATGTAAGAGAGGAAGTTGTGTTATGAATCTAATTATTAAATTCCACTTAAATTTATCTTTGAAATTTTTTTTTTTTCAAAACTAAGTTTGGCACGTGTGCATCTCTTCACTTGAGTGGGAAAACTAGTTGTGATAACCCATAGCAATGCTCGATATCTTTATGGGCATTAGTAATAGATTAGGGAGGCTTCCAAGTGGTGAAGTTTGTGGCATTTTGATTGGACCTCGGTCCTCTTTATTTTTTTATTTATTTTTTATAGTGAAATGGAACATGAGGATACTAATTATGGATGTCACAAAATTCATGGAATATAGAGGTTGTGGAATGCAAAAGGATTACCTCTTTGGATGGGATAGTCAAGGCCCAAGATGAACCAATCTAGTCCTCTTAAATTCAATTCAACTAGTTGTAGATAAGAGGTTTGAGTAGTAAAAATACAAAGGGTTGAAATAACAAGCAGAGAGTGTGAAAATTTAAAATAGAAATTTGATCAATAAATTTAGAGTTGATACGAGGGAGATAAGTTTGGAGAAGATTTGATCATTACTATTATTGTGTCTTTGTGTCTCTTTATCTTCTATAGATCTTGTGCTTGTTGATTGGAGAGAACAAAAAATCTAAGTTGTGTTTTCCATGATTGAAGATAATGCACTCATGTCAACTAAATTATTCCAAGATATTTATGGGCATCTAAGTCGTCAAAATCACCTAGGATTGCACTCTATATGGGCCACACCAACTCTCAACATCGCTGTAATTTTTTGGTGTTTACTCTTGATTACTAGAGTTTGAAATCTTGGCTTTGGCTTCCATATAGAACTCAATTCTTGAAATCCAATCACATTAGTGGCATTTGACTATTTAAAATGACATGGGGTGGGCTTTGATATAGGTCATGAGACTATTAATATAACCTCTATAAATACAATCACACATTCAATCATTCCCTCAAAGAGTCTCATGGCTTTTAGGATGGGCGGCCTTAAAAAAAAATCAAAATTTATCCAGTAATAAAAAACTTGTCAATTTCCACCAGTAAATTCAACTTACACCAAATATTTGTAATCTATGTTACTTAGTTAGTACACTAGTTTAACAAAAATTAGACAATTAAATTTTCGAAAATAAAATTTGGTATTAAATTCAACATATTAAAAAAAATCCACACACACACACACATATATATATATAATTAAAAATTGTTGTATTTTTTTATATATAATAGTAAGAATTGTTATAACTTTATTTTGTAAATCACATTTTATTGTCATTTTCTTATTTGGAGATGATATGGGCATGTGGTGCTAATAAATGTTGTAATTTTTTTTCTTATTTGTAAGTCATATTATCTTTCTAGGCTAATCAATGAGGGGCTCTGACAACTTGACATCCTAGATTTTTTTCTATGATACTTATTAGTATAAGGTTAATTTTGGAAAATAGAAATTGTGAACTTTAATACTGGGAAGCTAATCATCAAGGGCTACATTTGATGGGTATTTACCTGTATTTTCCTTATTTAACCATCAAATGCTGACCATTTTAAAAGTTGCATTTCATTGATGATTGTTGGAAATATGATGCAGAGTGTTGTCCTTGATGGCAACCCACTAAATGAAGATGAAGACATGTGACAGTTGATATGTGTTGTCCTTGATGGCAATACACCTGATGAAGTTATTCTTGACTTGATGGACTTGGTAAACGATGTAAATCTGATGTGATAGGATGTTTGTTAGCAATATGATGTTGAGTGTCTGATGTGATATGATGTTTGTTAGCAATATGATGCTGAGTGTTGTCCTTGAATGACAATCCTCTTGATGAAGATGATGGAAACTTACTTGATGAAGTTGTGCTTGATAGAATATGTTCTTGATGAAGGAAATATGATGTATCTACAGTGTGTACAGAAGGCAATGAAGAAAAGAATTCAGAATGTGCTCAAAGTATGATGAAAAGAGTAAGTCTTTATGAATACGCGGATCTGTCTAAGGAAAGTCGCGTATGCACGCGGAAAAGAACGTTCCAAGTAGCGTATGGGCAAAAGCGCTCAAAAATGCAAAAACAGGGGCCCGTGGTATTGAAGGCTCATGGTATTGCTTTGGCCCGTGGTATTGAAGGCTCATGGTATTGCTTTGGCCCGTGGTATTGAAAAAGGATAAACCTATATAAGGAGAAGAAATTCATTGTGCAAATAAAAAATGAGAGTGGGTGCAAGATGTCTGAGTTTGAATGAATACTTCTCTATGAAGTATATCTGCATGGAAAGGGTAAAGGTTTGATGATAGATACGAATCTATGATGCACCTATGAAGAAATGATGAAGAAGGGGATCTAGATACGAAATGTGTCCCATACTTGCTAGATTTGTTTGAGAGCTTGATCTGAAATGAGCGAACATACATGCAGTGAAAGGAGTAAATACGAGCGAATATACGATTTGAAGAAGTATCTTTGCTACGTAATGGTTGAAGATCTATATGCTAGTTCGCCGAAGGGGAAGCGCGTATATACGCGGCTTCGATGAAGAGAAAGCGCGTATGCGCAATGTAATTTGTACTGAAGTATACGTTGGTTTATGTGGACGGAAGCGCGTATATACGCGACATCAGTGAAACGCGTATCTGAACTAGGGTTCTTGAAGTATGGGGTAAAAATATGATCTGATCTCTTGAGTTTTAGCTATCTTGTTGTTGATGTTTGGTATGCTTAAAATATATGGAGAGGTCCGGTTGAAAATATGATGAAATGTGGCCTGCAAGTTGTCATTCTATTAAAGTTGTTGGATCCGGTGTGAAAATTGATGACGTGGTCAGGGTGATGCTTTGAGGTTGGTAGCCTTCGATCGCGAGGGGGTTAGTGCCTTCGGTGGTGGTAAAAAGCGAGATCGGGGGTTGTAGCTCCCTTCCGGGAGAGGGCTGGTAAACGAGTCGAGGGGTTGGAGCTCCCTTCGGGGAGAGGCCAGTAAGCATAGCAGGTGGAATTGCACGTGTCTTGGTCAAGTCGCATGACACATATGTTATATAGATGTTTTCTCTACTGTTAAAATAATGAAGAAATTTGAGCAAGCTGCGAGTGGTGGTTTTTCTCCCGAAACAGAACATCTAAAATCTGGTGTTCATGTGTGATGCTTTGTGTGATGGTTTATTCTGTTCTTACTGCACATGCTTACTGTTTATAGAACATCTAATAAATGAATGATGGAATGATATAAGTGAAGAACTAATGGCATAATTAGATCTCTGAGTATACGCTAGTTGCATGAAGGAAATCCGCGTGTATGCGCAAGTTTAATGAAGGAAAGTAGCGTATGGGTTTTAAGGAATGAAAAAGTAAATGTTTTGAGTATGCAGTAAATACTGATTCACCCCCCCCTCTCAGTATTTTTCCCAACAATTGGTATCAAAGAAGGTTCTTCTGCAGAAGCTTGATCGCTTGAAGGAGATCCGTCATAATGGGAAAGAAGTAAAAGAAGAAGCCCACTCGGAGAAAGGAAATATTTCAGAGAACATGGATACCAGAAATCAAAGAAGATGAATCAGATAGTGATTGGGGTTATCCCTTGCATGATCTTAGTGGTACAAACAATAGTGAAGAATATGCTATCGACCTAGAAGAAGCTGTCAAGATTAAAGATGAAGAAGATTCTGACCAAGCTCTACAAGTGCTCATGGCAAAGAAGCAACAGAAGAAGGATACTCAAAGTAACGAGATGTCTCAGAAAACCGCTATAGCAGAAGTTGAATCTGATAGTGATCCTTGTAATCTTATCTGTGCAAGCAATGATGTTGTGGTTTTAAAAGAAGTTATCAAAGATCAACAAAGAAAATTTAATGAGCAAGACGCTGCCTCCAAAGCTTTGGTATTTAGATTGAAAAGGATGTTCGATGATGTATACAATCGAAGTAAAGGATATCAAGCTGGAATCATCTCTCTGCAAGTAGAACTTGAAGAATCAACTGAGAAGAATGAAGGACTTGAAGCAGAAAACGTTTCTCTAAAAGCAGATCTGGAAAAATAAAAAAGGAAGAATGAAGGTCTTGAAGCTGGAATCATCTCTCTACAAGAAAAACTTGAAGCATCAAGTAAGAAGAGTGAGGAACATCTACCATCATTTGAAAAGGAAGGACTTGAAGCAGAAATCATTTCCCTCAAAGAAGACTTGGATAAATCAAATAAGAAGAATGCAAGACTTGAAGCAGAAATTGTCTCCCTCAAAGAAGATCTCGAAGCATCGAAGAAGAAGAATGAAGAGCTGCAACAAACATGTGAAGAAAACGAAAATTGGTTGAAAGAATAAATTCTAAATCTGAAGGATCAAGTAGAAGATGGAAGAAGGAAAGAAGAAAGCATGACAAAGCAATGTCAAGCCCTGGAGGTTGAGGTAAACATTCTCAAAGGTAAATTAGAAGAAAAGGTTAGACTGTTGAGGTTTCAAGATAGTACTAAGATTCTGGATAATATTCTTAGTAGTCAAAGGTCTCCTTCTATCAAACTTGGTTTTGGTTTTAATGAAACTGTTAAAGGAGAATCTAGTTCACAAGAGAATGCTAATGATTCAAAGGAAGACAATGCAAAATCTGAAGTGTTGAAAGAAACAAAAGGTCAACCAACAGTCATGAATTCTCAAAGAAAATCATTCAATAATGTTGAATGCTTTGGATGGCATAATTTTGGACATATTGCAGCCAATTGCAGGAGCAGATTGTTTCAGTCACAAACAAGCAGATCATACATAAAAAGGTACTCTGGTTTATTCAAGGGATATTGTTTTTCATGCAACAAGTATGGTCACAAAGCTGTTGATTGCAATAGAAGGAAGAATAGAAAATCTCATTATGATTCTTATACTTATTTCTCTGGCCACATGAGATGTTATGCTTGTAACAAGTATGGTCATATAGAAAAGGAATGCAGGATGAACAGATTTGGGAAAGTGGACAATCTCCAGCACACAGTTGGAAAGCTCAAGAAAATTTGGAAAAGGAAGGAGGACCGTTCAGAAACGTAGGGAATACTGACCCTACTGCAGTCATATGCTTCTGAAGATTACTCCTCTGATTGACTGCAGGAATGATGTGGGATACATTATGAGCGTTAGTAATGTATCGTCACAAGGGGAGCAATGTATGATGTCTCTCATGATTGATTTGATTATTCTGGTTATGTTTACTTCTAACAGTGCATCTGGTGTGAAGAAAAGACAGGAACAGAAGGTAAATTTGCAGGAGGAGATGAAGGTGTGAAATTTTCTATATTTCACTATCCATACGCAGGTTCTATAAAACAAAGTCGCGTATACACGCGAGTTCCAGCTAACACAGCCGCGTATGCATTGATGATGAGAAAGTTTATCTGATAGCTGAAGATCTGGAGCAGAGGTCCAGGGGGAGCATCAGTCTGACTACTGATGATCGAACTATTAGCATTATTCTGGTTATACTCATGATTATGATAATATGATACTTGGTTTCCTATGTTGAAGTTTATGGATGAGTCCTGGTTGCTTGTTGATGAAGAGTATTCATTGTTGAGATGAAATTCTTAGTATTCAGAGATAAGGACAGATCATGCAGAGATGGTTGCTGATGACTTGCTGATAAAGGTATTCAGGATTGCACAAGTTAAGCAATAGCACTGGTTTAGGGGGAGTAGCAGGTTGATGATTGTATTGTTGGAAATATGATTGCTTATTCGTTGGTCTTTATGATACTCATATGATGATGACTTGGTACATGGATTATTATGATGAGATTTTGAGCCCTGGTTGCTGATAAGTATCTTTTGTGCTCACACATGGATGAGTTGGATGTCGGTTGATTCAGAAATAAGAAGAGATCATGCAGAGTATGTTACTATGGTTGAGATATTTTGTCTACATATGTTACTTCATGTTAAATCTTGAAGATCTTGATGATATTGGACCACATGGATGATTGCTTGACACATATTTGAAGATGTTGTTTTGGTACGATAATCTCTCTTGGAAAGGTTGTATTGATGCTGCAAAGAATATGATGGCTTGGTTACTAATGTGCTTATGCTACAACCATTGGATGACACTTGAAGACACAACTATACTGTTAGATCTATCTGTAGTCCAGAAGAAGCATTCAAAAGAAGCTGAACACTGCCTTTTTTCTCACAAAGGATCAGATCTGGTTAAAATTTAGAAGTTGGCTTGGGATACGCGGGTTTCATGAAACACAGTCGCGTATATACGCGAGTTCCTGCACAGAAAACCGCGTATGTCTGATTGCTGACAAATTTTTGCTTGGAGTCAGCTCTCTTCAGCACTACTTCAGTGATGTTTGGTATCTCTGATACTGTTTGGTATATCTGGTGGTGTTCCAGTTCTCATAATTCTTTTCTCATGTTTTGATAAAGATGCCTTGATGATTTGTTGGTGAAAGTGTTCAGGATGAACAAAATAAGGGGGAGCCTTAGTCATATGAAAAGGATGCCTGGATGCACAGATGCAGGGGGAGCATTAGTGTTGCTGAGTATAATGCATTGTTGGCATTATGATGATTCTAAAACATGTTCTTTGAAGTCTTTCTGGTCTTGGTAATAAATGGTTATATTTGTAGTTTGATGAAAAGGTCATGTTGAGACCCATGATGTAAAAATTGTAATATTCAGTCACACATGGACTTATCAATTTGTAAACCCACTTGGTTGGGTAGCTGAGTCAAATTTGTAAACCCACTTGGTTGGGTAGTGGAGTCTCTTATTTAAATCCACTTGGTTGGATATTTGATGTAAGTATGAGTCATTGGTGATAGGAAAGTCATAGAGTCATGTACTTCATTGGAAAATATGTTTGAAGATTCAGCATGATCTCAGGGGGAGCTTGGTCACTTATGTATATATCATATCTGCAGAACGCTTCTTCTACATGAGGAGAAAAGGAGTGAGTGTGTTGGTTTTGATCCGCCCGTTGCCCTTGATGTCAAAGGGGGAGAGTGTGTTGGTTTTGATCCGCTGGTTTTGATCCGCCCTTTGCCCTTGATGTCAAAGGGGGAGAGTGACATGGTGTTTGAATGCAGATAATGATGCTAATTGGAAATGACATGATGTCGATGTACTTATCTGTTGTAGTAACAGAACATCGTAGATTTGCCATCAAGTCCAAAGGGGGAGATTGTTGGCAATATGATGCAGAGTGTTGTCCTTGATGGCAACCCACTAAATGAAGATGAAGACATGTGACAGTTGACATGTGTTGTCCTTGATGGAAATACACCTGATGAAGTTATTCTTGACTTGATGGACTTGGTGAACGATGTAAATCTGATGTGATATGATGTTTGTTAGCAATATGATGCTGAGTGTCTGATGTGATATGATGTTTGTTAGCAATATGATGCTGAGTGTTGTCCTTGAATGACAATCCTCTTGATGAAGATGATGGCAACTTACTTGATGAAGTTGCGCTTGGTAGAATATGTTCTTGATGAAGTAAATCTGATGTATCCAGGTCATGTGAGAAGGCAATGAAAAGAATTCAGATACTGCTCAAAATGCAGTGAAAGAGTAAGTCTCTATGAATGCGGATTTGTCTAAGGAAAATCAGCGTATAAGAGTATGTGATAGAACGTTCAAGTAGCGTGTAAACCGCTCAAAAATGTAAAAACGAGACACAGTGTTGAGAGGCTCATGGTATTGCTTTTAGCCCGTGGTATTGTGTTATTAGCAATAGCTCAAAAGAGAAAGAAAGGATTATAAACGCTTAGAAATGAGCCATGGAGGCAATATCAATACATTACATAAATGAACAATTCCTTGATGATACAATTTACAAAACCTCCTTTCTATATATAGGAGTCCATGTGGCCATAATGTAATCCTAGTGGGCCACAATGTAATCCTAGCCGACCTAACAATAATAATTTAAGGTCACAATAATAACAAAATGGGGGTTACAAGGGTACAATAATAACAATAAAAGGGTTACCTCATGATAATAAGGAGCTATATAAGTGATAGGGACCTATACCCTCTCCTTCAAAGTGTTTGTCCTCAACACACATACTCTGGTCATACATATAAAAATTCTCATCCTCCTGCTAAGAATCTTAGGTGGTGGGGATTCTTCCCACTTGATGAGAATATAAATTGATAAATTAGCTACAATTTAGATTGTTTTTCTACAGGCCTTGAGGAGTTCCAATATAATCTTCCTTATCAAGTTAAAGCGTCTGTTGAGCCCGGAAGATTTTTCACCCTATAACCTTCTTTAAGCATGAAACACATTTGGATGTACTACCATGAAACGAGGAAGCTCCAATTTGTATGCCATAGTACCAATCTTTTACAACACCTTGTAAGGACCATAGTACTTTGGCGATAATTTATTATCCTTCTTAGCTTGCTTGAGGGACATTTGTTTATATGGTTGTAGCCGTAAAAATACCCAATCTCCTACATCATAACTTCTCTCGCTGCGATGTTGATCTGCCTGTTGTTTCATTCGATTTTGTGCCAAATTCAGGTTATCCTTTAAGAGTTGGAGAACTTCTTGCTGATGCTCGATGTGATCTTCCACTGCTTGAACCTTCGAATTTTCCCTTAAAGATAATGTGATGGATGGTGGATGATATCCATAAAGTGCCATAAATGGGGTCATTTTTGCTGCAGTATGGAAGGAAGTGTTATACCACCATTCAGCAAGAGGTAACCACTTGACCCATTGTGTTTGTTTATCGGATACAAAACAACGAAGATATCCTTCCAAACATTTATTTACTATCTCAGTTTGACCATCAGATTGAGGATGATAAGATGAGCTATGAGCTAATTGAGTGCCCAAACAAGAAAATAACTTCGTCCAAAAATTTCCAGTAAAAATGGGATCTCTGTCGCTCACAATAACCCTTGGGCTTCCATGTAGCTTTTGAATTCTGTCCATAAATGTAGTAGCAACTGTACTTGCTTTAAATGGATGAGATAATGCACGAAAGTGTGCATACTTGGTAAGTCTATCAACTACCACCATGATGACACTCTTTCCTTCGGACTTAGGTAAACCTGTGATAAAATCCATTGAAATCTCCTCCCAACGTTGACTTGGAATGGATAAAGGTTGTAGAAGTCCGAGGGTCTTAATTGTTTCCACTTTATTCTGCTGGCAAACCAAACATTCTGCCACAAACTTTTGAATATCAGATTTAAGGCCATCCCAAAAAAATTCTTTTTTCACCCTGTGGTAAGTTTTTAAAAATCCTGAGTGTCCTCCTAAAGGAGAAGTGTGCAATTCGAGAAGAATCTTTTGTTTTAGTTGGGAATTCTTACAAAGATATAAGCGATCTTTGTACCATAAGGAATCATTTTTCCAACTAAATGTATCAGATGTACTAGGATCTTGCTGCAACTTTTGAATGAGTATCCTTACATCTTTGTCCTTCTTCCATTCATCTCTTGCTTCAGTTATCCAATCTGGTTGGATAATAGAAATGGCACAAAGCAATGCTTCCACCTCTTCATTCTTTCTTGAGAGTGCATCTGCAACAACATTCGGCTTTCCTTTTTTGTAGATTATTTCAAAGTCATAACCCAACATCTTTGTGACCCATTTTTGCTGTTCTTCTGACGATAGTCTTTGTTCCAAAAAGTGTTTAAGACTATCATGATCAGTTTTTACCGTGAAGTGTCTTCCCATTAGGTAAGTTCGCCATTTCTTTAGTGCATGTAGTATTGCTAACATTTCCTTCTCATAAATAGGTTTCTGTAAATACTTTCCTTTGATTGGACGACTTTCGAAAGCAATGGGTCTTCCTTCCTGCATTAAAACTGCACCAATTCCATTTCCTGAGGCATCACATTCCACAATAAAGGTTTTTGTGAAGTCTGGTGTAGCTAAGACCGGTGCTGGGCACATTGCCTCTTTAAGACGTTCAAAGGCCTTAGTTGCTTCAGGAGTCCATGAAAATGCATCTTTCTTCAATAATGTTGTTAGAGGTGCTGCTATTCTCCCATAATTCTTAACAAACTTGCGATAATACCCTGTTAACCCGAGAAATCCTCGCAACTGCTTTATGGTTGTAGGAACTTTCCATTCCTTAATGGCTTTAATTTTGTTAGGGTCCACTTTAACACCCTCGTGAGATACAATATGACCCAGATATTCCACCTCTTGTACTCCAAAGAAACATTTGGAATTTTTTGCATATAATTGTTTCTCCTGCAATAGTTTGAGCACCCTGTCAACATGTTCAACATGATCCTTCCAAGACCTGCTGTAGATTAGTATATCATCAAAAAATACTAGCACAAATTTTCTAAGGAAGGGTTTGAAAATGGAATTCATCGACCCTTGAAATGTAGAAGGTGCATTGGTAAAGCCAAAAGGCATGACCAAAAATTCATAATGACCCTCATGAGTTTGAAATGCTGTTTTTGGAATATCTTCAGTCTTCATTCTAATTTGATGATATCCTGAACGAAGATCCAACTTGGTAAAATAATTTGCTCCATGTAATTCATCCAATAATTCATCAATCACAGGAATGGGAAATTTGTCTTTAATGGTGAGCTTATTGAGGTCCCTATAATCCGGACACATTCGCCATGATCCATCCTTATTGTGTAACAATACTACAGGAGCAGAGAAAGAACTTTGACTAGGTTGAATTATACACGCCTCTAACATTTCTGCAATCATACGTTCAATTTCGCTCTTTTGGAAGTAAGGATATCTATAAGGCCTGATGTTTGGAGGAACACTTCTTGGAATCAAATGAATAGCATGATCATGATCACGAATAGGTGGGAGTCCTTTGGGAGTTCAAACACCTTGGAATGATTGTCCAAGACTTGTTGGAGATCTGCAGAAATAGATGATTTTGATGTCGGAACTTCTAGTGAGCATAATTGTGCAATTACGCCTCGTTGTTCTTTCTTTAGAAGATTTGTCATGACATTAGAGCTTATTATCCTTCACGGCTTCCCTTCAATACCCCGTAATTCGACTTCCTTTCCTTCTGAAAAAAATTTCAAGAAAAGTTCTTGAAAATTAAAAGCTACCGTCCCCAAAGATTGTAACCATTGTACTCCTAGTACAACATCGACACCTCCCATAGGAATGGAAAGCATTGGACTAGTCAATACATATTCCCCCATGGTTAGCTTGATATTATGGCATTTTCCAGAGCAATTTATAGTTCCTCCATTTGCAACCATCACTTGACATTCTGGTGTTGGGTATAGGAAACAATTTAATTCCTTAGCTACCTTATAATGAATAAAATTATGGGTGCTACCTGAATCAATCAACACTATTACCCTTTTCTTCTTTATATGTCCTTCTATCTTGAGAGTTTGAGGAGTGGTAATTCCTGCCAGTGCATTACACGATATGGTCGGATTCATTTCTTCCTCTTCTAGGGGTAGTTCCTGGTGTATATCCTCTTCTTGTTCATTTTCTTCTTCTTCTTCACAATCTATGTAAAATAATTTCTTCTCAGCACACTTATGACTTTTAGTGTATTTGCTATCACAACTGTAGCAAAGCCCTTTTGCTCTTTTTTCTTCCAATTGTTGTGGTGTCAACCTTGTAGGTTGTGGAAATCTAGGCGTAGCAACACTTCCTTCTTTATAGAATTGAGTGGTAGGCTTCCTTGTAGCCATAATTTTACATTCAACTTTTCTTGCCAACCTGAATGCCTTCTCCAATGAATCAGGTTCCAAAACACGAACTTCATGTTGGATGTTATCCTTTAGAGTGCCTATGAAGAGATCAATCTTGTGTTCCTTTGGAATATCAGTTACCCTTATATTCAATTTTTGGAAGTCCTCAGTGTGCTGCCCCACTAAACCCTTTTGTTTGAGATTTATCAATTGGCTAAAGAAGGTGTTGCTCTTTGTATCCTCATAATGTGCTATCATTTCCTCCGTAAAAATTGACCAAGTGACAATTTTTTTACGGGAACAAAGCCATTGATACCATACAAATGTATTTTGTTCTAAATGTAAAGTTGCAATGCGTACCTTTTGCGTGTTTTGCACGTTATGGAGATCAAAATATTGCTCCATCTGTAGTATCCATGTTACAGGATCCTTTCCATCAAACTTCCTCATATCCATTTTGGAATATGGTGGTTCTTCCCGCCAACATTTGAGTTTATGAAATCATGATTAACATTTATTTTGCTCTCATCAGGAGGTTCTTCTCCTATATTTCCGCCATTAGGAATCATTTCTAGTTTTAAGCTTGTCATCAAGCCTTCCATGTATGCTTTTAGATCATTCTTCATGTCATCCATCTTAGCTTCCATGCCGACTTCCATGCCATCCATCTTAGCTTCCAAACCATTCATCTTAGCTTACACCTTTCTTGAACCATCCATATTAGTTTCCACGCCTTTCTTCAAAACTTCCATTTCATTTTTTGTTGTTCTTTGCGAGAGCGAAATTTGTTGCAATTGCTCTTGTAATTTTGACATGTCATGTTGCCATTCTTCATCTTCATGAGTAATAGTAGAGCCTTCTAAAGGCTTAATGGGTGTTGAATTCTTTTTAGGGGCCATTTCAGACTCCAATATCGATATCTATTCTACAATAGGCCCTTGCAATCAATTCAACTTGATTCTTCAAACAAGACTTATGCAACTCGGAAAAAAAAATACACACCTTTTACTAGCTTTGAGGAGCTCGATATTGAAATTGTATTATCTCTGTGATTGAAAATCTTCGATATCTTAAATTCAGCCCTGTAGTAGCCCTCTGAAGCTTCTTTCAAATGCCACAGGTCTGACCTGATTTTGATTCTCCAAGACAAAGTTGTGTCCAATCTCCCACAATGACCTAATTCTGGACTGGTTCAGTAGAACGAACTTGTACGACTTGCCACGTGTCACTGTTTTGTCCTTTGTCTCTGAAATTGATAGCGAAGAAACTACAGGCCGTGCAATGGTGACCACTTTTGACGGCACTCCAATCCAATATTCAGAGAGAGAGTTATTAAACTTTTCCCACGATCACCTCTTTGAGATGAAATTCAGGAGCCTGAAAAAGCACTACCTTCCACAGATCATATCTCCAAAAATATTGCGAACCAAGATCTAAAATTTTTTGATGAATTTCCTCAGGATTTCAGCTTCGCACCATATGAATTTCAGATTCTAAACCTTCGTAGAAAATTTTTTATAGCGAAAATACCACGATGACCTGTTTAGGAGCCTGAAAAAATACCTGACTTCCACAGATCATATCTCTAAAATTATTGCGAACCAAACTCTGAAATTTTTATACGAGCTTCCTCAGGATTTTTTCTTCGCACCCTAAAAATTTCAGCTTCTGAAACTTCGTAGAAAAAAAAGTTATAGCGAAAATGCCACGATGACCTGTTTGGAGCAGCGAAACCCTAGAATCCAAAGCTCTGATACCAAATGTTGTGTAACCAGCTCCAAAAATAGAAGAAAAGAGATATCAACGCCTTAGAAATAAGCCACTTCGAGGGGGCAACCTCCAATACATTACATAAATGAACAATTCTTGGATGATTCAATTTACAAAAACCTCCTTTCTATATATAGGAGTCCATGGGGCCATAATGTAATCCTAGTGGGCCACAATGTAATCCTAGCCGACCTAACAATAATAATTTAAGGGCACAATAATAACAAAATGGGGGTTACAAGGGTACAATAATAACAATAAGGGGTTTACACTAACAATAATAAGGGGCTATACTAGTGATATAGGGACCTAACATATTGAAGGCTCATGGTATTGCTTTGGCCCGTGGTATTGAAGGCTCATGGTATTGCTTTGGCCCGTGGTATTGAAAAAGGATAAACCTATATAAGGAGAAGAAATTCATTGTGCAAATAAAAAATGAGAGTGGGTGCAAGATGTCTGAGTTTGAATGAATACTTCTCTATGAAGTATATCTGCATGGAAAGGGTAAAGGTTTGATGATAGATCTGAATCTATGATGCACCTATGAAGAAATGATGAAGAAGGGGATCTAGATCTGAAATGTATCTATACTTGCTAGATTTGTTTATGGAAGGCTTAGATCTGAAATGAGGCGAACATCTGTCTGAAGTGAAAGGGTAAATCTGAACTGAATATCTGATCTGAAGAAGTATGCTGCTCTGTAATGGTTGAAGATCTATACGCTAGTTCGCCGAAGAATAAGCGCGTATACACGCGGCTTAGCTGAAGAGAAAGCGCGTATACACGCGGCTTAGCTGAAGAGAAAGCGTGTATGCGCAATGAAATATGTACTGAAGTATACGCTGTTTTATGTGGACGGAAGCGCGTATGTACGCGACATCAGTGAAGAGAAAACGCGTATGCAAACTAGGGTTTGTTGAAGTATGGGGTAAGAAATCTCTGATCTGATCTGCTGAGTTTTAGCTATCTGTTGTTGATGTTTGACTGTGCTTAAAATATATGGAGAGGGTCCAGTTTGAAAATATGATGAAATGTGGCCTGCAAGTTGTGTTCTATTGAAGTTGCTGGATCCAGTGTGAAAATTGATGAAACGTGGTCCAAGGTGGTGCTGAGGGTTGTAGCCTTCAGTCAGGGGGTTGGTGCTCCCTTCCAGGTGAGGCTGGTAAACGAGATCAGGGGGTCGTAGCTCCCTTCCAGGGCTGGTAAATGAATTCGGGGGTCGTAGCTCCTTCCAAGAGAGAGGTGGTAAGCGAGTCGGGGGGGTTGGAGCTCCCTTCCCGGGAGGAGGGTGGTAAACGAGTCGGGGGGTTGCGCTGTCTGCACGAGGCAGTGTGTGACGAGCATAGCGGTGGGTGCACAACGTCTTGGTCAAGTGCGCCGGCACATATGTTGTAAGATGTTTTCTCTATAATAAAATATTGAAGGTGAACAGCTGCGGTTTTTTCTCTAGGCTTGGGTTTCGATTTCCACCTAAAATCTGGTGTTCATGTGTGATGCTTTGTGTGATGGTTTATTAGATATTACGCATGCTTCTGTGTTTATAGAACATCTAATAAATGAATGATGGAATGATATAAGTGAAGAACTAATGGCATAATTAGATCTCTGAGTATACGCTAGTTGCATGAAGGAAATCCGCGTGTATACGCAAGTTTACTGAAGGAAAGTAGCGTATGGGTTTTAAGGAATGAAAAAGTAAATGTTTTGAGTATGCAGTAAATACTGATTCACCCCCCCCCTCTCAGTATTTTTCCCAACAATGATGAGTAGCTAATTTTTCAAATTGTCAATTTCATGGGTGACTTAAAAATTTACCCATATCCATATATACATACATACATACATATAAAAAATTTAAAGAACATTATAGAAAACAAAAGGAGTTAGTGATTATGTTGGCTGAAACTCCAAGAAAAGCATAAACTCATCCACAGTGGATCTTTGGAGTTATAAGAAAAAACTAATCTTTGTCTTCAATCACACCATGTGATCCTACATTGTACACACTTAAGCATAAACATTGAAACTTGAAGCTTAAATGTTGAGACCCACAAGACATGTCCACACCTATGGGTCATTTGTATTCTACATAAAACATGGTATTTTCTTGTTTATGTAGATGATAGTTGTTTTTTGCTTGATTTTGAGAATTTTAATGTAGTTTATTTAGTGTTGGCACTCTATCTTAGTTTTTATAAAATGGATCTATTTACTAGTTTCATTAGCAAACAAATCTATTTTGTGGTTAGATATAGAAATCCCAAGTGTGTGGTTACCAAGGCTATGATGATTTTGGTAAATTCACACTTGAATCTAAACAAAATTGGGCCTGCGCCTTTTAGGTGTTAGCTTGTTCTATAATTATTCCTTACATAAGATTATGAATTTCTTCAAAATCCATACTTACATACTACTATTACTTGAAATGTTAGAATCCTCCCAAATTCTTTATTTAAAAGTTGTTTCAAACTTGTATTATTATTTATAAAGTTATCTTTCAGTCCAACTCATCAAATTGAAAGGATCCATTGTTCCTCTTCAAAATATGTTATACTTAATGGGTTTGACCAAACCACTTGAAATTTTTTTAAGAATTGTTTAGCATAATCCGTAAAACCTTTGAAATTACTTAAATAGTGACCATACATAGTTGCATCAAATCATTGGCTAGTTTGGACTTAGGAATAAACATGGTTGAACATTTTTTAAGAATTGTTTAGAATAATTTTTAAAACCTTTGAAATTACTTAAATAGTGACCATACAAAATTGCATCAAATCATCTGCTAGTTTTGCTTTAGGAATAAACATGGTTGAATATGTTTGATCTTTTTAAAATAATATAAAACATATACATCTATGATATTACTTGGTTGAAGCTTATTTCATGGTCAAGCTAGAATTACAAAATTTACTAACACAAAATACAAAGCTTATATTAACAAAAAATGGTTTTTACATTCACAACAAGAAATTGACAAACACACATAGTACATGATATTTAAACAATGGGTATAAAGAAAAATCAAATGTCATGCTAAGAGAAATTTATTAAGGAAAATCATCATAAAAAAATATTTGATGGCTAGGAGTTCCCATCAAATTTATACCCTGCAATGTTGTTCTTATAATATAAATTATGAAAAATATGGAACTTTTTTATGAATACATGTAATATGAAATAATTTTTAATGAGATAGTTGTAATGATTATATAATGTTTCATTATAAAAATATATAGCTTTTATTAATTATTATTTTAATAGATGGTATTTGTTAAGGTCCATATTAACTTTGGAGAGGGATCAAATCTATTGAAATGCAAATTTCTTTTGCAGTGAAAAGTATTTGATCCCTCTGAGAACTTTGTAGATTCAAAGTTAAGATGGATCTAGGTTGGTATTATATAAATTTCACATATCTATATATAAAATATTCTCATTTTTAATTCTATTAAAACCTTGTTTTAATCTCTATGGAATATCCACATCATATTTTTAGTAGTAGTGAGGGTAGAGAGTTTAGATATATCTCAAAAGTGTAATTGTTTTCTTTTATATTTAATTAAAAAAATGTTATAAAATAAAATAAAATATTTATAAAATGTTTTGATTGTGAAATAAGTTATGGTTTTTTAGCATGCGGTATTGATAAGTCATGATATTTGTTGGAATATGTAATTCCTACTTGTCTGCGGTGTTGACTCTCTATGTAAGAAGTATGTTCCTATATCATAGGAGGTAGCTAAATTTATATATTACTAGTTTGGTGCGTGGTTGAGATATTCTCTCAACCACCTTATTGTGCGTCCAAGGTAGTTTTCCTGTATTGAGACTATAATTCATGTATATATATGTAATCCTTTTGATTAATAGAACATAGAGTGACTATTCAAATTTTACCTTGGTATCAAAGCCCATATGGGCCCGGATCTCGGCCCCTCCTAGGTCGAGGGAAATAAGAGTATATTTTGTTTTAGTTTGTCCATCGAGCATCGTGGCGGAGCTTCGTGGAATGTGGAAGAGAAAGAACGATGCAGAGTGGTGATGCCAGATGTGTTGGAAGAACAATTGGTGGATTATGAATCCTGAAGCCATTGGTGCAGAGCCTAAAGCCTTCGTGGGCGAGATTGAAAAGTGTGAGCCGCTGCATGATATTCGAAAGAGGGTTAGCTTATTAATGGAGGTTCGTGGCTCACTAGGTTAGTGAAAAAATGACATTGCAACCCCCGGATTTTCATAGAAGAATGAATGGGTACTCTGAGTCTTACCCATAGAGGCCTGGTCAGGCTGACTGTTCTCATTACATGCACACAGTTTTTTTGCACTAAGTGAAAAATCGTGGATTCGGGCCATCGTGTAGCTGTCGGCATTGTTTTTCACTATTGGAGGTTGAGAGCGATCGCTGGAGGACGTGTTGGCATGGATGCTTGGATCAAGAGGTCGGAAGGTAGCGCGAGTCAGGGAGAGCAGAGTGAATTAGCATTCCTGGAGCGTGGTCTGTGGATTAACGTTTGAAGGTTAGAAATATTTCTAGCTACCAAAGTGGCGTAGGAGTACTGTGCAACAACTTACTTTGAAATTTCAAGGCCAACGTCGCTTGATCCACTAACTATATGGTTACTCGTATTTCTTATTTCGATAAGCTATCAATTAAAGGCTACGTGGAGAGTGTTGCAGGAGAGTACAACTCCGTGGTGAAAAGCTGCATGGAGAATGCAACGACGTGGAGGCACGGTGATAGCGTGTGCTACGTGAGCCGGCGGTGTTGGCTCCCTCACCAAAGGAGGCTCCCATTACCGCTGAGCATCCATGCTCAAAGGAGTCGGAGAAAATCATTTGTTTTGCCAAAGCTGTGTCCCATGTTTATCATCGCATCTGCTTCCAATGGAATTTTATGTTCCTGGCCTTGGCTTCAAGTTTCATCCCCTCCTTTACTTTATCAGAATAAATGGTATTATGTGGCTCTCTACTCCCATTCTTGGTATGATTGGACACAGATTATGAATATTGCCTAAACAGAGGTAGTATTTGTGGCAATATTGCTTTTCAATATCCTTTCGGCATAGGAAAGCGTGGATGTGGTATGCCTGACTTTCAGGTCAATTGTTTGGGGAACGTCAATCCAGTAATTGTGATTCAAGGACAGAATTACACATTATTTGTGATGAGCTATGATATCCACATCTTCGTTATTTTCAAGGGCGCGAAGTGCCAGTAGATCTGTTGGTTGGTGAGTGCCGATAGAGGAACAATTTTGGTGTGAGTTTGCCGAGACCGATTTGTAATTACTGCTATTTGAATGAGGCCGCTTGGAGAAGTCGAATGTCAACGAAAGTGCTAATGCAGATCGAAAGTGTTGATATGCGTAGCGGATGTTTGCCTGTGTTTTTTGCTGCAGATTGGATCATTGATATTCTGAGTGCTTGGTTGTTGTATGGCGAGAGGGTGGACAAGGCCACAAAGAAGGGTCGAGTCCTCGAATGTTGGTTTTAATGTACTGTCAGCAGAGGTGTTAGAGCGTTAGTAGCGTGGCGCAGTGGGATCGTGGCCATAGTCATTTTCTATGTGCCAACTGAACCTTTCTGCCTCACATTTTTTGAAAGTGCAGTAAAGGCCTGCGTGCTTATGTTGGCATTTTGTTTTGGTTTCAATTTATTTTAATTTCTTTTTGGAACGAATCGGTGGTGGCTTCACCTCCATGTTCTAGTTGAACAAGGCAGCTCCAGGTTGGAAGATTTTTTGTTTTGTGATGCAATGGGTAGTTAAAAGAGCCGAGTGCCAAGATGGTGCTTTATATAAGATAAAAGCCCGGAGATTTATATGCCATGATTAGATCCATTTATGTTGCAAAGGTCACTTGGTGCTAGTGCTGGTTATGTTGGTTAATGGTGTTGTGAGCGTGTTCTGGCATAGAGAAGAGGCCCATAGATTGTTGGGTCTTTTGCAGGTGTCAGAAGAGGTGCGAGAGCATGCAGAGTTTTCGGGAGGCTTCCAGCTTCCTGTGTTTGGGATCAGCCTGGTTGAAGGTTGTGCGCATTTTTTTTCCTCACTGGTGCAACCGCAGCATATAGCACATGAAGCAGTTTGAGGGTGCTATTTCGAGTGAAAGATTTAATGGGTTGATTGGATTATATGATGTTCATCCTTATCTTTGTACTTATAACCAGCCGAGATAAATTCGGTTGTTTGTTTTAAAGCACGGTTGTTTGTACACGCTTGGGTAAATGATATTTTTATGGTGAAAGTATTTTGGAATTAAAATACATATACATATTGAGAGTAGCCATCTCAATAAGAATTTATTTTGTAAGAATTGGCTACTCTAACAAATGACAGGTGAAACATGAAGTTCCAAGTCATAATTGACAAGACAAAGATGCCCAAGATGTGAACAACGAAAAGAGGAATTAAAGAAGTAGCAACAATTATTATGATGGACATCAATCGAGTTTGTGTGAGTTTTTTTTGTGATTTTTTTGGAATGGACTCTTGATGATGAGTCACACGGTTTAATGGTAAGCAAGTCTAGGATGGTTTTTTAGTGGTCTTTGTATGTACCTGGTAACTCCAAGAGTTGGAGAGTGTAATGTAAGCCTTGTAAAGGCATATGTATCCCCGTGAAGTTCGTGGTTATCTAAAAACCACTTTGTAATTACAAGTTTGTGGTCAGCCAGAAACCACTTTTGTCACATTGAAGTGATGGTTTGTGGTGAGCCAAAAACCACATGCGAGCCCTAGAGGCTACAGAGCCTTCATGACTACAGTGCCCCCGAGTGCACAAAGGAGCCTTCGTGTTCACAACAGAGTAGGTGGTCTGCAGAAACACCTTACTCACAGGAGAAACTTAATTTCTCACAGGTTTCAGTTTACTGAGCACATTTTGGGGGGGATTTGCAGATACAGGTACATGTATGTAGCGATAATGGTTGACAGAACCATGTATGCGAAGGACATCCTACGAGACTAGCGGTTGGTACCCATGCATTCTGGTGGATGGTTGCTCCTTTATATAGATGTCGACATATCCTTTTGTTGGTTCTTCACATGGGATTTTCCCGTTTGTGGTGTATCCGAGTCGCAGACACATCTTTTGTTATGATTGAGCACAACTAGATTTTGTGAATTGATATCGAGACAAGTATTCATTAAGGGGGTGTGTTGGAATATGTAATTCCTACTTGTCTGTGGTGTTGACTCTCTATGTAAGGAGTTTGTTCCTATATCATAGGAGGTAGCTAAATCTATATATTCCTAGTTTGGTGTGTGGTTGAGATATTCTCTCAACCACCTTATTGTGCGTCCAAGATAGTTTTCCTATATTGAGACTATACTTCATGTATATATATGTAATCATTTTTATTAATAGAACATAGAGTGACTATTCAGATTTTATCTATATTGGCCAATGACTTGTAACAAAGTCTATTTACAAGTTAATAATATCCATGGTAAAAGTTTATTTTAAGTATTAATTTTTATGTGCTTATTAATTAAATTTAAATATGGTTACAAAATCATTGTTAGTACAAGCAAAGGTAGGTGTCTACAATAAATTTGTCTATTCACCATTATTAGATTAGCATTGATCAATGCAACTTATAATGTTTAACTTTGAAAAATAAATATTTATTTTTTGATATCATTAACAAAAAAAAATCAAATATTTGATTGGACTATAACATAAAGGTCGTATTACAACCTTTGCATAATATAGTACCATATATATAACTACACCACATATTTTATGCCATAATTTATTAATATAGCTCCAATATTCATGCATGATTTTTAGATATTTGTGTAGTGATTTTTTAATCCAACAATAAAATCTTTGAAAATAGCACATACTCATGTAAACACCATATTTACTATAAGTTACTTACCACCATAGTATAAGAAATTATTTGCATAAAAATGGATATAAATAAGCTATAAATAAATATACTTATATGAGTCACTTCCCACCATTATTTATGTTTTGTTCAACACTTATGTAGGACTAAAATTGTAAATGTGTCGACTTAATAGTGGTTACTACCCACATTTATGCAAGTCCTTATGCCTAAAAAATCAATTAATTTATCCACTTCAAATATCAATTTATTAGCTCATTCCAAAGCAAGACTATAGGATTTGGTTTTCTTGGTGACCATTCGGTGCAATTAAAACATATGAAGCAAACGTTTAATTTTGTTTTGTTTTTTCTATATATATTTTTCCCAACATTTGAAAATTTTTGGCACACAATATTTCTTACATTATGCCTAATGCTTACATGTCCTCATTATGGGTTGTATTGAGCCTCTGGATGCAATAAAGAATTTTAAAAAATGATTTTTTATGCTTAAAACACAATCCAAGAGTCCAAGGAGACTTAGCATTGTATCCATTTATGCATTCAAAAATGAAATTTAAACAATTAAAAATTACACATGGTGTGTGTGTGTGTGTGTGTACGCACGGTAGGAATTAATTTTCTTAAGGTACAAGTCGTTTTTCAAGTTTTTCACTCTAAAATAGGTTTTCATATGACGAAATTTGATCCCTCATAATGCTTGATAGATTTTTGTGGTTAAGATGGATCTATATTAATAATTTACCTAATATAAATTTATATATAAATTCAAAATATTATACATTTTTTTGTGAATCCTGGTCATTCATATAACTTTCAGAGAAATTGATAAACATAGTTGACACCAGCTACTAGTCTACCACTTTTGAAACTTGACTAGTAGCATAGATTCAAACATCTAAGATTGTTAATAGTGTTTACTATCTGAGAGTATGATAAACTAAAATTGTTTCTAGCTAAGAAAATAAACTCTATGCTCATGGACATACTGATAGCATTAACATAAAATAGGTTCTATTGCAAGTGACTAGTTCACATGGGTTTCATCCTGCATGATTTCCAAATTGAACAAGCGGTCATGGTTTACTGCATTGTTAGAGGAGAAAAAATGAAGGTTGTTATGTGCTTGTCATTTATGTTGTTTATATGCTGGTTATGAATGTGTTTTATGATTACGATGATGTATGGCTCTCATCATGTTCTGATTTGTAAATGAATGAAAATGTAGCTATGCCCTAATAGATGATAATGCAACTAATGGTTTAAAGGAACAATGCTTCTTGGAAATTCTCAGATAAGTATGCGACCCCTATGCTCAGATCTGTTGTTTATAGCTGTAGCTTTCATATTTGTGATACGTTTGACGAAACGCCTATCATGGCTGGTAGGGAACTAGTCTAGACCTTGTCAATGTTTTTGCAAATGTATCATTGTTTTGTTGTGTAAATTCATTTCTGGACCTCTCATGGTGTTCTCGGTAGTGACCTGGACTTTGGGCCTAAAAAATTGGCTCAAATCTCGGGGACGTTGGCACAGGTATGAGAAAAAAATTCCTTGGACACATGCATTCCCATGTTGTGGAATCATCTAGAGCCTCCCTCACACACCCTTGTCCATATCAAGGGAGATTCTAAGGGTTCAATGGTCTAAAAACCCAGTGGGACCTAAGGGATGACTACTTGAGTGGTTGGTATGGCTCCTGGGAGTTTTTTTGTTGATATGGAAGGTATTTGTAATGTGTTTCTATCGATTCCAGTTCTTTAAGGTCACCTAAGAGGTTGAATCAGATCATGGTAGCCTCTCGTCGCATGTTTACCCCAGTTGGACAATTACTTGGGTAGATGTGGGAGGAGGGTGTTATAGTATGCCATGCGATGAGGAGTGGATACCTATTGCCTAGCCACAGATAAAGGAATGAAACATAGATGGGGAACAAAGTGAGTGGCTAGTGAAAAGGAAACAGAAGGAGACCCTTTACGACTAAACATGTGGGAAATCTAGGGGCTGCGTAGGAAAAGTTAACCAAAGCGCAGGAGAGGTTAACATTGAGAGAGGTGGTCTGGGAAGCACAAGAGGTGAAAAAATAGGAGGGATAGAATGAAGGAGGAGAAGAGGATCAAGTGAGGGAAGGGAAATAACCTTAGAGAGAAAAACAAACCCCGAGAATAATCATTCCCGGGAAAGGGATGAAGAACCAAAATCCCACAAATATGAATTCTAAATTTCAATGCGGCAAGGAATATTTCCAAAATTGAAGCATAATTCCAAATCAAGATGACAATACAACCAAACTTGTAGAGGAGATTACTATTAGTTGTTCTAGTGAGAAAATAACTTCTTCTAAAGAGTTTCCAACTCGGTAAGATTTTTAGTATTGCATTCATCGGAGATTCCATGGAGCAGCCTTCTTGAATCTACAACAACACCTCAGCTTCCTACTATCAATGGTTGATATGTTACATGCATGGAGCCAGTGTCAGGCCTCGCTTGTTTTGCCTTATCCAACCACCCCTTTACATTTTGTTTTTGCCAGTCTCCATTACTCTCCAAATAAATCCCAAAATTCCCATGAAGATCAAGATCCAAGCTAGTTGTACTACTTCTAAGCTCCACACAATCTAACATGAAATCACTGCAATCTCTCTTTATAAATGGGTTCAAATGACTTCCAAATTATGATGTACAAAAGAGCATGCGACATAACTTATTCTTTTATACTAACAATATTGATCCTGAACTAAGAAAAGTAACCCTTTGTATACATCCACCATGAAGATATATATATATAACCCACGAAACAGAAGAAAAAAAAATTAAATAAATAAATTTACACTTTAACTTTCCAATATTAATAACCCAAAAAAAGTAATATTTTTAAAATTAAAAAGTGAAATTTGGGATATATATATATATATATATAAATTTGGTATATATATATATATATATATATATATATATATAACCCACTGAACAGGGAAAATAAAAGGTGGAAGTTCGTAATTCCAACTAGGACATAAAACACGATCAAACATAATTAAATAGGGTCGCTTGCAATGCTATATGCTTTGCCCATACTTACTATTTTGTGTATCTTCATGGAGAATGTCATGTTCATTAATGAGACTATGTTTGGATGGTGGATGAATGAAATTTTGAATTCAATAAGTGTTATTACATGGTAATTGTTACTGTCTTAAGGGTTATTTTAAATTTTTTCTTTATTTTGTTCAACTTATGGATAATAGTATATTGTTTATTTTTTTTACCATTTTTGAATGTCTCGAGTTTAGGAAATATGAAGATTTTGATATCCTGTGTAAGAGAGGAAGTTGTGTTATGAATCAAATTATTAAATTCCACTTTATTATTATTATTTTTTTTCAAAACTAGGTTTCGCACGTGTGCATCTCTTCACGTGAGTTGGAAAACTAGTTGTGATAACCCATAGCAATGCCCTATATCTTTATGGGCATTAGTAATGGCATTAGTAATAGATTAGGGAAGCTTTCAAGTGGTGAAGTTTGTGGCATTTTGATTGGACCTTGGTCCTCTTTATTTTATTTTTATTTTTTTATAGTGCAATGGAACATGAGGATACTAATTATGGATGTCACAAAGAGGTTTTGGAAGGTAGTAATGGAAAAGGATTACCTTTTTGGATGGGATAGTTAAGGCCCAAGATGAACCAATCTAGTCCATTTAAATTAAATTTAACTAGTTGTAGATAAGATGCTTTAGCAGTAAAAATAGGGAGGGTTGAAATAACAAGCAAAGTGTGTGAAAATTTAAAATAGAAATTTGACCAATAAATTTAGAGTTGAGACCAGGGAGATAAGTTTGGAGAAGATTTGATCATTATTATTATGTCTTTATGTCGTTTCATTTTCCATAGACCTTGTGCTTGTTGATTGGAGAGAGCAAAAAAAACTAAGTCCTTGTGTCTTCTATGATTGAACATAATGCAGTTATGCCAACTAAACTATTCCAAGAGATCTATGGGCATCTAAGTCGTTAAAATCAGCTAGGGATTGCACTCGGTATGGGCCACACCAACTCTCAACATGGCTGAATTTTTTTGGTGTCTACTCTTAATTACTATAGTTTGAAATCGTGGCTTCCATATAGAACACAATTCTTGAAATCCAATCACATTAGTGGCATTTGACTATTTAAAGTGACATGGGGGGGGCTTTCATATAGGTCATGAGGCTATTAATATAATCTCTCTAGATACAATCACACATTAAATCACTCCCTCAAAGTGTCTCATGACTTTTAGGATAAGTGGCCTTAAAAAAAAATCAAAATTTATCAAGTAATAAAAAACTTGTCAATTTTCACCATTAAATTCAATGTAATATCCCCAAACAGGGATTTTAACAATAGATACCGGAAATAAACTTGAACAAAAAAAATAATGGAAATATACACACAACCACAAATAATACACAATGGATGTCGATAAAATCACTGAGCCATTTATTAATCCATGGGAAAAAGTACTTCAACATGAAGGAACAACGAAACATTAGCTTGCCAAGAAAGCAAAGCAAAACCCAGAAAGATATCTAGCCCAGCTGATTGTTGCGTATGTGTTATATTCTTTCCACGACTAGCCCCACGCATTGTACGTTGCGCCGGGCGCAGCAGGGGGGTCACAGGGGGCGCGACAGCGCCCCGACGATTTTTTTTTTGCTGCGCAGTCCCACTCATAGGCGGACCCACCCATGTTTTCTGCATGAGTTTTCACATGGTTTTTGGGGTACGATGGTTTTTGACCCCTAGTGTTTTGTAGATCCAGTCAAGGGAACTACGGTTATGTTCTAATCCAAGGTTAATGGATTGGGATTTATGTATGCTTCGGCATGTACATATATGTGTTGTAACACTAAAAGGAATATAATGAAAAATCAAGCTGGTCGTCCCGATTTGGGATCCAGGGGAAAATATCTGTGTTTATTTGTTTTATGTTTTATGCTCTCGCTATTGTTTATTTTCTGTTATAAGATTCGTGTGTAGATAATTTATGTTCAAGGTTAAAAACTACATTTGGTATTAGAGCTGTTTCAGCTTCAAGGGGACGCTTTTGCTGCTGAGGGTTTTTTCTCAGGCCTAAGGTAGACCCTGTTCAGTGGGAGATTTGCAGGATCGATTCTTGCGGTGAAATAAGATGGCGAGCAACGGAAAGATAGAGATCGAGAAATTTAATGGTCAGAGTTTTGAGTTGTGGAAGCTCAAGATGGAGGATCTGTTGTTGGATAAAGATCAGTGGATCGCGGTAGATCCAGGTACTAAACCAACGGAAATGTCATATGAAGAATGGAAGAAACTGGATCGGAAGGCTAAGAGCACAATACGGTTGTGTGTCTCAGATTCAGTATTGTTGAATGTATCTGGGGAAGCTACAACGAATAATTTGTGGGAAAAACTTGGGACTTTGTACCAATCTAAGTCTCTGGTGAATAAGTTGTTCTTGCGGAAAAAGCTGTATAACCTGAGGATGAAGGATGGAGACTCGGTGACAGAGCATCTAAACGCCTTCAATACTGTGGTAAGTCAGCTGTCATCTGTTGATATTAAAATCTCGGATGAAGATAAGTGCATCAGTTTGTTGTGTTCTCTACCAGACTCGTGGGACGGTCTGGTTATTGCAATAGGTAGCAATACAACTACCTTGAATTTTGATTACATTGTCTCAGCCTTCTTGTCGGAGGAAATGAGATGGAGAAATATGGAGGGCCGGAATGGAGATGCCTTATCTATACGAGGAAGGTCCCAAAACAGAAACAAGAATAAGGTTTCGAGTGGGAGATCCAAATCTAGAGGGAGATCTAAATCTCCTGGAAAGTTTGTAAAGGTATGCTGGAAATGCGGAAAGGAAGGACACTACAAAAGGGAGTGCAGATCTAAAGCTCTTGCGAAAGGAAAGGGATTTGATGACGCTCCTTCTTTAGAGGCAAAAACCACCTCGGATGAAGGTGGGGATGTGTATTTGGCTTCTTCTTCAAATACACATATAGATCATGAGTCATGGTTGATTATTTCGGGTGCATCCTTTCACTTCACTCCCATAGGGAGTGGTTAGTATCGTGGTGGCCAGCTACCCATTGTCTTCCTAGCGGATGATAGGAAGGCCATAATTGTCGGACGTGTAAAATTCAAGCTGAAGTTGCAAGGTGGAAGGATTAGAACACTTCCTGGTGTTTTGCACATTCCTGTATTGGCCAGAAATATGATTTCTGTAAGCAAGATGGATGATGCAGGTGTAAAAACAGTGTTCGAGAAAGATGCCTGCAAGATGGTTCAGGGATCACTAGTATTAATGTGGGGAGTTCGGACTGGAACTCTGTACAAGCTACAAGGTAGCACTGTTATTGATGGGTGTAACAGTTCTATGGTTCCTGAAAGTGGAGAGGAAAGCCTAGCTGTCTCTGGATAAAATACAATGCTATGGCATCAAAGGCTTGGACATATTGGAGAGAAGGGCCTTCAGATACTGCATAGAAATGGTATGGTAGAAGGTATGTATAATTGCTCTCTAGATTTCGATTTCTGTGAACATTGTGTATATGGGAAGAAAAATCGGGTGAGTTTTCCTTCTGGTGTTAAGAGGGCGAACAAGATATTAGAACTTGTGCACAGTGATGTGTTTGGACCTATATCAGTTCCATCACTGGGAAAGTCTATGTACTATGTTTCATTCATAGATGACTTCTCAAGGAATACATGGATATATTTCTTGAGGAAGAAATCTGAAGTCTTTGACAAATTTAAAGAATTTAAGGCTCTGGTGGAAAACTAGAGCGAGAGGAAGAAGATAAAAAGGCACGAGGATAGATAATGGTGGGGAGTTCTACAGAAGGAATTTGAAGTTCTGCCAGAAGTGTGGTATAGCAACGATAGAAGACTACTACATGACCTCAACAAAATGGGTTATGAGAAAGAATGAACAAAACATTGATGGAAAAGGCAAGAAGCATACTCAGTGAATACATGACATTAGGACAAAATTCTAGGCGGAGGCGATGGAGGCTTGCATGTAGCATGTTGCTAGTTAACATACCATGTCGACGTTGGAGGATAAGACTCCACATGAGGTATGGATTGGTAGAAACCCTCTCTTTCACATCTAAGAGGGTGTTGGATGTGATGCATATGTACATGTTCCAAAGGAGAAAAGGACTTGAGTTTGGATAATAAATCTGAAAGGTGCATCTTTATTGGGTATAAGGATGGTTTAAAAGGTTATAAGCTTTGGAACCCGGAAACAAGGAAGGTTGTGTACAGCTGAGATGTGGTGTTTAGAGAGGTGAAAGATGTTGTTAAACATGAATTCATACCAAAGGAACCTGAGAAGATAGAGTTTAAGCTAAAGGAGGATGAATCAGACTCTACAATAGAAGAAGACTCAGAAGAGGAAGAGCCACAAACTCTAGTTGTGAGAAGATCAATTCGGGAAAGAAGGCAACCAGAAAGGTATAATCCATCTGTTTTTTGTTCAGGTTTTGCGTTAACTATAAATGATGATGATCCCAGAATTGTCAGGGAGGCAGTAGATTCAGAGGATGGAAAATTCTGGAAGGAGGCCATGGTTGATGAAATGGCATCCTTGCACAAAAATGAGGCATGGGATCTGGTGGAGTTGCCGGCTGGAAGGAATCCCATAGGGAGCAAATGGGTGTTTAAGAAGAAGAAGAATGTAGAAGGTAAGGTAGAGAAATACAAAGCTCGGTTGGTAGCAAAAGGTTATTCCCAGGTGTCGGGAATTGATTTTGGTGATATTTTTTCTCCTGTTGCCAAAGTTACTTCTATTAGATTACTTTTATATGTTGCTTTTGCATTTGATTTTGAGATAGAACAAATGGATGTGAAGACAACATTTCTTCACATGGATCTAGAAGAGGAGATCTACATGAAGCAACATAAAGGCTTTATGGTGAAGGGTAAGAAAGAACTGGTGTGCATGTTGAAGAAGTCTCTGTATGGGTTAAAACAATCACCAAGGATGTTGTATTAGAAATTTGATACCTATATACGGGGACTTGGCTTCACTAGAAGCAAGGAGGATCACTTTGTTTATTTTAAATTAATTGGTGACCGTGTTATTTATTTGGTCTTGTATGTGGATGATATGTTGTTGATTGGAAATGACAAAGAAATCATCCAAGATTTGAAGACCCAACTATTTTCCAAATTCGACATGAAGGATCTTGGTGCTACAAACTATATTTTGGGCATGGAAATTAAGAGAAATTGGGAAAACGGGAAGCTCTGGTTAAACCATAGGAAGTATGTCGAGACTATATTGCAAAGGTTCAATACGCAGGATAGTAAACCAGTGAATGTTCCTATTCCCGTAGGTGTAAAGCTGTCTGCTGAACAGTGTCCCAAGACACAATAAGAAGAGGAGGATATGTCCCGTGTTCCATATGCAAGTGTAGTGGGTAGCCTGATGTATGCAATGGTATGTACTAGACCAGACATTGCACATGCAGTGGGAGTATTGAGCAGGTTTATGTCAAACCCAGGGAAGGAGCATAGAACAACAATGAAGCGGGTTTTCAGATATTTACGTGGCACTAGTGATTATGGCTTGTGCTACCAGGGAAGACCAGGATTGGAAAGAATGTTGGAAATTCATGGTTTTGTTGATGCAGACTGGGCTGGAGATCTGGACCAAAGAAGATCTACAAGTGGGTATGTGTTTAGCCTATTTGGAGGAGCAGTCAGTTGGATGAGTAAAAGAGAGTCTGTAGTGGCTCTTTCAACTACAGAGGCAGAATACATAGCATCCACTCATGCAAGCAAGGAAGCAGTTTGGTTGCAGAGATTGTGTTCAAGTATGGGGTTGGTACATTAAGCTATAAGGATAGATTGTGATAGCCAAAGTGCAATTTTCTTGAACTCTGCTTACCATTCAAAGACAAAGCACATTGATGTTCAATATCACTTTGTTAGAGATATGGTTGAGGCTAAAAGGGTGTTGCTGGTAAAGGTGGACACTTCGAAGAATGTTGCAAATGCATTGACAAAGTCTGTGAGCACTCAGAAGTTCTCTTGGTGTAGAGAAACAATGGGTGTTGAAGAATTGGCCCAATGACTAAGCTCTCCTGTGGCCCCCTATGGAAAGAAAACAACAAGTGGGAGAATGTTGGGTATGTGCCTTCTTTCCATGAATAGCCCCACAGCAGCCTTTTGTTCGCCCGAGCGCAATGAGATCTGAAGCCGCAACACCAGTAATTTTTGAACATGCGGTCCCACTCATATGCGGACCCACCCATGTTTTGTGCATGAGTTTGCACATGGTTTTGGGGTACGATGGTTTTCGGCCCCTAGTATTTTATAGATCCGGTCAAGGGAACTACGATTATGTTCTAATCCAGGGTTAATGGATTGGGGTTTATGTATGCTTCGGCATGTATATATGTGTGTTGTAACACTAAAAGGAACATAATGAAAAATCAAGCTGGTCGTCCCGATTTGGGATCCAGGGGAAAATCTCACAAATAATTTTATACATTTTATGTTTTATGCTCTCACTATTGTTTATTTTCTGTTATAAGATTCATGTGTAGATAATTTATGTTCAGGGTTAAAACGTACATTTGGTATCAGAGCTGTTTCAGCTTCAAGGGGACGCCTTTGTTGCTGAGGGTTTTTGCTCAGGCCTGAGGTAGATCCTATTCAGTGGGAGATCTGCGAGATAGATTCTTGCGATGAAAGAAGATGGCGAGAAGCAGAAAAATAGAGATCGAGATATTTAATGGTCAGAGTTTTGAGTTGTGGAAGCTCAAGTTGGAGGATCTGCTGGTGGATAAAGATCAGTGGATCGCGGTAGATCCAGGTAATAAACCAACGGCAATGTCAGATGAAGACTGGAAGAAACTGGATCGGAAGGCTAAGAGCACAATACGGTTATGTGTCTCAGATTCAATATTGTTGAATGTATCTGGGGAAGCTACAATGAAGAATTTGTGGGAAAAACTTGGGACTTTGTACCAATCTAAGTCTCTAGTGAATAAGTTTTTCCTGCGGAAAAAGTTGTATAACCTGAGGATGAAGGATGGGGACTCGGTGACAGAGCATCTAAACGCCTTCAATAATGTGGTAAGTCAGCTGTCATATGTTGATATTAAAATCTCAGATGAAGATAAGTGCATCAGTTTGTTGTGTTCTCTACCAGACTCGTGGGACATTCTGGTTATTGCAATAGGTAGCAATACAACTACCTTGAATTTTGATGACATTGTCTCAGCCTTGCTGTCGGAGGAAATGAGACATCGAAATATGGAGGGTCAAAATGGAGATGCCTTATCTGTACGAGGAAGGTCCCAAAATAGAAACAAGAATAAGGTTTCGAGTGGGCGATCTAAATCTAGAGGGAGATCTAAATCTCCTGGAAATTTTGTAAAGGTGTGCTGGAAATGCGAAAAGGAAGGAAACTACAAAAAGGAATGTAGATCTAAAGCTCCTGAGAAAGGAAAGGGATCTGATGATGCTCCTTCTGCAGAGGCAAAAACCACCTCGGATGAAGTTGGGGATGTGTATTTGGCTTCTTCTTCAAATACACATGTAGATATTGAGTCATGGTTGATTGACTCAGGTGCACCCTTTCACTTCACTCCCCATAGGGGGTGGTTCTGTGAGTATGAGAAATATGATGGTGGTGATGTCTTCCTAGGGAATGATAAGAAGGCCAGAATTGTCGGACGTGGAAAAGTCAAGCTGAAGCTACAAGGTGGAAGGATTAGAACACTTCCTGGTGTTCTGTATATTCCTACATTGGCCAGAAATATGATTTCTGTAAGGAAGATGGATGATGCAGGCGTAAAAACAATGTTCGAGAAAGATGCCTGCAAGATGGTTCGGGGAGCACTAGTATTAATGTGGGGAGTTCAGACTGGAACTCTGTACAAGCTACAAGGTAGCACTGTTATTGATGGGTGTAACAGTTCTATGGTTCCTGAAAGTGGAGCGGAAAGCCTAGTTGTCTCTGGAGAAAATACCATGCTATGGCATCAAAGGCTTGGAAATATTGAAGAGAAGGGCCTTCAGATACTACATAGAAATGGTATGGTAGAAGGTAAGTCTAATTGCTCTCTGGATTTCGATTTCTATGAAAATTTTGTATATGGGAAGCAGAATCGGGTGAGTTTTCCTTCTGGTGATAAGAGGGCAAACAAGATATCAGAACTTGTGCACAGTGATGTGTTTGGACCCGTGTTAGTTCCATCACTGGGAAAGTCTGTGTACTATGTTTCATTCATAGATGACTTCTTAAGGAATACATGGACATATTTCTTGAGGAAGAAATCTGAAGTCTTTGACAGATTTAAAGAATTTAAGGCTCTGGTGGAAAACCAGACAGAGAAGAAGATAAAGGCGTTGAGGACATATAATGGTGGGGAGTTCTGCAAGAAGGAATTTGAAAAGGGGATACACATGAAGGTGTGTTATATGCAATGAGAAGACTACTCCACACCTCGGCAAAATGGGTTGCGAAAGAATGAATAGAACATTGGTGGAAAAGGAAGCAAAGAGAAAAAATACTCGGTGAGTGTTGGGTTGGGACAGAGTCACAGGTAGAGACGTGGAAGCGCATGTGCCAGTTAGCAGAAAATCACCTTCATCAGTGTTGGAGGATAAGACTCCACATGAGGTATGGACTGGTAAGAAACCCTCTCTTTCATATCTAAGGGTATTTGGATGTGATGCATATGTACATGTTCCAAAGGAGAAAAGGACCAAGTTGGATAATAAATCTGAAAGGTGCATCTTTATTGGGTATAAGGATGGTTTAAGAGGTTACAAGCTTTGGAACCCAGAAACAAGGAAGGTTGTGTACAGCCGAGATGTGGTGTTTAGAGAGGTGAAAGATGTTGTTAAACATGAATTCATACCAAAGGAACCTGAGAAGATAGAGTTTGAGCTAAAGGAGGATGAATCAGACTCTACAACAGAAGAAGACTCAGAAGGGGAAGAGCCAAAACTCCAACTGTGAGAAGATCATCTCGGGAAAGAAGACAACCAGAAAGGTATAGCCCATCTGCTTTCTATTAAAAATTTTCCTTCACTATAACTGATGATGATCCCAGAACTGTCAGGGAGGCAGTAGATTCAGAGGATGGAAAACTCTGGAAGGAGGCTATGGTTGATGAAATGGCATCCTTGCACAAAAATGAGGCATGGGATCTGGTGGAGTTGCCGGCTGGAAGGAAGCCCATCGGGAGAAAATGGGTGTTTAAGAAGAAGAAGAATGTAGAAGGCAAGGTGGAGAAATACAAAGCTCGGTTGGTAGCAAAAGGTTATTCCCAGGTGCCGGGAATTGATTTTGGTGATATTTTTTCTCCTGTTGCCAAAGTTACTTCTATTAGATTACTTTTATCTGTTGCTGCTGCATTTGATTTTGAGATAGAACACATGGATGTGAAGACAGCATTTCTTCACGGGGATCTAGAAGAGGAGATCTACATGAAGCAACCTGAAGGCTTTATGGTGAAGGGTAAGAAAGAACTGGTATGCAGGTTGAAGAAGTCTATGTATGGGTTAAAACAGTCACCAAGGATGTGGTATCAGAAATTTGATACCTATATATGGGGGCTTGGCTTCACAAGAAGCAAGGAAGATCACTGTGTTTATTTTAAATTAACTGGTGACCGTGTTATTTATTTGGTCTTGTATGTGGATGATATGTTGTTGATTGGAAATGACAAAGAAATTATCCAAGATTTGAAGACCCAACTGTTCTCCAAATTCGACATGAAGGATCTTGGTGCTGCAAACTATATTTTGGGCATGAAAATTAAGAGAGATCGGGCAAAGAGGAAGCTCTGGTTAAACCAAAGGAAGTATGTCGAGACTATATTGCAGAGGTTCAATATGCAGGATAGTAAACGGGTGAGTGTTCCTATTCCTGTAGGTGCAAAGCTTTCTGCTGAACAGTGTCCCAAGACACAAGAAGAAGAGGAGGATATGTCCCGTGTTCCATATGCAAGTGCAGTGGGTAGCTTGATGTATGCAATGGTTTGTACTAGACCAGACATTGCACATGCAGTGGGAGTATTGAGTAGGTTTATGTCAAACCCAGGGAAGGAGCATTGGACAACAGTGAAGCGGGTTTTCAGATATTTACGTGGCACTAGTGATTATGGCTTGTGCTACCAAGGAAGACCAGGATTGGAAAGAATGTTGGACATTCGTGGTTTTGTTGATGCAGACTGGGCTGGAGATCTGGACCAAAGAAGATCTACAAGTGGGTATGTGTTTAGCCTATTTGGAGGCGCAGTCAGTTGGATGAGTAAAAGACAGTCCGTAGTGGCTCTTTCAACTACAGAGGCAGAATACATAGCAGCCACTCATGCAAGCAAGGAAGCAGTTTGGTTGCAGAGATTGTGTTCAAGTATGGGGTTGGTACAACAAGCTATAAGGATAGACTGTGATAGCCAAAGTGCAATTTTCTTGGCTAAGAACCCTGCTTATCATTCAAAGACAAAGCACATTGATTTTCAATATCACTTTGTTAGAGATATGGTTGAGGCTAAAAGGGTGTTTCTGGTAAAGGTGGACACTTTGAAGAATGTTGCAGATGCATTGACGAAGTCTGTGAGCACTCATAAGTTCTCTTGGTGTAGAGAAACAATGGGTGTTGAAGAATTAGCCCAATGACTAAGCTCTCATGTGGCCCCCTGTGGAAAGAAAACAACAAGTGGGAGAATGATGGGTATGTGTTATATTCCTTCCACGACTAGCCCCACGCATTGTACGTTGCGCCGGGCGCAGCAGGGGGGTCAAAAGGGAGGAGGTAGCCCCCACTGTTGGGGTCCGGGGCAACGCCCCAGCGAAAATTGTTTTGGTGTGCGGACCCACTCATAGGCGGACCCACCCATGTTTTGCGCATAAGTTTGCACATGGTTTTGAGGTACGATGGTTTTCGGCCCCTGGTATTTTGTAGATCCGGTCAAGGGAACTACGGTTATGTTCTAATCCAGGGTTAATGGATTGGGGTTTATGTATGCTTCGGCATGTATATATATGTGTTGTAACACTAAAAGGAATATAATGAAAAATCAAGTTGTTCGTCCCGATTTGGGATCCAGGGGAAAATCTCTGTGTTTATCTGTTTTATGTTTTATGCTCTCGCTATTGTTTATTTTCTGTTATAAGATTCGTGTGTAGATAATTTGTGTTCAGGGTTAAAACCTACATTTGGTATCAGAGTTGTTTCAACTTCAAGGGGACGCCTTTGCTGCTGAGAGTTTTTGTTCGGGCCTGAGGTAGACCCTGTTCAGTGGGAGATCTGCGAGATCGATTCTTGCGATGAAAGAAGATGGGGAGCAACTGAAAGATAGAGATCAAGAAATTTAATGGTCAGAGTTTTGAGTTGTGGAAGCTCAAGATGGACGATCTGCTGGTGGATAACGATAAGTGGATCGCAGTAGATATAGGTACTAAACCAACGGCAATGTCAGATGAAGACTGGAAGAAACTGGATCGGAAGGCTAAGAGAACAATACGGTTGTGTGTCTCAGATTCAGTATTGTTGAATGTATCTGGGGAAGCTACGACGAAGAATTTGTGGGAAAAACTTGGGACTTTGTACCAATCTAAGTCTCTAGTGAATAAGTTGTTCCTGTGGAAAAAGCTGTATAACCTAAGGATGAAGGATGGAGACTCGGTGACAGAGCATTTGAACGCCTTCAATACTGTGGTAAGTCAGCTGTCATCTGTTGATATTAAAATCTCAGATGAAGATAAGTGCATCAGTTTGTTGTGTTCTCTACCAGACTCATGGGACATTCTGGTTATTGCAATAGGTAGCAATACAACTAACTTGAATTTTGATGACATTGTCTCAGCCTTACTGTCGGAGGAAATGAGACGAAGAAATATGGAGGGTCAAAATGGAGATGCTTTATCTGTACAAGGAAGGTCCCAAAATAGAAACAAGAATAAGGTTTCGAGTGGGAGATCTAAATCTCCTGGAAAGTTTGTAAAGCTGTGCTAGAAATGTGGAAAGGAAGGACACTACAAAAAGGAATGCAGATCTAAAGCTCTTGAGAAAGGAAAGGGATTTGATGATGCTCCTTCTGCAGAGGAAAAAACCACCTTGGATGAAGGTGGGGATGTCTATTTGGATTCTTCTTCAAATACACATGTAGATCATGAGTCATGGTTGATTGACTCAGGTGCATCCTTTCACTTCACTCCCCATTGGGAGTGGTTCTGCGAGTATGAGAAATATGATGGTGGTGATGTCTTCCTAGGGGATGATAGGAAGGCCAGAATCGTCGGACGTGGAAAATTCAAGCTGAAGCTGCAAGGTGGAAGGATTAGAACACTTCCTGGTGTTCTGCATATTCCTACATTGGCCAGAAATCTGATTTCTGTAAGCAAGATGGATGATGCAGGTGTAAAAACAGTGTTCGAGAAAGATGCCTGCAAGATGGTTCGGGGAGCACTGGTATTAATGCGGGGAGTTCGGACTGGAACTCTGTACAAGCTAAAAGGTAGCACAGTTATTGATGGGTGTAACAGTTCTGTGGTTCCTGAAAGTGGGACGTAAAGCCTAGCTGTGTCTGGAGAAAAGACCATGCTATGGCATCAAAGGCTTGGACATATTGGAGAGAAGGGCCTTCAGATACTGCACAGAAATGGTATGGTAGAAGGTATGTCTAATTGCTCTCTAGATTTCGATTTCTGTGAACATTGTGTATATGGGAAGCAGAATCGGGTGAGTTTTCCTTCTGGTGCTAAGAGGGCAAACAAGATATTAGAACTTGTGCACAGTGATGTGTTTGGGCCTGTGTCAGTTCCATCACTGGGAAAGTCTGTGTACTATGTTTCATTCATAGATGACTTCTCAAGGAATACATGGATATATTTCTTGAGAAAGAAATCTGAAGTCTTTGAAAAATTTAAAGAATTTAAGGCTCTGGTGGAAAACCAGACAGAGAAGAAGATAAAGGCGCTGAGGACAGATAATGGTGGGGAGTTATGCAAGAAGGAATTTGAAGAGTTCTGTAAGAAGTGTGGTATAGCACGGCAGAAGACTACTCCATACACACCTCAGCAAAATGGAGTTGCAGAAAGAATGAATAGAACACTGATGGAAAAGGCAATAAGCATGCTCAGTGGTACCGGGTTAGGACAAGAATTCTGGGCAGAGGCAGTGGAGACTGCATGTTACTTAGTTAACAGATCACCTTCATCAGCGTTGGAGGATAAGACTCCACATGAGGTATGGACTGGTAAGAAACCCTCTCTTTCACATCTAAGGGTATTTGGATGTGATGCATATGTACATGTTCCAAGGGAGAAAAGGACCAAGTTGGATAATAAATCTGAAAGGTGCATCTTTATTGGGTATAAGGATGGTTTAAAGGGTTACAAGCTTTGGAACCCAGAAACAAGGAAGGTTGTGTACAGCCGAGATGTGGTGTTTATAGAGGTGAAAGATGTTGTTACACATGAAGTCCTACCAAAGGAACCTGAGAAGATAGAGTTTGAGCTAAAGGAGGATGAATCAGACTCTACAACAGAAGAAGATTCAGAAGAGGAAGAGCCACAAACCCCAGCTTTGAGAAGATCAGTTCGAGAAAGAAGGCAACCAGAAAGGTATAGTCCATCTATTTTTTGTTCAGGTTTTGCCTTAACTATAATTGATGATGATCCCAGAACTGTCAGGGAGGCAGTAGATTCAGAGGATGGAAAACTCTGGAAGGAGGCCATGGTTGATGAAATGGCATCCTTGCATAAAAATGAGGCATGGGATTTGGTGGAGTTGCCGGTTGGAAGGAAGCCCATCGGGAGAAAATGGGTGTTTAAGAAGAAGATGAATGTAGAAGGTAAGGTGGAGAAATACAAAGCTCGGTTGGTAGCAAAAGGTTATTCCCAGGTGCCGGGAATTGATTTTGGTGATATTTTTTCTCCTGTTGCCAAGGTTACTTCTATTAGATTACTTTTATCTGTTGCTGCTGCATTTGATTTTGAGATAGAGCAGATGGATGTGAAGACAACATTTCTTCACGGGGATCTAGAAGAGGAGATCTACATGAAGCAACCTGAAGGCTTTATGGTGAAGGGTAAGAAAGAACTAGTATGCAGGTTGAAGAAGTCTCTGTATGGGTTAAAACAGTCACCAAGGATGTGGTATCGGAAATTTGATACCTATATACGGGGACTTGGCTTCACCAGAAGCAAGGAGGATCACTGTGTTTATTTTAAATTAATTGGTGACCGTGTTATTTATTTGGTCTTGTATGTGGATGATATGTTGTTGATTGGAAATGACAAAGAAATTATCCAAGATTTGAAGACCCAACTATTTTCCAAATTCGACATGAAGAATCTTGGTGCTTTAAACTATCTTTTGGGCATGGAAATTAAGAGAGTTCAGGCAAACAGGAAGCTCTGGTTAAACCATAGGAAGTATGTCGAGAATATATTGCAGAGGTTCAATATGCAGGATAGTAAACTGGTGAATGTTCCTATTCCCATAGGTGTAAAGCTTTCTGCTGAACAATGTCCCAAGACACAAGAAGAAGAGGAGTATATGTCCCATGTTCCATATGCAAGTGCAGTTGGTAGCCTGATGTATGCAATGGTTTGTACTAGACCAGACATTGCACATGCAGTGGGAGTATTGAGCAGGTTTATGTCAAACCCAGGGAAGGAGCATTGGACAATAGTGAAGCGAGTTTTCAGATAATTCCGTGGCACTAGTGATTATGGCTTGTGCTACTAGGGAAGACCAGGATTGGAAAGAATGTTGGACATTCGTGGTTTTGTTGATGCAGATTGGGTTGGAGATCTAGACCAAAGAATATCTACAAGTGGGTATGTGTTTAGCCTATTTGGAGGAACAGTCAGTTGGATGAGTAAAAGACGGTCTGTAGTGGCTCTTTCAACTACAGAGGCAGAATACATAGCAGCCACTCATGCAAGCATAGAAGCAGTTTGGTTGCAGAGATTGTGTTCAAGAATGGGGTTGGTACAGCAAGCTATAAGGATAGACTGTGATAGACATTAGGGGAATTTTGAGGTCTAAAATGGGCCTCCTAGGGGAATTATAAAATAATAGTGGAAAAAATCTAATAAGATTTGATGACATCATCAAATTTTAGAGGGAAAAATGAAAAAACTACTTCTTCAATTCATATTTTCAACTTATCTCCCAAAGTTTTTACTCAAATTTCGATCGGGAGTACTCGTTGGATGCGGAATTTAATTCCCCATCCAAGGAGTACCCATGTTGCATACTTTCGATGGGTCCTACTACACGAAAAATGAGAAATACATAAAAAAAACGTGATTACAATCACATTTTTTTTTATGTATTTCTCATTTTTCGTGTAGAAGAGTTCATTGAAAGTATGCAACATGGGTACTCCTTGGATGAGTAATTAAATTCCGCATCCAACGAGTACTCCCGCTTGAAATTTGAGTAAAAATTTTGGGAGATAAGTTTAAAATACGAGTTGAAAAAGTAGTTTTATTATTTTATTATTTTTTAATATTTTTACTTTTTTACTCCAAAAATGGTGAATCATATATTATGGATGACATCATCATCTTGAATCCTATTGGTTGTTATAAAGTTTATTTTTGTTGTAGATTTTACTTATGAGGCCCATTTTAGACCTCAAAATTCCCCTAATGCAAAGTGCAATTTTCTTGAACTTTGCTTACCATTCAAAGACAAAGCACATTGATGTTCAATATCACTTTGTTAGAGATATGGTTGAGGCTAAAAGGGTGTTGCTGGTAAAGGTGGACACTTTGAAGAATGTTGAAGATTCATTGACGAAGTCTGTGAGCACTCAGAAGTTCTCTTGGTGTAGAGAAACAATGGGTGTTGAAGAATTGGCCCAATGACTAAGCTCTCATGTGGCCCCCTGTGGAAAGAAAAAAACAAGTGGGAGAATGTTGGGTATGTGTTATATTCTTTCCATGACTAGCCCCATGCACTGTACAATGCGCTGGGAGCAGCAGGGGGGTCACAGGGGGGGCGGCAGCGCCTCGACGAATTTTTTTTTGGTGTGTGGTCCCACTCATAGGCGGACCCACCCATGTTTTGTGCATGAGTTTGCACATGGTTTTTGCGGTACGATGGTTTTCGAACCCTGGTAATTTGTAGATCCAGTCAAAGGTACTACGGTTATGTTCTAATCCAGGGTTAATGGATGGGGGTATATGTATGCTTCGGCATGTATATATATGTGTTGTAACACTAAAAGGAATATAATGAAAAATCAAGCTGGTCGTCCTGATTTGGGATCCAGGGGAAAATCTCTGTGTTTATTTGTTTTATGTTTTATGCTCTCGCTATTGTTTATTTTCTATTATAAGATTCGTGTGTAGATAATTTTTGTTCAGGGTTACAACCTACATTTTTTATCAGAGTTGTTTCAGCTTCAAGGGGACGCCTTTGCTGCTGAGGGCTTTTGCTCGGGCCTGAGGTAGACCCTATTCAGTGGGAGATTTGCGAGATCGATTCTTGCGGTGAAAGAAGATGGCGAGCAGCAGAAAGATAGAGATCGAGAAATTTAATGGTCAGAGTTTTGAGTTGTTGTTGTGTAACCAGCTCCAAAAATAGAAGAAAAGAGATATGGACGCCTTAGAAATAAGCCACTTCGAGGGGGAAACCTCCAATACATTACATAAATGAACAATTCTTGGATGATACAAATGAACAAAACCTCCTTCTATATATAGGAGTCCATGGGGCCACAAAATAATCCTAGTGGGGCCACAATGTAATCCTAGCCGACCTAACAATAATAATGTAAGGGCACAATAATAACAATATGGGGGTTACAGAGGTACAATAATAACAATAAGGGGGGCTACACTAACATAATAAGGGGCTACACTATTAATATAGGGACTTAACATGCCCCTCTCCTTCAAACAAGTGTTGTCCTCAACGCTTGATTATTTCTTGATGCTTATGTATAAAATTCTCATCCTCCCATGTGAAATATTCTACAGGAAAGTTCTTCCACTTGCTGAGATACTCTGAAATTGATCGTACTTGTCGAGTTCTTTTTTCTATGACTACTTCATAACTTCTTTCGATGTGATGTTGATCTTCCTGTTGTTTCATTAGATTCTGCACCAAAGTTGGGTTATCCTTTGAGAGTTGGAGAACTTGTTGTTGATGCTCGATGTGATCTTCCATTAATTTATCATCCATATTTGCTATTATTTGATCCTTCAAACCATCCAACTTAACCTCCATTTCTGCTTTTAAACCATCTATTTCATCTTCAATTGCTCTTCGTAAGATTGAAACTTGTTGCACTTGGTACCGTAATTTTGATATCTCATACTGCAACTCTTCCTCTTCATGCGTCATAGTATAGCTTTTTGAGGGATTAATGGGTATGGAATTATTTTTTGGAGGCATTATAGAACCCAATACTGATAAATATTCTAAAATATGCCCTTGGAATCAATTCAAATTGATTCTTCAAACAAGACTTATGCAATTCGGAAAAATACACACCTTTTTCTTGCTTTTGAGGAGCTCGATATTGAAATTGGATTATCTCTGTAATTGAAAATCTTAAATATCTGAAATTCAGCTCTGTAGTATCCCTCTAAAGCTTCTTTCAAATTCCACAGGTCTGATCTAATTTGGATTCCCCAAGACAAAGTTGTGTCCAATCTCCCACAATGACCTAATTCTGGACTGGTTCAGTAGATCACACTTGTAGGACTTGCCACGTCTCATTGTTTCGTCCTTTGTCTCTGAAATTGATAGCCAAGAAACTACAGTCCATGTACTTGCGACCAATTTTTACGTCACTCAAATCCACTGCCCAGAGAGAGAGTTATTGAACTTTTCCCACGATCACCTCTTTGAGATGCAATTCAGGAGCCTGAAAAAACACTACCTTCCACAGATCATATCTCCAAAAATATTGCGAACCAAGCTCTAAAATTTGTTGAAGAATTTCCCTAGGATTTCAGATTCACACCATACGAATTTCAGATTCTGAACCTTCGTAGAAAAACATTTATAGCGAAAATTCCACGATGACCTGTTTAGGAGCTTGAAAAAAGACCTAACTTCCACAGATGATATCTCCGAAAATATTGCGAACTAAGCTCTGAAATTTTTAGACAATCTTCCTCAGGATTTCAGCTTCGCACCCTAAAAATTTCAACTACGAAACTTCATGAGAAAAAAAGTTATAGTGAAAATTCACGATGACCTGTTTGGAGCAGCGAAACCCTAGAATCCCAAACTCCGTGCAAATGTTGTGTAACCAGCTCCAAAAATAGAATAAAAGAGATATAGGCATGTAGAAATAAGCCACTTGAGGGAAACCTCCAATACATTACATAAATAGACAATTCTTGGATGATACAAATGAGCAAGGAACCTCCTTTAATATATATGAGTCCATGGGGCCACAATATAATCCTAGTGGGGCCACAATGTAATCTAGCCGACCTAACAATAATAATGTAAGGGCACAATAATAACAATATGGGGGTTCTGGGGGTACAATAATAACAATAAGGGGGCTACACTAACATAAATAGGATATAGGGCTATACTATTAATATGGGGACTTAGGTTGTGAGCTCAAGATGGAGGATTTGCCGGTGGATAAAGATCAGTGGATCATGATAGATATAGGTACTAAACCAACGGAAATGTCAGATGAAGACTGGAAGAAACTGGATCGGAAGGCTAAGAGCACAATATAGTTGTGTGTCTTAGATTCATTATTGTTGAATGTATCTGGGGAAGCTACGATGAAGAATTTTTGGGAAAAACTTGGGACTTTGTACCAATGTAAGTCTCTAGTGAATAAGTTGTTCTTGCGGAAAAAATATATATAACCTGAGGATGAAGCATGGAGACTCGGTGACAGAGAATTTGAACGCCTTCAATACTGTGGTAAGTCAGTTATCATCTGTTGATATTAAAATCTCAGATGAAGATAAGTGTATCGGTTTGTTGTGCTCTCTACCAGACTCGTGGGACAGTCTGGTTATTGCAATAGGTAGCAATACAACTACCTTGAATTTTGATGACATTGTCTCAGCCTTGCTGTCGGAGGAAATGAGACGGAGAAATATGGAGGGTCAAAATGGAGATGCCTTATCTATATGAGGAAGGTCCCAGAACAGAAACAAGAATAAGGTTTCAAGTGGGAGATCTAAATCTAGAGGGAGATCTAAATCTCCTGGAAAGTTTGTAAAGGTGTGCTGGAAATGCGGAAAGGAAGGACACTACAAAAAAGAATGCAGATCTAAAGCTCCTGAGAAAGGAAGGGGATGTGATGATGCTCCTTCTGCAGAGGAAAAAACCACCTCGGATGAAGGTGGGGATGTGTATTTGGCTTCTTCTTCAAATACACATGTAGATCATGAGTCATGGTTGATTGACTCAGGTGCATCCTTTCACTTCACTCCCCATAGGGAGTGGTTCTGCGAGTATGATAAATATGATGGTGGTGATGTCTTCCTAGCGGATGATAGGAAGGCCATAATTGTCGGACGTGTAAAATTCAAGCTGAAGTTGCAAGGTGGAAGGATTAGAACACTTCCTGGTGTTTTGCATATTCCTGTATTGGCCAGAAATATGATTTCTGTAAGCAAGATGGATGATGCAGGTGTAAAAACAGTGTTCGAGAAAGATGCCTGCAAGATGGTTCAGGGATCACTAGTATTAATGTGGGGAGTTCGGACTGGAACTCTGTACAAGCTACAAGGTAGCACTGTTATTGATGGGTGTAACAGTTCTATGGTTCCTGAAAGTGGAGCAAAAATGGTATGGTAGAAGGTATGTATAATTTCTCTCTGGATTTCGATTTGTGTGAACATTGTGTTTATGGGAAGCAGAATTAGGTGAGTTTTCCTTCTGCTGCTAAGAGGGCGAACAAGATATTAGAAATTGTGCACAGTGATGTGTTTGGACCTGTATGAGTTCCATCACTAGGAAAGTTTATGTACTATGTTTCATTCATAGATGACTTCTCAAGGAATACATGGATATATTTCTTGAGGAAGAAATCTAAAGTCTTTGACAAATTTAAAGAATTTAAGGCTCTGGTGGAAAGCCTGACAAAGAAGAAGATAAAGGCAGTGAGGAAAGATAATGGTGGGGAGTTCTGCAAGAAGGAATTTGAAGAGTTCTGTAAGAAGTGTGGTATAGCACGGAAGAAGACTACTCCATACACACCTCAGCAAAATGGAGTTGCAGAAAGAACGAACATAACACTGATGGAAAAGGCAAGAAGCATGCTCAGTGGTACCGGGTTAGTACAAGAATTCTGGGCAGAGGCAGTGGAGACTGCATGTTACTTAGTTAACAGATCATCAACGTTGGAGGATAAGACTCCACATGAGGTATGGACTGGTAAGAAACCCTCTCTTTCAAATCTAAGGGTATTTGGATGTGATGCATATGTACATGTTCCAAAGGAGAAAAGGACCAAGTTGGATAATAAATCTGAAAGGTGCATCTTTATTGGGTATAAGGATGGTTTAAAAGGTTACAAGCTTTGGAGCCTTGGAAGCAGATGAAGGTTGTATGCATTAGGAAGGGGTGTTTAGAGAGGTGAAAGATGTTGTTAAACATGAAGTCCTACCAAAGGAAACTAAGAAGATAGATTTTGAGCTAAAGGAGGATGAATCAGACTCTACAATAGAAGAATACTTAGAAGAGGAAGAGCCACAAACTCCGGCTGTGAGAAGATCAGTTTGGGAAAGAAGACAACTAGAAAGGTATAGTCCATCTTCTTTCTGTTCAAATTTTTCTTTAACTATAATTGATGATGATCCCAGAACTGTCAGGGAGGCAGTAGATTCAGAGGATGGAAAACTCTAGAAGGAGGCCATGGTTGATGAAATGGCATCCTTGCACAAAAATGAGGCATGGGATCTGGTGGAGTTGCCGGCTGGAAGGAAGCCAATCGGGAGCAAATGGGTGTTTGAGAAGAAGAAGAAAGTAGAAGGTAAGGTGGAGAAATACAAAGCTCAGTTGGTAGCAAAAGGTTATTCCCAGGTGTCGGGAATTGATTTTGGTAATATTTTTTCTCCTGTTGCCAAAGTTACTTCTATTAGATTACTTTTATCTGTTGCTGCTGCATTTGATTTTGAGATAGAACAGATGGATGTGAAGACAACATTTCTTCACGAGGATCTAGAAGAGGAGATCTGCATGAAGCAACCTGAAGGCTTTATGGTGAAGGGTAAGAAAGAACTAGTGTGTAGGTTGAAGAAGTCTCTGTATGGGTTAAAATAGTCACCAAGGATGTGGTATCAGAAATTTGATACCTATATGTGGGGACTTGGCTTCACTAGAAGCAAGGAGGATCACTGTGTTTATTTTAAATTAATTGGTGACCGTGTTATTTATTTGGTCTTGTATGTGGATGATATGTTGTTGATTAGAAATGACAAAGAAATTATCCAAGATTTGAAGACCCAACTGTTTTCCAAATTTGACATGAAGGATCTTGGTGCTGCAAACTATATTTTGGGCATCAAAATTAAGTGAGATCGGGCAAACAGGATTCTCTGGTTAAACCAGAGGAAGTATGTCGAGACTATATTGCAGAGGTTCAATATGCAGGATAGTAAACCGGTGAATGTTCCTATTCCCGTAGGTGTAAAGCTGTCTGCTAAACAGTGTCCCAAGACACAAGAAGAAGAGGAGGATATGTCTGGTGTTCCATATGCAAGTGCAGTGGGTAGCCTGATGTATGAAATGGTTTGTACTAGACTAGACATTGCACACACAGTGGGAGTATTGAGCAGGTTTATGTCAAACCCAGGGAAGGAGCATTGGACAACAGTGAAGCGGGTTTTCAGATATTTATGTGGAACTAGTGATTATGGCTTGTGCTACCATGGAAGACCAGGATTGGAAATAATTTTTGACATTCGTTGTTTTGTTGATGCAGACTAGGCTGGAGATCTGGACCAAAGAAGATCTACAAGTGGGTATGTGTTTAGCCTATTTGGAAGCGCAGTTAGTTGGATGAGTAAAAGACAGTCTATAGTGGCTCTTTCAAATGCAGAGGCAGAATACATAGCAGCCACTCATGCAAGCAAGGAAGAAGTTTGGTTGCAGAGATTGTGTTCAAGTATGGGGTTGGTACAACAAGCTATAAGGATAGACTGTGATAGCCAAAGTGCAATTTTCTTGAACTCTGCTTACCATTCAAAGACAAAGCACATTGATTTTCAATATCACTTTGTTAGAGATATGGTTGACGCTAAAAGGGTGTTGCTGGTAAAGGTGGACACTTTGAAGAATGTTGCAGATGCATTGACGAAGTCTGTGAGCACTCAAAAGTTCTCTTGGTGTAGAGAAACAATGGGTGTTGAAGAATTGGCCCAATGACTAATCTCTCCTGTGGCCCCCTGTGGAAAGAAAACAAAAAGTGGGAGAATGTTGGGTATGTGTTATATTCTTTCCACGACTAGCCCCACACACTGTACGTTGCGCCGAGCGCAGCAGGGTGGCCACAGGGGGGGTGGCAGCACCCCGGAAATTTTTTTTTTGGTGTGCGGTCCCACTCATAAGCGGACCCACCCATGTTTTGTGCATGAGTTTGCACATGGTTTTTGGGGTACGATGGTTTTCGACCCCTTGTATTTTGTAGATCTGGTCAAGGGAACTACGGTTATGTTCTAATCCAGGGTTAATGGATTGGGGTTTATGTATGCTTCGACATGTATATATATGTGTTGTAACACTAAAAGGAATATAATGAAAAATCAAGCTGGTCATCCCGATTTGGGATCCAGGGGAAAATCTTTGTGTTTATCTATTTTATGTTTTATGCTCTCACTAATGTTTATTTTCTGTTATAAGATTCGTGTGTAGATAATTTCTTTCTAGGGTTAAAACCTACACTAATGAATGGCGCTGGAAATGATGTAGATGGTTCAGCGAGAAGTCTACTGCAAATTGGCTACGACAAAAGTGACCTCTCCAAACTCCACTTAAGTGCTGTGAGATCTCTGAGTGAAACCTCCTCAAGAGTATTGGGTTTCCATTCAACACTCGACAAATCACCTGAGGGTTTCTGTCTTGGGGTTATGACTGAAGTATAGACCCACGTTCTCAAACTTCTCATAAACAAGTAAATGATCTACTCCAAATATGTCCCTCAATGGCCTCCTTCCTTTCTTTTATAGATCTCTTAGAGCCTCATTTTATTATTATTTTATTCATGGAGCACTTTTCCTTCTTATGAAAATATTCCTTTTTAATACAGAAAAAGAGTAAATCGGCCACCATTTCTCCTTCAGTCACTGAAACTCTTGTCCAACCATCCGATCATGTAGGTATCCTCCTCCCAATTCCAATGAGCTATTACACTAAGCTGTTCTATCATGTATTCCTCCCAGAATGCCACCTTGAGCGTAATTAACTGAGTTAAGCCAAAAAATAACTCAATTTTCTGAAAGTTGTCGGAATGCATCGGAACAAAAGGCAAGCTAATCGAATGATGGAATACATCAAGAGAATGCCACCCGACCACATAAAAACTCCTCAAAACTCCTCCAAAAATCCCCTGGGCCTGTTGATGACACCAACCTGTATGTGTCAAATGTCTACTCCTAACTCTGGAAGTCCATCCTAGCCCTGTCATAGGTGACGCCAAAAAAATGGAATATTACAGACCTTCCACCCCAAGATTGCTTACCCTCAAGCAAGCCAAATATGTGGGCCACCCTGTTGGCTCGATGCAACTGAGACCCAATGCCCAGATCGCATACAAACCCCTGGGTGCTACTATGCACCTCTCTCAAGGCACCCAGAATATGCCCTTTAATACCTGGATCCCAAACCGATCTCTCACAGTACTTGTCATCAAACAATCCTCTCGAGTCCCATCGCCACCATGGCCAATCATTGTCTAAGTCCCACGGCTCAAACTGTGCATTGCCTTTGGCTATAACTGATGCCTCATGAAGTGAAGTCCGCCAAAAATCATCAAGGCTCCCCGACTCCTCCTGTGTTGTACCTCTAACTGTATAAGCTTCCCCACCAACTGCGTACCAAATCATCACCTCTCTCCAATCCAAGTCCTGACTCAATCCAATGCTGATCCTGCTCTCCTGAAACCGGAATGGAGTGCTGAAGAAATGATGACCTGTGCCCCACTTCCAGTTGGAATCTGTAGCATCTACCATGTCTAAGAGCCCCTTATCTCTTTTTCTCCCTACGAAGAATATCATACTATCAAGAGGGTACCAACTCATGATATCCCGCCAATCTATCCTTGAAGAAGAATCCAATGAAGTGACAATTGTATACAGAACATGCCTAAAGTGTTGTCAAGAGTCCGTAATCAACTCATGCTGCTCTGTCTCATCTGCCGACGAGATCTACCTGTAGAAGAATGCCCCTCCCTCTATAATGGGCGAAAGTGGGCAAGATATGTTGTAAGCCCCATTGACGTACTCCTGGAGAGTGCTACTCCCTTAAAGTACTGCAGCTCTGCTGACTGTGTGTGCATCTATTTGCACCTCATCAGTGTGTCGGCCCAAAGATGGATGCTTCACCATCTCCAACAACACCTCCCTCTCCTGATCAAGGATTTCATGCTCCTACTAGCTACTAGCCCCATGCAGAACTATCCCATCAACCTCCAACACCTCCAGAGGATATGGATCTACAACTGTTGTCACTGTACTCGATGTCTGTGCATCTGACTGCTCCTCCTCAATGGCTGACCCCAAGGTTAGCCGCATATCCATCATAGAATCAATGTGAGCCTCCCTCTAGCTCTCCCCCAACAGACTATCATGCATGATGTGCATAGTATCCTCCTCTACTAACTCATGCTCCATCATATGCTGCTCCAGTTGAATCGTCACAAGTGACTCATCACCCTGACCATCTCTCCTAGAGTCCCCTGACTTCTCACCCTACATACTGGAATACAACTTCGGACTACTATCATAATCTCTGCGTGGCTGCACTCGCTCCCCATAAGCATCCTCATCTGATCCCATGGACTCATTGAAGGAGAGTCCTCATGGGCATACAGAAGGAATTCCCTTCTGTTCTGCCCCTGCCACATCATCTACATCACTCAAGCATGAGTGATCCGATCCCCAAGGCTCTTTGTAGATGAAGCAAAGTCCCTTCCTCCTTAGCTCATTTCTGTTGCTTGATCCTCTAAACTGAAGCAGCTCCTCCCTGGTCAACTGTCTCCTGAATAGTCCAACGTTCTGCTCAACTAGCCCTTGGGCTAACTCATAAGCAGCGGGTGAGACCAACTGCTCTCTCCTATAAATTCTCAACAACCTAGTCTGCATCTCGCGGCAAGTGGAATCACGGTCTCCCATACATGACGACAGGATGGACTGCATGTGAGCTATGATGCACCCGACCTAGCAACCACTTGGGCTCAAGATTCTATCCCCACCTCAAGACTTAAATAAGAAAATGCTAAACAATATGCTTGTATTTATGTCAATAATTTCTGAAAGGTTTATGTGTAATTTCAGCTGGGTGTTTAGACAGATATATAACTAGCACACTGCTGTAAGTTACTTCTGTGTAGTTTAATTCAAATTGGTTTCAAAACAAAATTCTCATGAAGGTATCATATCCTTATTAAGCTCATGCATTAAACTTGGTCAACTTAGTATCACATCAAAAAATATGCTTCTCTTCAAACTCAGATTTACATAGGGAAATACTATTCATTGAGACAAAACAGTGAGATATCAAAATTAATGAGGTGTGAGGAACCTGGTAGGTTGGATAACTTTGTTGGCACCGTTCTTTCTCAGCACCTTATGTCATATATAAACAACTCCGGTTGGATGAAATTGAGGTCTACGCAAGGGTGTATCTTTCAGCTATACACACAACTATTGTGAGAATGTCTTCAGCTCTCATTCCATTTTGGAGGAAACTAACCCAGAATTTTTCAATACACAGAGATTGATTCTGCCTCTCTCCCACGATTGTATTTTCTCCACGCACCAGTGCTTAATAAACCAGATTCAGAGTGTGTGCCTCTAGTAGCCGACAGATCTCGACCTTCTTACGCTTCTACCACTCAGATTCGGTCTCTACTGCTGCCACAATCCGCATAAGTCGAGTCTCTCCAAACTCTAATGTTTCCCACACATAGAGACTATTCTGGCTACGAATCCTTCTTCCTATAGACAGAGATAGAATATATGGCTTTTCTGCTTACGGTTTGCCTCTGAAATTTATTACGACGGCTACACCTACTCTGAACAGCCAGACCAACATGATCACGACCATGTAGTTTCTCATTGGTATCATTCGCCTTTTTTGTCTAAACAATCCACTTTAAATCCGGTTTCTTGACGACACAATAACACTCGACTTTTGCACAAATTTGAAGTTAGGCTCTATGATAATTCTGGCTCTGCTCACAGGAATTATTTGATCAAGCACCGATGAGTCGGCCTTCCAAATAAAAATGGGGCCCTTCCATGTGTCCAATAGTCTCAGCATCGACTGCATTTAATCGCTCGACCCTTCGTTTCTTCCGGATCTCGATTTTATCTTAAAATTCCCAGTGCACCGAATCTCGCGGCAAGTGGAATCACGGTCTCCCATACATGACGATAGGATGAACTGTATGTGAGCTATGATGCACCCGACCTAGCAACCACTTGGGCTCAAGATTCTATCCCCACCTCAAGACTTAAATAAGAAAATGCTAAACAATCTGCTTGTGTTTATGTCAATAATTTTTGAAAGGTTTTTGTGTAATTTCAGCTGGGTGTTTAGACAGATATATAACTAGCACACTGCTGTAAGTTACTTCTGTGTAGTTTAATTCAGATTGGTTTCAAAACAAAATTCTCATGAAGGTATCATATCCTTATTAAGCTCATGCATTAAACTTGGTCAACTTAGTATCACATCAAAAAATATGATTCTCTTAAAACTCAGATTTACATAGGGAAATACTATTGATTGAGACAAAACAGTGAGCTATCAAAATTAATGAGGTACGAGGAACCCGGTAGGTTGGACGGCTCTGTTATCAGCGTTCTTTCTTAGCACCTTGTGTCATATATCAGCAGTTCTAGTTGGCTGAAATTGAGGTCTACGCAAGGGTGTATCTTCAGCGATACGCACAACTACTGCGAGGATGTCTTCCGCTCTCTGCCATTGTGGGAGAAACTTACCCCATAATTTTTCAATACACAGAGACTGATTCTGCCTGTCTCCCACGATGGTATTTTCTCCACGCACCAGTGCTTAATAAACCATATTCAAAGTGCGTGCCTCTAGTAGCCGATAGATCTCGACCTTCTTACGCTGCTACCACTCATATTCGGTCTCTACTGCTGCCACAATCCACATAAGTCGAGTCTCTCCAAACTCTAATGTTTCCCACACATAAACATTACGGCTACGACTCCTTCTTCTGGAACAAAAAGATAGAATATATGGCTTTTACGCTTACGGTTTGCCTACGAAATTTATTATGACGGCTACACCTACTCTGAACAGCCAGACCAACATGATCACGACCATGTAGTTTCTCATTGGTATCATTCGCCTTTTTTGTCTAAACAATTCACTTTAAATTCGGTTTCTTGACGACACAATAACACTTGACTTTTGCACAAATTTGAAGTTCAGCTCTATGATAATTTTGGCTCTGCCCACAGGAATTCGTTGATCAAGCACCGATGACTCGGCCTTCCAAATAAAAATGGGGCCTGTTGATCATATCGGCATCATGCCTAAATTTTGATAATCAGTCCTCTTGAGCCATCTGCAACCCCTCTGTCTGGCCTAATCATCCGTTTTTCTACCTATCGTTACTCTATCATTAATCCCAAAATGCACTAAGGTGACTGCAAAATTAGCATTTGAAAACATATTTAGAACCCAGCCCCTTTCAAGTATAGCCCTTTTGTTCCATTCCCCATGTGACTGCAGACCGAGATCAAATTCCAAACCCAAAGGCGCTTACCGCATAAATTCATCGGGCGTATTCTCAAATGTCCGATCAAACCAGAGATCAACAGTCCGCAGCCTGTCCGTGCCCTGTGGTCCCCGCACCTGCACCCATTGCAAAAACTAGCCTATTTTTTCCGCACCACTTATCCAGGGCAGGCGGTATTCCCCATTGGGCCAGCGATTCCATATGTTGCGTGACAAGTGTCCTAGAGTACGGCCTCAATACCGCCCTCTCCCGCGCATTAATGCTCGATCCAGGACGCACAACAAAATTTATGTTAGCCGTCAGATCTATAAGCCTTCATCCAACAACAGTTGTTTTCTGCAGCTGCATGAGTTTTAACTTAAGTATATGGTGCTCCGGGCCCGCATTCCATCGCCCTCCAGTGAAGTTTTAACCGTTGATTTCATTTTTGGATCGTATGGCCCAGGATTATTTACACATCCCGCTGATTGACCAAGTCTGCCTCCACGTCGTCCTTTCTGCTTAGCCTTTTGTATGCCCACGTGTCATTTGTGTTTTCCTCCCCCATTCATGTATTCCATTGTGTCATATTTCAGTGTTTATGTTATGTACCTCAGCCTCATTCATTCATCGTCGTTCCACTGTATTTTTCATTTCCACCCTTCATTCCTCCACTATTTATCTGCGTTTGCCGCCACCCTGCATCTTCTCATCATTTCTCCCAGTCTACATCACCATTTAGTGGTCATTGCCACATCCACCACCCTTGTGCCTGGTTTTATTTAATATGCTTGTGGGTTTTGCAGGTTTTCAGCGATGGAAAATTGCCAGTTAATTATCGCCTCCATTACAGAAATCGAAGACGCACCGAGGGATCAGATTGTGAAGGCAGAATTTATGAAGAAAAGCCCTAGGTAGTTGCTATGACATGGCTTTCATTAATGAAGCAGGATGTGAATCTGTCAATCCCCTCAGAGTAATTCAAAAGGAAGATTTTAGTAGATGAAAACATTTATGTCACGGCAAAGAGTATCAGTTGAAAATCAAGGGATTCAACGTCCAGCATTGAGGATTTTAAATCCTAATTCATGGTTCAGAAGGCGGAAAGTACACAAGCACAAAAATCAACGCTCTCAAGGTTTTATTTCAACCAAATTTTCTTCAAGAAAGGACAGAATGTTCAGGTGGATGTATCTCTATACTGGGTTCCTGAAGATATTTTCTACTCAGTGCATTTATTTCTGCAAGCGGATTTTCAAGTACATTCAGCATTTCATAGCTATCAAATAGTATGGGCGCGAATGTTTCTGCCATTTTGTTTTAATGAAACAATTAATTGTTTTCACCAACTTCTTTTGTTAGTTTCTTTTCTTCTTCTCCTATAAAAAGGGGGAAGAAATACATTGTAAGGGTTCCAAATTCTTATCAAAGAATTGTGCAGTGAAAGGCATTTTTTTTGTATACATCTTGTAAAAGCTCTTGTATGAAGGCTCAGAGCTTGTAGGGTTTCAGTGAGGAGGAGTTCTATCTGTATTAGAGGATTCTGGTCTTTGGTATCCCACAGTACGTAACTTTCTTTTATGTGTTTAATACAACATTTCATTTTATCCATCTTCTTGTATCATGTACTGGAATGCGAGTGGCTCACTAATTTTAGGTAAGGATTTATCCTAGTTGATACCCATACTTAGATCAGTCAAGCGCTTTAAATATGGCTCAGGCATGATATATTGTTTCCTGTTCATTTCATCCATCTTTCTGCTATATTATTTTGCTTTGGGAGGGTGCTTTAAAAACGCCATTTTCATGTATGGATTCTTAGATTGATAAGCCCATATATGGTTCTGTTGTGTATCTGGGTATCAGACCAAAGATAACTAATATCTTCTTATATTTCTTTCACCGCATACACCTTCTGATATTTGATTTCTGTGGCATATTACTTGAATCGGCCCTCTTTACAGTAAATTGTCTCTTAATTTTCTGATGCTTTTGTGTTGGAACTTTGCATCTTGCCTCTGCAACATTACTTTCCCTGTGGTAGTTTCTGTAAGTTCTGGTCCCATTTAAATTAATTTCCTTGTTTACAAGAGATAGTAGGAGAGTATTTGGATTGACACCCAAGTTTTATTATATGCTCCTTGCTATGATAAGATGTCCTAGGCACTGGTCTATGGCAACTCTAGGCTGTCTCTAGGAGCGACAACATCTGTCGACAACATCTTTCTGGCGCGGTTGTCGGGGAACGAAGCTAAGAAAATCATTATCCCTGGGCCTCGACAAATCACATTCACTCTCTAATCAGGTGAGCACAGAGAGTTGAAGAGTTTCATATCTCTCACCTTGGCGACTCCACTGTGGTTTATTTGATAAATCTATCTGTAGTCCTGGCTCCTCGTAAGCCATACCTGAGGTCAGATACATTACAGTCAAAGACACCTTCAGTGTCTGACCCTGAGAAGATTATACATAAAATAAGTTGGAAAGAAAAGAAATCAGTCCATGCTGAAATTCCTGAGTTTTCCGTAGAAGATTACCCATCTTCTTCTTCCCAAGAAGTTCTAGAAGAAAATCTTGACTCCACTGTGGGAGACACAGAATATTATTCAGATAGCCCACCCAGGGGAGGTGCTAGAATTAAAGCTAATCTTCACCCTACTCCTGAGGTCGAAGAAGTTAAAGAAGTCACCGAAGTAGCTGCTGTTAACCATGAACTGTTCCCATCCACACCTCAGACTGTTGTACAGTATATTCCTATTGTTATCCATACTCCACCTCTGCCTCTTCCTCCATTTGTACACAAGATTGTTGCACAACCCCCACCTCCTACAATGGCTAATGTTCCAGCCTTTTTGTTGAAAAAATATGCTCCCCTGGCATTACCTCAAGTGTTGAACGATATGCCCCAGGATTATTTAAAGATATTGCCCAGATTCACTGGGGAAAATGAAATTGATGCTCAGAAACATCTTGAGACTTTTTTCTCTTTTGCCGAGAACTTTAATGTAGAACATTTGGATGTAGTCTTAAGATTATTTGTTCAATCTCTGGATGGTGAAGCCAGAAAATGATTCAAAACATTAGGAAACCATTCCGTAACCACTTGGGACGATATGGAAAATACCTTTCTCAGGAAATGGGGAGAAAAGAAAGATCATGGATAGTGTCTTACTGAGTTCAATACACTCAAGAAGAAACATAATGAAGGGGTGTCAGAATTTATCAAAATATTTAATAATTTATATCTAAACCTTCCTGCCGATATGAAGCCTCATCAGAATGCTGCCAAAGTTGTTTTTATAGCAGCCTTTGACTCAGATTTCAGTTTCTCTATCAGGGAAAGAAAGCCTGCCACCCTTGATGATGCTCAGTCATATGCTCTTGAGTTGGAAGCGAATTTTGCTTCCACTGGAAAATTAAGAGGGAAAGATGAACCAGATACTAGAAGAAGAGGCAAAGAGGAAGTATCTACTTCTAATCAGGATAAGGATTCAAATAGAATTGAAGAAATGAACAAAATGATTAAGAGTATTTCTAATAAATTGGTCAAGCTTGAATTGGAAACCAATAATTCAGCCTCCAATAACTTCCAGAATGCTCCAAACAGGGGTTACAATCCTCAGTATAGAAAGCCACCCCTGCAAATATTTCCAAGGGAAGAAAAAGAGCAACAAGATTAGGTACCACACCCATTGTACCTGGAAGGTCTAGCTGATGATTCTGCTGAAGATGTTGCCTATGAACTGCAAGATGCAAATATTTCATTCTCAAACAATGATGAAATAGAATGCCCATTACAAGAAGAAGAAGCTAAAGACATAGAAGACTCAGAGGCTGATTATTATTGTAAAAAAATTGCTGATTTTATGCAAGCACACTTCAATAGAAAATATGATCTCAGATCTTCCAGGAAGAGAACTCGTACTCAAGAACAAGAAGAAGAGCCTCCCCAGGAAAAAGCATCTGCTCAAAAGGAGTCAACAATGCAGAAAGCCACAAACAAAGGTAAGAGCCCTCTGAACAATCCTTTGCAGTCTGATGATCAAATTCCTTCTTCTTCAAAAGTAGTAAACCCTCCTAATGTTAATCCAGTGTCAAAAGAAGTTGTAATAGAAAAGTCCACCCCTGCTTTTAATCTGCAAAAGGAACTTGAGAAAGTTAAAATCCCAGTTCCCCTGACTGAACTGTTGAAACAACCTGCATATCAATCTCAAATCACCTCTTTATTGTTCCCTCCTGAAGCACCAGTCATTCCAGATAGTCTTAATCTCCAAGAAGAAAGACCCATGGTGGTTTTCGGCCCACATGTCGAGGAGATAGATCCCTCTACTCCTCCATTTTATGTGTCTCTAGTGATTCATGACTTGCTGTTACACAATTGTATGTTAGATTCTGGGCTTCCCATAATATTATGCCTCTGTCTGTCATGGAACAACTAGGACTACAGATCACTCGCCCATATAAAAACCTCTATTCATTTGATTCCAAAAGAGTTAAATGTCTAGGGATGATTAAAGATTTAGTGGTCAATTTGGCCCAAATTCCAGCAAAAAGTGTAGTAATGGAAATTGTGGTGGCTGATATCCCAGCTCACTTTTGCATGCTGTTGTCAAGGTCCTGGGGAACAAAAATCGGTGGGTCACTCAAATTAGACTTAACATATGCCACTATTCCAATTTTTGATGGCCAGGAGAGGAGGTTATACAGAGAAACCAGATTTGTCAAGATGGTGACTAAGGCTGACAGCTCTGAGAACTCACCAATCTATAGTCAAAAAGGAAATTTCTTGTGTTTCATGTTAGAAGAAGATCAAAATTATGCTCATGAACCTTCCTTCTGTCAAATCAAGACTGAGCAGCCCTTAGAAGACCATGAAGCAGGAGTATGGACTCTACTTTTCGATGGAGAAAATTCAAGAGAAGGAAATGGAGCTGGAGTTTTGTTAATTTCTCCTACAGGAAAATGCGTGCCACTGTCTTTTAAATTGGAATACGAAGCTACTAATAATGTAGCTGAATATGAAGCACTATTATTGGGATTGCAAACAGCTAGGAGCATGGGCACACAATGTTTAAAGGTCCTGGGAGACTCTGAGCTGGTGGTCAGACAGGTCAGGAATCAATGTCAAACCAAACATCCTCGGTTGAGGGCTTACAGGAATGAAGTTTGGGACATGGTGGAGAATTTCTTCTCAGCATTTAATATCCAATTCATGCCCCGAGAACAGAATAGGATGGCCGATTCCCTTGCTATGGCTGCTAGTACATTCCGACCACCTCGGAATCCTCTTTTAAGATATGAAGTTGAGGTGCGTTACAGGCCATCAACTCCAGACAACATCAAGCACTGACAGGTATTTGAGGATGATGAACAGATGAAGAAATTATTGGAAACAATGGGAGAATTCTATAATATGGAGATTGATGATTGTGAAGAAGATGAGGCTGAAAACACTTCAGAAAATAAATGGGAGGAGAAAATGGTAGGAAGTAAAGTGCTGTAGTTAAAGGGAAATGTTATTCCTAGAGGTCTGGTGCCTCTAGAAAGACTATTTGATAAGAATGATGTCCCATTGCAGCCTGGTAAAGTGGTAGAGGAAGATCAAGTGGAAGATCTGGATCTGGGTACTGAGGCTAATCCTAAAATTGTTAAATTATCTAAGAAGGTCCCAAAAGAATACAAGCAGAAATACCTGAAATTATTTCATTCATACAGAGATGTGTTTGCATGGTCCTATCAGGACCTTAAAACTTTTTATATTAGTATAATGCAGCATAAAATTCCTCTGAGGGAAGATGCAAAGCCTCATAAGCAAAAGCTTAGACAGATAAATCCTCTGCTGCTTCCCTCTATTGAGAAAGAAATTAAGAAGCTGCTGAAGGCCAAAATAATTGTACCCTTGAGATACTCTGAATGGGTGGCAAATCTGGTCCCTGTCTGAAAGAAGAATGGAGAAATAAGGTTGTGTGTGGATTTCAGAAATTTAAACAGAGCATCCTTAAAAGATAATTATCCACTTCCCAAGATGGACCACATCTTGCAGAAAGTGGTTGGAGCCTCTAGAATGTTGATGATGGATGGTTTCTCTGGTTATATTCAGATAGTTGTACTTTCAGAGGATCAGAAGAAAACCGCTTTCACCACACCATGGGGCACATTTATGTATGCCAGGATGCCTTTTGGATTGATTAATGCAGGGGCCACTTTTCAAAGGGCTATGGATATTGCTTTTGTTGGGGAGCAGGATAAATTTTTGGTGGTGTACCTTGATGATATTACAGTATTTTCAAAAAATGATGCTGAACACATTGAGCATTTACGAAGAACTTTTGAAAAATGCAGAAGGTATGGTCTTTCTCTTAATCCACAAAATTCTTTATTTGCATTAGAGGAAGGCAAACTTTTGGGGCATATTGTAACTAAAGATGGGGTAAGGATAGATCCCAAAAGAGTAGAGGTTATAAATAGCATCCCCCTCCCTAGAAATAAGAAGGAAGTGCGGGTATTTCTAGGCCGAATAAATTTCCTAAGAAGATTTATTCCTAAATATGATGAGATAGTTAGGCATATAACATATATGCTAAAGAAGAATAATGAGGTGAAATGGTCACAAGAATCACGGGAGGCCTTTGCTAGAATTAAAGCTGCATTTTCTGAAGCCCCTGTACTAGCTGGGCCAGATTATACTAAACCATTTATGATCTTTTCTTTTGCATCACCTCATACAGTAGCTGGAGTTCTGCTACAGAAAAACGAAGAAGGATATGAGCAACCTATTTCCTTCTTCAGTCAAGTGCTTCATGATGCAGAATTGAAATATAATATATTGGAGAAGCAGGCATATGCCCTGGTGAAATCCCTCAAAGATTTTCGTATATATATATTGCAGTCTCACATCACTGCATTTGTCCCTACAACAGCTGTTAAAGACATTCTTATCCAGGGAGACAGTGAAGGGAAAAGGGGAAGGTGGATTGCGAAAATACAGGAGTATGATCTAGATATCCGCCCTACCAAGCTGATCAAAGGACAGGGGCTTGCAAAAATTCTATAGGAATCAAATTATCAAGCTCTGGGCATAAATTTGTCTATGATTTCAAGTGAAGAGTCTGAGAGTGAAATGGAGCAGCAAGGACTGGAAGTTGCTTCTCAGAAAACACATATAAAATACCTCACTAGTCCATGGTATAAGGAGATAGTAGAATACCTCCTAACACTTAGTTGTCCGCCCAGCTGTGATAAATCAAAATATAGGGCTTTGAGACTGAAATCACATAAGTACATAGTTGCTAATGGGTAGCTATATTGGAGAGACCCTTCTGGAATCCTACTCCTATGCCTCAGAGAGGATGAAGTAGAGAGTATAATGACGGAATTTCATGAGGGAATCTACGGAGGACATTATAGCTGGAGGGCTACAACTCACAAAATCCTGAAGGCCAGCTTATATTGGCCAAAATTATTTGGAGATGTTTTTACTTGGGTCAGAGCATGTGATAAGTGTCAGAAATTTGCTGAGAGACAGAAGTTGGCAGCTCTGCCCCTGATTTCAGTTCATGTGAATGAGCCATTTCAACAATGGGGAATATATTTTATAGGTGAGATACATCCACCCTCAAGTGGCCAACATAAATGGATATTGACAACCACGAATTACTTTAAAAAATGGGTGGAAGCCATAACTGCAAGGAATGCTACTGACACTTTCATCATAAAGTTCATGGAAGAAAACATTATATCCAGGTTTGGCTGTCCTACTAAAATAGTGACTGATAATGCACAGGCCTTCAAGTCTGCAAAATTTGTAGATTTCTGCCAGCAGTATAATATTACATTGAATCAGTCCACAGCTTATTATCCACAAGGGAATGGCTTGGCAGAATCTTCCAACAAAACTCTAGTGAAGGCATTAAAGAAGACTATCAATGAGAATCAGAAGAATTGGGATTCCCAATTGAAATTTTCTCTATGGGCTAATAGAATCACCAGCAAGAGAGCAACTGGGAAATCTCCATATGAGTTGGTATATGGACGAGCAGCAGTGTTTCCTGTGTAGCTGGCCTTACCAGTGGCACGTTTCGTGCAAGAAAATCAGGAGGAACCTGAAGATATGATCAAGAGGATCAATCGATTGGTAGAATTAGAAGAAACACGAAGCCAGGTGAATCAGAGATTAGCTGAGTATCAGGAGAAAATGAAACACATTTTTTATCAGCATGCTAAGGACAGAAAGTTGCAGATTGGAGATCTGGTGCTCAGATGGGATGTCTGAAGGGCTGAAAAAGGAAAACATGGCAATTTTGACCCACTCTGGTTTGACCCATTTAAAATTGTGGAACAGGGAGGCAATAACACGTTCACATTAGAGAATTTACAGGGTGACTTGTTGGATGCCCCTGTAAACGACCAATTTCTAAAGCCCTATTTCCAGTTCTGATTCAGGCAGCAAGAGCCTGATGTACCATAGTGTATATTAGTTTTTTTGTACCTTTACTTGAATAATATGGGTGTCGAAATGAAATATCAGGTGAAAAATAGAAATGTTGGAGAATAGAATCAGCTTAAAAGATGATCAGGAAGGTCTGCGCAGTTCTCGACATGCCCAAGGATGAACGTGTCGTCCCCAGATGGAGGCGATGTTGATCATATCAGCATCATGCCTAAATTCTGATAATCAGTCCTCTTGAGCCATCCGCAACCCCTCTGTCTGGCCTAATCATCCGTTTTTCTACCTATCGTTACTCTCTCATTAATCCCAAAATGCACTAAGGTGACCGAAAAAATCGCATTTGAAAACATATTTAGAACCCAGCCCCTTTCAATTATAGCCCCTTTGTTCCGTTCCCCATGTGACTTCAGACCGAAACCAAACGCCAAACCTGAAGGCGCTTACCGCATAAATCCATCGGGCGTATTCTCAAACGTCCGATCAAACCAAAGATCAACGGTCCGCAGCCTATCTATGCCCTGTGGTCCCCGCGCCTGCACCCATTGCAAAAACTAGCCTGTTTTTTCCGCACCACTTATCCAGGGCAGGCGGTATTCCCCATTGGGCCAGCGATTCCATACGTTGCGTGACAAGTGTCCCAGAGTACGGCCTCAATACCGCCCTCTCTCGCGCATTAACGCTCGATCCAGGATGCGCAGCGAAATTTATGTTAGTTGTCAGATCTATAAGCCTTCATCCAACGACGGTTGTTTTCTGCAACTGCACGAGTTTTAACTTAAGTATACGGTGCTTCGGGCCCGCAGTCCATCGTCCTCCGGTGAAGTTTTAACCGTTGATTTCATTTTTGGATCGTATGGCCCAGGATTATTTACACATCCCGCTGATTGACCAAGTCCGCCTCCACGTCGTCCCTTCCGCTTAGCCTTTTGTACGCCCACGTGTCATTTGCATTTTCCTCCCCGATTCATATATTCCTTTATTTGTCATATTTCAGTGTTTATATTATGTACCTCCGCCTCATTCATTCATCATCGTTCCACTGTGTTTTTCATTTCCACCCTTCATTCCTCCGCTATTTATCCGCGTTTGCTGCCACCCTGCATCTTCTCATCATTTCTCCCAGTCTACATCACCATTCAGTGGTCACTGCCACATCCGCCACCCTTGTGCCTGGTTTTCTTTAATATGATTGTGGGTTTTGTAGGTTTGCGGGAATGGAAAATTGCCAGTTAATTATCGCTTCCATTACAGAAATCGAAGATGCACCGAGGGATCAGATTGCGAAGGCAGAATTTATGAAGAAAAGCCCTGGGTAGTTGCTATGACATGGCTTTCATTAATGAAGCAAGATGTGAATCTGTCAATCCCCTCAGAGTAATTCAAAAGGCAGATTTTAGTAGATGAAAACATTTATGTCGCGGCAAAGAGTATCAGTTGAAAATCAAGGGATTCAACATTCGACATTGAGGATTTTAAATCCTAATTCATGGTTCAGAAGGCAGAAAGTACAAAAGCACAAAAAGCAATGCTCTCAAGGTTTTATTTCAGCCCGATTTTCTTCAAGAAAGGACAGAATGTTCAGGTGGATGTATCTCTATACTGGGTTCCTGAAGAGATTTTCTACTCAGTGCATTTATTTCTGCAAGCAGATTGTCAAGTACATTCAACATTTCATAGCTATCAAATAGTATGGGCGCGAATGTTTCCGCCGTTTTGTTTTAATGAAACAATTAATTGTTTTCACCAACTTCTTTTGTTAGTTTCTTTTCTTCTTCTCCTATAAAAAGGGGGAAGAAAGACGTTGTAAGGGTTCCAGATTCTTATCAGAGAATTGTGCAGTGAAAGGAATATTTTGTATACATCTTGTAAAATCTCTTGTATGAAGGCTCATAGCCCGTAGGGTTTCAGTGAGGAGGAGTTCTATCTGTATTAGAGGATTCTGGTCTTTGGTATCCCACAGTATGTAACTTTCTTTTATGTGTTTAATACAACATTTTATTTTATCCATCTTCTTGTATCATGTAATGGAATGCGAGTGGCTCACTGATTTTAGGTAAGGATTTATCCTAGTTGATACCCATACTTAGATCAATCAAGCGCTTTAAATATGGCTCAGGCATGATATACTGTTTCATGTTCATTTCATCCATCTTTCTGCTATATTAGTTGCTTTGGGAGGGTGCTTTTAAAACGCCATTGTCATGTGTGTAGTGTGTGGATTCTTGGGTCAGTCGCCCATATGGATTCTGGTGTGTGTTGGGTATCGGACCAAAGTAATAATATCTTCTTATATTTCTTTACGCCTGCTGCCAATCTTTGATTTACATGTGTACTTGAATGAAACCCTGCTACGATGAAGTGTCTTAATTGTGCGATGCTTTTGTGTTAAGGAACTTACATCTTGCATTTTGGCATTGCCTGTGGCGAGTTTAATAAGTTGCAATTACATTCCCAGAGTGTTTCCTTGTTTACAAGAGATAGCAGGAGAGTATTTGGATTGACACCCAAGTTTTATTATATGCTCCTTGCTATGATAAGATGTCCTAGGCACTGGTCTATGGCAACTCTAGGCTGTCTCTAGGAGCGACAACATCTGTCGACAACAGGGCCCTTCCACGTGTCCAATAGTCTCAGCACCAACTGCATTTAATCGCTCGACCCTCGGTTTCTTCCAGATCTCGATTTTATCTTAAAACGCCCAGTGCACCGAATCTCGCGGCAAGTGGAATCACAGTCTCCCATACATGACGACAGGATGGAATGCATGTGAGCTATGATGCACCCGACCTAGCAACCACTTGGGCTCAAGATTCTATCCCCACCTCAAGACTTAAATAAGAAAATGCTAAAAAATATGCTTGTGTTTATGTCAATAATTTCTAAAAGGTTTCTGTGTAATTTCAGCTGGGTGTTTAGACAGATATATAACTAGCACACTGCTATAAGTTACTTCTATGTAGTTTAATTCAGATTGGTTTCAAAAAAAAATTCTCATGAAGGTATAGTATCCTTATTAAGCTCATGCATTAAACTTGGTCAACTTAGTATCACATCAACAAATATGCTTCTCTTCAAACTCAGATTTACATAGGGAAATACTATTCATTGAGACAAAACAGTGAGCTATCAAAATTAATGAGGTACGAGGAACCCGGTAGGTTGGATAAATTTGTTGGCAACGTTCTTTCTCAGCACCTTATGTCATATATCAACAACTCCGGTTGGATGAAATTGAGGTCTACACAAGGGTGTATCTTTCAGCTATACGCACAACTACTGTGAGAATGTCTTCAACTCTCATTGCTCCGTGATAGTTGTGAGGCTGAAAGAGAAATTTAACTGATGACTTCTGAACGTCAATATTATGGACTATCTCACAATTTCGACAAGCGACCTTTGGTAGCAGAGTGGGCACAACCAAACTCTAAAAACACCCCTTCCGTTTGGTTGGCTCGACCTCTAAATAGAATTTCACATGCTCTGAAATATTTGATGGAAAAAAATTAAACATTTGGTTTGAGATTAAACTTTAGACTTGGTCGGAATTTCGACTATGGCTGTGAGAATCGATCCTTTTTTATAATAATGCCACGTTTGGCCCCTCTTAAACATTTTAATCATCGGAATTTTAGAGAATCCTCAACCCTCTTTTAAATTTCTTCAATAATATGTCAAACAATTAACGAATCGACAGAATCGATAAGGTACCACGCACCCAACCATTCATTCCTACCATCAATTAATTCACCCATGACGCATATAGACTCATGCCGCCAGATATTTATGCCATCGTTGCACTGCAACTTCTCAGAGAGGAATAATTAAAATCACTCAACCTCTATTAAAAAATTTTCACGGTTTCCTCTTTCAAAGTGGAACTTGGCACCTATCTTAAGCAGATTGATGAACCCGCAATGATAGATAATCTGATTAATAAAACACTTCCAACTTTAACCTATAAAATTTTTACTCTCGCAGATGTATTTTCTTCGACATCTATATGGAGAAATTTCTTCTGCAAAATAATGATTTAGGAAATGATAGAAGAAATCATGAAACCCTTGAATTGATCTGCAATAAAATTTGAAATTCTCCAAACTGAAACCCCGCGGTTGAGCCAAGACCAAGGCTGTGATACCTCTGTAATATCCCCAAATAGGGATTTTAACAATAGATACCATAAATAAACTTGAACAACAAAAATAATGGAAATATACACACAGACACAAATAATACACAATGGATGTCGATAAAATCACTGAGCCATTTTATCAATCCATGGGAAAAATTACATCAACATGAAGGAACAACAGAACCTGAGCTTGCCGAGCAAGTGAAGCAAAACCTAGAAAGATCTCTGGCCTAACTGATGCATGGCACTGGCAATGATGTAGATGGCTCGGCGAGAAGACTACTGCAAATCGGCTACGAAAAAACTGACCTCTCCAAACTCCACTGATGCACTGTGAGATCTCTGAGCAAAACCTCCTCAAGTGTATTGGGTTTATTCCCAACACTCAAATCACCCGAGGGTTTCTGTCCTGGGGCTACGGCTGAAGTAGAGAACCACGTTCTCAAACTTCTCATATACAAGAAAATGATCTACTCCGAAGATGTCCCTAAATGGCCTCGTCCCTTTCTTTTATAGATCTCTTAGAGTCTTATTTTATGATTATTTTATTCATGGAGCACTTTTCCCTCTGATTAAAATATTCCTTTTTAATACAGAAAAGAGTAAATCGGCTACCACGTCTCCTTTGGTCACTGAAATTCTTGTCCAACCATCCCATCACGTAGGTATCCTTGTCCTAGTTCCAATGAGCTATTACACTAAGGTGTTCTATCATGTATTCCTCCCAGAATGCCACCTTGAGCATAATTAACTGAGTTAAGCCCAAAAATAACTCAATTTTCTGAAAGTTGTCGGAATGCACCGAAACGAAAGGTAGGTTGCTCGGATGATGGAAGACATCAAGCGAATGCCACCCAACCACATAAAAAATCCTCAAAAATACTCCAAAAATCCCCTGGGCTTGCTGATGATACCTACGTGTACATGTGACATGTCTTCTTTTAACTCTGGAAGTCCATCCTAGCCCTGTCATAGGTGACACCAAAAAAAGGGAATATTACATTCAACCTACACCAAATATTTGTTATCTAAGTCACTTAGTTAATACACAAGTTTAACAAAAATTATACAATACAATTTTTGAAAATAAATTTTGATATTAAGTTCAACATATTAAAAAAAACAAATATATATATATATATATATATATATATATATATGTAATTTTTTATATATAATACTTAGAAAATTGTTGTAACTTTCTTTCCTATATATGACAACTATAAATAATTGTTAATAAATATATTAATTTATATAAGTTAAGTTTTTATGGTACAAGTAAAAAATTGACATATATTTAAAATAATAAGTTACAACAAAATTTAAAAATTAAAATATTTTTCAAATATACATATTTTTTATATATTTAATTTTTATATTTTATTGAATTACTACCTTTCATATATATATAAAATATATAAAATAATATTGAATTATAACAAAATTCAAAAATTAAGATATTTTTTTATTTATTTCTTTTATATATTTAATTTTAATATTTTATCAAAAGATTACATTTTTATTATATATATATATCAACAAAATTTTAAAAATTTAAATATTATATTGCATTATTTATATATACGTTAGATTAGTCGAGAGGGTCTTGGATAGATTGTGATCAGATGCTCTGTTAAGACACTACTTAATGTGAAGTCACTAGTTCAATTCACCCTCAGGGTGATATATTGGACACGATGAAGATGTAGCCCTACCAAGCTTATATATATATATATGTTAGAAGAAATGCCATTTTTTCAGCTGGTTAATTTTAATCAAAATCGGGCATAGATTTTTAAAAATAGTTTAAGTTGATTAATCTATATAATTTTAGTGACCATGAAGATTTGCATGGTGTTGAATCTCTTTATGCATTCAAAAATGTACTTTAAACAAAAAAAATCACAATCTTGCTAGAGATTATATATATACATAGTTTCATAATTTTTTTAAAAATATTACATTTATTTATTTTTTCATTTTTCAAGGTGTTTGTGTCATTCAGAGATGACTACAGACTTAACAATGGCCTTGAGAAACCATGACCTATGGAAATTTAAGGCATCAAAATCACCAAGGGATCACACTCACCCTGGACCACATCAACACTTAACATGACTGGATTTTTTCCCATGGAGTTTCAAATGAGTGATCTTCACACCAAGGAGTGACTTAACAGTACACCCCATCACCTTCAATTATCATCTATTCTACGCTTCGTGGGAACAATATTACATTTATATTATAACAGTTTATAAATTTATATAATTTAAATGTATATAATATAAATTTAACTTAACACTCATATATATTTAAAAATAATAAATTAAAACAAAATTAAACCCCACCCTTGATAATCAGACCTATCTCTTTGTGTTGTCGAGCAATAAGAAAAAAATGAACATCTCTAAGATAAGAACTAATTCCCATGAGCTTCGGAGTGAGACCAGGCGGTGGTCTATTCCCAAGATTCCTTCGAATGATAGAATATGTCAGATCTGCGATTCTAAGTAGGTGGAAAATGAAAAACACTTTATTTTGGACTGCTTGACTCTTACTCACATTCGCTCTCAATTCCTTACTTGCTGTCACACTACCAATCTTCTCGACCTATTAAGCCAACCCACCTATAGCGATCTTGGAGAACTTATTTCCCTTATCTTTGACCATAGAACCAAGGTTTTGAAGAATCAAACTTAGATTCTTTCTCCTCTCTTAAGGTCTAATAAACCGCATTGGGCTTAGCGAATGGTAACCACCATCATCATCATCATCATATATATATATATATATATATATATATACTTATATATATATATATATATATATATATATATATATATATATATATATATATATATATATATATATATATAATTGAAATACTACACTTATATTATAGTTGTTTATAAATATATAAATTTAAATGATATAAATAAAAAATTAACACACACACACACACATATATAGATAATAATATTTAAATTTTAATTTTTTTTTTTTTAATTTACATATATTTTTCCTATATATTTAATTTTTATATTTTATTGAAATATTACACTTCTATGACAATAGTTTATAAACATATAAATTTATATAATTAAAGACTGTGATATATATATATAAGATTATAATATTTTTTTTAATTTAGGTATATGTTTTCTGTTTTTTCCAAAATTGTCTACCTTGATTACAAGACCTCGCCCCAAGGGAATCGAAGAGAGTCAAACCCGTGATCAACAACAACATGAAAGAACTTCATGTTTGTCTCTATACCACTTAAGCTAACCCTTGGGGCTTACAAATGTTTCTTTTATTTATTTAACTTTTATATTTTATTGAAATATTACGCTTCCATGATAATTGTTTAGAAATACCCTTAATGGGGGCCCTCAGAGGCTACGCCCACCACCTCATAGTTCCATCATGCATTTATGGGGGAAGGACACAACCACCCTTTGCATGCATGCACATGAATTTAACAAATGGAAAAGTGTGTTTATTTGATGGTGTGGGCGGGAAAGATATTATCTTATGGAGAATTGAGAGGAGTCGAGGAACAATCCTCAGCCTCTTGGTTTTTCTTTTCAAAAATAGTTGAGTGTGTAATTCTCTTTATGTTGTGGTTGATTTATGGTTTTGAAAACCCGGGAGGTGGATGTGGTCGTCTGCGCATGCCTATTCGGAAGGCATCAAAATTCATGGTTGTTTTTTCTTGTGCTTAGTCACTAGAGGTTTGCTTTGCGAGAGAGCAGTGGTTAGTGCTAAGTCTTTTCTGCAGAGCAAATTCTCAGGTTCTATATTAGTTTCTCCCAGTCTATTTCTTGTGGTGGTCATTTGTGTTTGGTTTGAGATTATTAGGTTCTGAAGCTCTGGGTTTCACCAACTCTTAGGTGGTAGTATTAGTTTGGGGTTTGGAGTCAATTTTTTTTCAAATTTCGATCATTGGTTTGTGTTTAAGTCACTATTATGGGGTTGGGAGTCATGTTCGAAGAAAACGTTTGGTGCTTTGTAGGATCTGGTATGGTCGTTGGGGGGATAAGCTTTGGTGTATTAAAGTTGGTGGGTGGTTGTGCTCCTTTAGGTTTTGTATTGTGCTAGTCCCTACTTCGTGGTTTTTGGGTTCAATGGTTAATGGGGAAAAGTCAGTAAAGGAGGTAGTTTCTCCTTCTATTTCAATTGTTGGGTCATATGTTGAGTCAGGGTCAAGTTCTGACTTAGCCTGTTGGTTTCTTGGTCGTGTGTGTATTAGGTCTAGTTTGTTATTAAGCTCTTTTGTAGGTAGAGGCACTCATCACAATTGTTGGAAATTCAGTCCTAATTCATCCATGTCGTCGAGATAGAGGGGGAGGAGAAAACACATGGGTGGTGGTTGTGCCCAACAAGGGAAACATGGTGCTCATATTTTTTCCATGATTCTGTTGCCACCTTTTTCAATTGTTTTCTTCTAGAAACAAGAAAATAAATCTCTAATCTTAAGACACAGGCGAGGGTTGAAAGATAATCCCTCTTAGATTTGGAACTCATGGAGAATATGTCGACTTGGGTCACTGATCGTGGCCACACTAGGGGTAGGAAGAAACAATACCTTAATTATGTGGCTCTTCATTAGCATTTGAAGACCCTTCTAGGCCTGGTCCTGAGGGATAAAAAAGTGGAGAAGTACAATATTTTTCGCATTCTTGGAAGATGTCAAGAGAATGCTCAAGAACCAACGATTTTCTTTAGATAGAATTGACTCTTTTCTAGGTCATATAGAAAGAGACATATCATGTGAATTTGATGGAGGGGCTCTGATGGATCCTCTTGGCTCTAGTGCGAGGCCTTCGACAAACATCTCTTCTTTCGAAAATGATTAGAGAACACAGTGGGTTGAGTTGAAATTTGATGTTCTTTATGTCAGATCCTAACTCGTTTGGATAGTGTGTGAAATTTCTTTGAGCCCCTGCTGCATGTTGGTTTGCGAGAGTGGTCCTAACCCAATATGGTGGGCATGTGGAAGTTTCTCTGATTTGCTTGTGGTATGTTCATCGATCGATTACCGTGCCTAAGTTCTGGATGCGGACCTTGATCTAGCTATTTTGTAATTAGGGTTCGATAATTATACATGGTGTCATGAATTTTGAGTTTTCCCTTTGCAGAAGTAAGGTCATGTATGTTGTTGGTTTTTTTGTCAATATGTATGATGTCTCTTTGTGGACTTATGGAGTTTTTTTTGGGCAAGTCATTTCTAGCTATGGATCTAATGAAGTCTAGGGTCTAGTGTCTATGGTCTTAGTGGGATTCAAGACTCCTCTAGTTTGGTTAAATGATGGGGTTTGTTGAGGATCCATGCATCCTCCATTATCATTCTGGAAAACTTTGTGACTCTATGTATATCAGTTTTTAATTAATATAATGCTTTAATTTATAAAAAAAAAATGTCTATAATTATATATAATTTAAGTGTGTATAGTATAAATAAAAAATTAACATATCAAAATTGTGAAGATAAAAATAAACAAATAGGAATGAAAAATATTATTAAAAAAAAAAATGTTTTATGTAAATTAACAATAAGATTCCATGCATTTCCCACACCTAACTTAACTAGTATTGGTTTCTCTCGTTCTCAAGTTTGACATTTAAAGACAACATTATGTTAGTGTGGAAAACCTGGATTTTTTTTTAAGTGATTAGGTTTTAGCCTTTAGGGTTTTATTGTTTCTTATTTCTTATTACAAATCTCTTTGAATTTCCTATAATTTCATAATGAACCGAAACTAATTTCAATATAATTTTAGACTAATTTGATGAAATTATTCATGTTTGTGTTTAGTTTTTTTAATGTTCATATTGAAATTTACAAACCTCATCAAATAGATTCTCCAAGAAATAAAATTTGAGAGACTTTGAATTTAATCAATTTTATTTGCCAAACCTGATGACTTAGTTTCTCATAATAACCCTATTAATAACTTTTAATATATAGGAAATGAAGGCTTGTTCAATGAAAGTGCTACCATCATTTTGCATCACCTCTTTTTCAGAGTAGTTCGTTGGAATCCATTATGTCAAGTCCCCTTGACTTAAGCGTGCACAAAGGCGAGCCCAAATGGAAAAAAAACCGAAGTGATTAGGTAGAGTCATGTGATGATTCGTGTGACGAAACTATGAACGTAGGTGAATTGCGATGGCGCGGGCGCTAATGTGATATCATAGTTGAGGACGTCGTGCAGTTGGAATGGGAAAAGGCATCAAAGTTGAACGAAGGATGTGGACACGGTGGAACAATGAGACCACCCAACTGAGGGTGTGGGCACCCTCTAAACGAACGCGCCCAACATAGCATGCAGGAGGACATAATTGAGGGATTCATGAGAGGCCGTCGGGAGTTGGAGTAACATGCACGACACATGATGGACATTTACAGTGTAAGTATGTGGGAAAAATGACATGAATTAGAATGGATGAGGGCATCAGCCCAAGTCATCTGACGCATGCAAGTGTTGTACGAGTGGAGGACATGAATGTTCGGGAAAGGCAAGAAAACTATATATTAGGCTACTAAGAAAAATGAAGGGGGAATCAAGCAACACAAAGCAAAACTAAGCAAAGTTTAAGCGTGAACCGCAAAGGAAGGGTACAAGTGAAGGATGATCCGAAGAGACAAGGAATGAGATGACGGCGAGGGCAAGGGCATTCTTAGGTCTCTGGGTGTGCGGGTTGTAGGACTACACAATCTATTCACATGGTTATGAAATTTGATGTTTGGTTGGTCGTGCGAGCCAAAGGGCGCATTAACTGAGTTTCTATACAAGCTTTGGATTGTTTATATTGGTCGGGCGCATTAACTGAGTTTCTATACAGGCTTTGAATTGTTTATATTGGTCGTGCAAAGGGTGCATTAACTGAGTTTCTATAGAGGCTTTGGATTGTTTATATATTGATTTTCGTTCGACATGCGAGTTGTGAGCTACATGAACCAAAGTTGTTGTTGAATTTTTGTTGAAGGTGTTATGACAGCGAACCTTTGAGGGTTTGGTCCAACTGATTGTTGTATTTCTGAAATTTGTACCATAACCAAAGTCTTTGAAGTACTTGAATAACAAGGGGAATTTTGTTTGGGAGTTCCTCTCACTTTGTATATTGTGTTGTTGTTTACATTATTGCTACACATTATCTTACATTGTTGGAAGTCTTTTATATTGTCAATTGTTCATCGTTATTGTTGAAATTAAGTAACCAAACTGTTTTGATGAATGAAGTAAAAATGAAAAACAAACTAACTGTTGAGTTGTTGCAAGGGAGATTATACTCAAGTTGCTTAAGAACTAATTTTGCGAGTTAAATATTGATCTCAAGAACAAAGTGCATAGGCTAGAGGCGTAGTTTAGGCAAGTAACCTCAAAGTTGTCTTTTCCCTTGAGGAGAAAATGCACCAGTGTTTCACATATCGATGATTCAACGAGCTCACACTCGTGCACCTGCCATGGGGGTGAGATAGTTGGTATCAAAGAAGAGTTTTGTGATGGGCAACTTGAATAAAGTCATTTCGGTTAAAGTGAGATAGTGGCACGACAACCACTATTGTGATAACTATGACTGAAGTTATTGAAGAAGTATTGTTCGGAGGCAAATATGGATACTGCTTATCAAGGCATAATGATTGAGTATTCTTGGAGGATGAAGTCACGACAACGCCATGATAAACTTATGTAGGTCATGGAAATATTGGTTCACATAAATAAGGAAGTGGAAAAACATGGGGAAGAAATCCTTTGGACCAAGAGGAAGGAAGATGTCCTTGACCATGAAGAAGGAACTTGCACTGAATAGAGTGAAATAACTAAATTTGGAAAGGTTGATGGTGTGAATTCTACCAATGGAGGGCATAGAAGAAATAATGATCAACATGAAGAAAAAGAGAAGGATGAGGAGGCTAATCGTGCAACCGAAGAGCCACAAACGAGAGTGAAGGCAACACAAAGGAGCACCCACTTGGTTGAATGACCAAGGGTGAGGACAATGTAGAGATGTGCCCACGGAGATGAGTTGTGAGGGTGTCAAGCTAAGATGCAACGACCGAGTGCGAAGGTGCATGAAAACGAAACCTACCCAAGACAGAGATGGAGAGAGTTGTGCAAAGACTTGTTCACCTATCAGTAGAGTGACTTGGCACAATGTGGAGTTTGTTCAAGGAGCATCCAACCTCAGGTGTGATGGTGTGAATTCCTAAAACAAGGGTGGTGGATAAGATGTTCATGCAATGGGTGAGGCATGGTTAGCCAAGTATCTGATATGAATCAAGGACTAAGATTGTTTTGGTGGAAGCACTTGAAGTAAAAGGACATGTTAGAAAAATAAGGTGTGACTGAAGGTGTGGGTGACCTGTGAAGGCACCCACACAACCGAAGGTGTAGGCGACTATGAAGGTTCCCACACGACTAAAGGTGTGGGTGACCTACAAAGCCACCTACACAACCGAAAAAGTTGTGACCTGTGAAGGTGCTTGCATGAAAAAATATGAGGAAAAGTAATGTAATGAATTAATGATAGTCATGCAATCAGCAAGGGTGACCGAGGAAGCCTGTCGGATCGAAGTCGAGGGTGCTAGAAAATTCCACCCACCCAAAATAAATGACGATACATTATGAATGGGGAACGAATGACATGATGAACATTGCGACAAATTGAAGGATGAGTCAATAACTGAAGTTGAGTTGCAGATGGTGTTCCCATGAGGCACGCCTGCCTGAGTTTTCCAATGAATATGAGGATGCCCGCTGAAAAGTGGAGTGTAGGCCCAAATGAAGTAGACAAGGGCATCGAGATGCACCCGAGTTGTGAGGTCATATGATTGAGTTCGAGGCGATGAACAACCAGTTGCGACCGAGGATGACTTCATATTGATGTTGGTCTTGTAGTATTGATGGTTTGTTGAGGAGCATGGGTTGATACCTTGACATGATATCAGACATGTACCTTTGGGCATACTATGGGATGTGTCTGTGAGGAGTGACTTCTGTTTTGGTTTACATTATTGTTGCACATTGTCTTACATTGTTGGAAGTGTTTTATATTATGAAGTGTTCATTGTTACCATTGAAGTTAAGTAACTAAATTATGTTGATGAATGAAGTCAAATTGAAAAAGAATCTCTAAGTGTTGAGATGTTTGAAGGGCTAGTGTACTTTGTTCACGAGATCAATATTTAACTTGTGGAATTATTTCTTAAGCAACTTGTAAGGTTTCTTAAGAATTAATTCTGCAAGTTAAATAGTGATCTCGTGAACAAAGTGCATAGGCTATAGGCGTATTCGGGGCAAGTAACCTCAAAGTTGGCTTTGCCCTAGAGGAGAAATGTGCCAGTTCCACATGTCTCGGTGACTCATACGACCACCATTAGGGTATAATACACAACATGCCAACTATTGTGTAATTTTATCTTTTAGCCTTACCATCCCTTCCACATCATAAAATTAAGTGGATTTCTTGAAGTGGAAAAAGGCCTCTACTTTTTAAGTGATCCAATTGGAGAGGATTTGTGAGTTAAAAATTTATACCCCTCCTTGAAAGTAATGGGTCAAAGGCACACATATTTCTTGTTTTTCACTCACACATAAGTCTCACAATAAGTCATCGGGAGTATTTTTAATGGGGCATCTGCCTCCCATTTCCCAACCCTTCGAAAAACATGCTCAATCATCAGGGATTTAAAATCTTTTAAAATTAAATTTAATTATTTATCAGGTCTAGGAAATAAATTTGACTGTATTTATTTATCATTGAATATATATTTATAGTGATAATATATTGAATTATAAAATTGTTTAAATGGCACAACCTGTAAGATTATGCCTATGGATGGTTGGCAAGCGACCAAAGAATGCAATCTTGCTGGTCATGACTTATTCCATTACTCTGTTATTCTTAGTATGCTACTTAATATTTGTTTCTTGTTATACTAGCACACCCATGAAACAGGGGAAGGGAACATTTTAGTGAATCAAGATGACACATTGTTTGAAAATAAGAAAAGTGTGTTTAATGTTTCATGGATAACTAATAGAGGATCCATTGAATAGTTTCATGAATAATGCATTAAAATGATCTTTCAAATGATTAAGTATCAATGGAGAGTTGTATTTTTGGTGCCATCCATTATTAACAACAACTCATATACAAGGGAAGGAGGTAGTTGCTTTGTTTAAAGACAAAAAAAACATATTCCAAAACAAATTCATATGCAGAAGACAATTAGAAGTTGCATAGTAAAGAGAGATTTGGAAAGAAAAAAAAAATCTTGGTTTGATGAAGAATACATAAAAAAAAATGTGGATATCACCATAGTAAATAGTGAGAAAATTAAAAATGTAGTGAATATGATGAATTGGTTTTAAGAATTGATTATGTCAATAGGCTAAGGTAGCGTAGTGCTAAAGTAAACTCATTATGGAGTGGGAAAATATGGATAGGAAAACCAAGGAGTTTGGGTTCAATTTGGATTAAATTTTACTTGAAAATGGGTTTAGAGTTAGCAATGGTTTTTCTAGATGCAAGTATGACATTAAGGAACAATGATGATCTTGTTGTTAGAAACAATCAAAAGTTTTTTCCAATTGAAGTATGTATTATGTAGGGTTTCAATGAGATGGGAATTGTGCTACTCATTCTTGGGCTTCATAAGAGGTTGATTTTTTCCAATTTGATGGGAAAATCCATTTCACTTTCACTTATTCGCTTTGAATTTTAAATCTTTAACATTTGTTTATAACATTTTATCTAAATTGTGGCATGTCCATAACTTACGATAAATCAAACAACCGATTTTGGAGGTTTATGGTTGTTTGAAAAAGCCCCTAATTTATTTTTTTGATGGTGATAACTTGAGTGGTAGCTCCTATCTCTCCACCGACAGTATAACATTTTTGGTTTAAATTGTGGCATTTGTCACAACCTAAGAAAAATGAAACAATGGGTTATGTTGTTGCATGCTTGTTCAAAACAAGAACTTGAGTTATGTTTGGATAATGATATCTTGGGTGTTGTCTCCTATGTCTTTTGCAAGAGTATGACACCATTTCATCCACCTGTCTCCTTAACTCATCTAAAAAAATCTTGCACTAGTTCCTAATTTAAATCCCCATCAATTTATCTACATTACAATTGAAATGATTACATACGTCAAATCAAAATCTCAATAAATCACAACCAAAATAATAATTTTCTCATTTTCATACGTAACCTACATTGAATTTTATACCTTTTATACCCTAACCAAACATCATCATCACAATATTATTTATAGAAAATAACTTTAGATTATCCTTTCTGTAAGAGGAAATTCAAGTAACATGAAACAAAACAAGTAAATTTGTGGGAATCTATTGACATTCAATAGGAAACATATTGCTATGGTAAAAATTGTGCTAATCCATTTATCCTAAAATTCCAAACAACAAAATAAATCAAATTGACATTTAAGCATGAAAGTAAAAGTAGGATAAGTTTTTCCATTAAGACAAGGTATTTGAGTATATCTCGACTTGCTCTTATTTTAATAATAAAACTTATAAATATAATATCAAAGACCAACTATATGTAGCTAACATTTTTTTTAGGATATAATGTATCCTCTCAACTCAACCTTTATATTCCATCCCTCTTAAGGGTTGAGTAAATGTGTGTGTTATTTGTATTGTTTGTTGAAAATAAGGAATATATATTTTCTTGTATAAAATAAAAATCACGACAGAGTCAATGCTCATTTAAGTTTGTTAAAGGAGGGAACTAAAACCAAATCTTCACAACTAAAGACAGAGTAATGCAAAGGGAAAAACAACATATTTAATATAAGAGAGGATATTTTCATTACCAATCACAAACTTCAATAGAAAACTCAGTGAGAGCAAAAAAAATAGTGAAAATGAGAATTTAAGAGTGAGAGCACATTCCATCATATTTTAGTTGGAGTTAATCAATCTTTGACAAAAGAGGATGATTCCTAATTATGGTGAAAATCCAAGTTGTATGTAGAAGTGTGTAGATATGAAAATAGTTGACAACAAAATAATTATATGGATGAGCTATTGCTATTGATAGGTAATAGATTATTTTGCAAACTATTTTTATATATAATTTCAAATAGATATACAAGTTCTTAAATATGCAATTTTAAAGGAATTATGAGCAAGTTCTTCCCAAGCTAAAATTTTCCTCCTTTTGCATGATAACAATATAAAAACCTTTTATGCTAGGGATGAACTCTTTCCTGTAGCTTATTTCCCACCCCATGGTTAATTATGGAAAAAATAACTCTACAAAATAAGAAAAAATTCTTCACAATATGCACATTACAAGTTGTCTTCCTTAAAATTAGTGGTTAAATGCTCAATTGGTCCATGATCATTCCCAATGTCATGAAACTAAGCTCCACTAAATTCATTTTCATGTTGCTATGGTGAAGCAAAATCTAAACTTATAGAGACAAAATAAAATATTTCAACATTTAAAATAATTACTTTTGTAAAAAGAAGAGATACTCGTTTGAGGAAAGACACAAAAAAAATATTTGTCTTGGAATATGACCTAAAAATATTTTTATTTGGCTAATAGCTCATCTCCCATGAATATAAGGAAACGAATTAAAGGCCTATGATTTGGAGGCAATTGGTAGGAGTGAAATTCTACCCTGTCATAGACAACCAATGAGTTATTTCAGGTGGTGTGGTTTTATTTGAATAATGTTGATGAATTGGCTCACATTTGTGGGTAATAATTAGTGATAGCTATCCCCAATATTGACTAAAAATTGAGTTATGATATGATAGATCTTCCCACTGTTGAAATATTCACACAAAAGAGAACCATATATTCATATTTCACATGTAAAAGTAAAAAATATGTATTTACTCAATAAAACAAACTCTTTTATAGGCACGCCATTTTTTTAAAGTTTAAATGTCATCATAAAAGTATCATATCATCTATTTGTTGTAACTGTCCTCATTAAATATGACTCATGTGTCAACTATGACAATTTTATACTTTTATTGTTTAAACAAAAACACCTTTATAGTAATTATTTCTTTAAATATTGGCCTACAACAAGAATATTTTCATGTAAAAATCGACCTAACTACCATTTACATGCTTGAGTGGTTATTACTAGGAAATTAAGTCTCAATGACCTATCTATCTAATTGGATGTCTTTGGCACTAATGATAGTTATGGTTTCCATTGTTGATCATAAATTACATTTATGGGGTTTTGGCTCTATTGATAGCATCCCACATAGAACACTTGGAAAAGCATATTATGTTAAGATTATGATGTAATTGATTGAAATCGTGACCAACTTGCATCCATGTTAGGGGTAGAGGTGATGCACCTAGTGGTTATAGTAGTAGTGGATGGATCAACCCCATGTCACACAAGCACAAAATTGTCTCATTTATTGACTCCACTGGTCACAAAACAAAAAATTATTGTCAACAAAATCTTTGTTCGTTGTCTCTTATGTTACAAGTTATAACCTCCTTAGTTGACCTCCTCCTTGTTATTCAAGCCCTTTATTGATCCCCTTCTCTTTATAGTCCCCCCATCAACTTTTACTCATCAACCTTCTCATTTAACTAACTTCACTTAATCAAATTATGATCAATCCTTCCACCTTAGAACTTAATCATTTTGCTAAAAGTCAAATCAATTGTTTGTTAATAAAGCACATAACCATAAAATCCTCTTCCATTATAATAATTTCTAAATATAATTCTCATAATGAATCTACCACATATTACTCATAAATTTTGAGAATATATAATTTTTATTACTTTTTTTCCTTCTCTTTTTATTCCTATCGTCTTATACTATATATATATATATATATATATAATTTCTAAAATTAATCTAAAAATACATATATTAAAAATATATAATAAAAAAGACTCAACATATTACATATAATTCAAAAAACACAAAGAATATGAGCAGAATATATATATATTGAAAATCATAGGATATTAACTTACTCTCAATTTGATTTAAATGCAAAGCTATTGGTATAAAATAACATCAAATAGATAATAAATTATGTGAACATTCCACATATTTCAAAATGAAAGACCAATATGGTGCATTTAACCATTATTTAACCAATCACCTTATGTGTTACAACTATATATTATTTGGTGTGTTATTAGTCCTTGCCAAGGAAAGACTCTAGTAATTGATTTCCTATTGACCACTATTAGTTTAGCATTGACTAGTACAAGTCATAATGTTTAACTTTATAAATAATTAAATTATTTTTTATTTCAATTTAAAAATTAATAATTTGTTATCATTTCATTGGCTAAAAATGTGTATGTCTTATTTTAGGGTTCCTAACATATGTCCCATGCTACCCATGAAATTTTCTCACCCTGCAACCTTGCCAGTTTTCATGGGGATCACCCTTGGGATCCTATAACTTGATTAAACAAATTGATATTTTATGCAACTTCCAGTACCCTGTTTTGTGTACATTCATATGGATTCATATCGGGTGCCTTAACAGGAGGTGGTTTTTTATAGCAGTTTAGCCTAACTATCCTGGGAAGTATTCTACTTGATTTGGCTCTCAATCAAAATGAAACTAGCGGAAGCTCTCACACTCTAATTTTCTCCTCTCTACCCACTCATAGACTATAATTTGTTTTTATTTGGTTTTGAATATTTTTAATAGTTTTGAAAATGGTTTCTTATTGTGTGCCTTTGTTTATGTTCAACCTTTGGGATCATCTTGAAACCCTCAGTAGGTTTAGTACAATTTTCGGTTCTGGTAAGATGATTTGAATTGGAACTTTACTTCATGATTTCTATTCATACTAACACACACAAATTTTATGATTTAGTTAGTATGAATATGAATAGGTTTATTTTGATGAATTTATTAGTGCATGTATCCATTTGTTTAGAAGATCCATTATTGAGACACATTTTTTGTTTCATGTTTTTTAATTATATTTCATGTATAAACTCATATATTAAATGTTTATATATTTCAATTTATGATTATCGACTTTCAAAATCACCAAAAACTAAGTGCATACTAGTAACAAAGACCATATACCATATTCTTTTAATGCAGTTTTTTGCAATTCTTGTAGATAAATTTTTTGGAATTGAATTATGTAAATAAGCTAAAATATTCAATGTGTTGAGTAGATATTGTGTCTACAAAAAAAAATCACATATTTCATCTACTTACACAATTCAACTACAAAAATCCATATACAAAACTATCTTATAAAATAATTGTTTAATCAAACAATATTTCCATTTCCATTTTAGAATAATGGTGATCTAAACCAGTACGAGAACCAAAACAAGTTGACACAAGATTATTCTTTCAATCAATACAATATTGCGAAGAGATTTAAGGGCCCACTTTGCTCCTCCCTCAACAATAGTAAACTATATTTAATGTTGTGTCTGCATTAAATACTCTTATGTATTTTCATGTTGGTTTCTTATTTGTTACTTTGTTTACTTTGTGGCTTAGTTTATGTGATGGGACCAGCCCTTCTTAAACTTTGTGTTTTAATCAATAATTAATGTATTATTAATATGATGATTGTGTTTATCAGGTTCTCGTGATTTGTAATTGATATTTGTTTGATTGTCGATTTTATAACTCGTACTTGTGGTAGGTGTGAGGAGGACACCTGTCCCGTCCTCAGAATTCACTATCCTGCCCTTAGCTATGCACCTTACCTCTGTTCATTTGGCATTTTCTTCTTTGCTCTTCAATGGCTGTGAGGGTTTTTCGACTGTTCCTTTGTGGTTGTAATGGCTCTTTTCTTAGTGGCGCTTTGACCTGTAAGTGGTCACGACTCCTGTTTTCTTTACTGGGTGCTACTTGTAGTCTTTGGCTATGGCTCCGATCTGCTAGCTGGGTTCCATCGCTGTGATGACTCTATTCATTTTTCTCGCACTGCCAATGAGCTCGAGGGTTCCGAGGCTTGGTTCTCTGTTTCCTGTAAAAGGGTTCCTCCGCCCTGAAAGTTTTATTGGTGCTATTTATGATTGTAATATCTTGAATGCATTCGTTTCGGTGTTGTTTTATCCACTCACTATATGCATCTTGTTATTTAACTGGTTACTTGGCTATGGTTTATCAGGTCGCAGCCATCAGGGGTCTCAACATTTGACCTCAATTCGTCAGTTGCACAGAGGTAAGTATTATTTCTTTGCTTCAGATTTTCGGTTGTTTTTTCCTGGTTATACTAAGGGTTTTAATCCTTGTGAGTAGGGTTCCCTTGTTGGTTGACGACTGGTAAATTACTTCCTTTGGTCCAATGCTACTCTTCTGGTAAGCTTAAATTACAAACCCTCACCCTCTCTCCTCTGTTTCAGGGTTTTTAACCTTTTCGCACTTCTTAATGTTTGGGTATTTCTATTGCAGGTGATTTGTTGTCACTCCAGGCGTGGTCTCTGATTCCACCGACGCTAGCCCAAATGGGTAGGGTCTCTCCCTGTAGTCGCTTCCAGTAATTTGGGTTTTTTTACGGGTGTGAGCCTCAGCTCCCCGTTCAGTCGTCCTCTGTTTTGATTCTTCTGTTAGTTGTTTAATAGGAACATATTTATGTTTGTAATAAGTTATGTGATTTATTTGTGGTCACGCTCTTAGCTTATCAATCAGGGTTTCTAACCTCCAGGCCTGGTGTTTGTTACTGGTTGTATAGTTTCTATGCTGGGGTTTCGAACCCGGTTCTTTAGTAGAACATGAAATATTTATTTTTGTACTTGTAAAACAAACTACTTGGACAATGTTTCGAAATGAAAACTGGTTATTTCAGTTGGATGGTACCTGTGAATTATGCGTTCTCTTTTTTTTGATGCTCGACATGTTCCTTTAACTGGAGATCCCTTATCGCTGGTCAATGTCTCGGCTTGTTAATTCTGTTGTTACTTCAACACCTGTGAAAATAATTTATTTTGCCAGTTCTTGCTACTGTTTGAACATGCATTCAATTTATCATGAAAATGAAAAGAAATTGTATTTAGCTGCGGATGGATTTCAGATGGCTTTGTAGAATCTCTTAAAATGATTTTATTTTCTTTTCTACTATGATGGAAATCAAACTTACAATGTATCATTTTTCCCTTTTTGTATGATTTGTTAAACGGTTTTTTTTTAGAACTGTCAATAGTTACATGTAGTTACATTGGGTAATTGTTAATTCCCGTTCACCTAATTTAATTGTAAAACAGTAAGTTAAAAAAAAAGGAAATTAAAATGAAATTAAAACATAACTGGTTGTTAAGTTCTAAATCCTAGAAACTAAGGAAATTAAAAAGAGAACTCAGGTACAATGACCTGTAAACCTGTGAGACAAAAACTCTTGTTTTTGTTCACCTTGAGTTGGATGCTCCTGCATCAGGCTCTCGGGGTAACGGAAGTTCATGGCTACGTTCCATGAGTTCCTCCACTGAATATCCTGCGCGCTGTATTTGGGCCGCGTCAAGCCACGAACTGTCCTCAATGGGACGGTTCTTCCACTTGAAAAGGTATTAAAGGTACTCTTTTCTGTGAGTTCGCTTGCCACCTGTGTGTCGAGAATTCTCTCGATCTCAAGAGGCTGAGCCAAAGGCATTTGTCTCATCCAAGAACCACTTTTTGTCTGGGTGTCCCATTCTGGCCATGTCGTACTATCGTCTTCAGGACTAGTAGTGTATGGAAACAGATCTTCCACGTTGAAGATAGGCGATATGCCTATTCCTGGGGGTAGCTGTAATTCATAGGCATTCGCACAAAATTTACACAGAATTTTGTAAGGGCCAATTTTTTAAAACTTCAATTTGTTGTACTCACCCTTAGGGAACCTTTCTTTGCGTAAATGTGTGAGAACTTCGTCTCCCACCTGAAACTGTATCTGCCACCATTTTAAATCTGCTTGTTGCTTATACCTCTGGCTGCTGTCCTGCAACTTAGATTTTACTTGCTCATGTAGGTCATTCATTGCTTTGGCGAAATCTTCCCCGTCAGCACTCCTCCTTTCCAACTGTCCCAGATCCCGTAACTCATGCACTCCACAAGGATGCATGCCATACAAGATCTGAAAAGGACTATATCATGTGCTTCGATTCGGCGAATCGTTGTAAGCGAATTCCACCTGGGCAAGTACAAGATCCCACATTCGTGAATTTTCTCCAATCAAACTCCGTAGTAGGTTTCCTAAGCTTCTGTTCACCACCTCCGTTTTCCCATCAGTCTGTGGGTGATAAGCGGAGTTGAAGTTCAATTGTGTGTCCAAATTCTTCCATAGGGTACGCCAGAAATGTCCTGTCAACTTCACATCCATGTCGGAAATAATGGACTTAGTCAAACCATGAAGTCTGACAATCTCCATGAAAAATAGGTGTGCTACGTGAGTAGCATCACTGGTTTTTTTACAAGGAATGAAATGTGTCATTTTTGAGAACCGGTCCACTACCACCATCGCAGAGTCATAACTGCACTGCATTCTAGGTAGACCTAAGACAAATTCCAAGCTGACTAAATCCCACGGTCTACTCAGAATAGGCAGTGGTGTGTAGAGTCCCGTATTCTGACTGTGTCCTTTTGCCAACTGGCACACTTTACATCTGGTTACAAATCGCTGCACATCCCTTCACATCTTCGTCCAGTAATAAAAGTGACTGAGCTGATCTAGGGTCTTATCAATGCCGAAATGTCCGGCAAGACTTCTGCTGTGTTTCTCCCAGATGATGTTCTCCCTCATCGAACAGTCGAGAATACCTAGTTGTCCTCCTTTAAAGAATAGTTTCTCCTATAAGTTATAGTCTAGCCATGGACTATTATTTCTCAACAAAGGATTTTAGCAGGCTTCATAAGCCTTGTTGAAATCCACATCTATTTGATACAATTCTTTCAGGTGTTCAAATCCCAGCACTTGTATCATACTCTCCTGCAAGAGAACAACTCTTTTGCTCAGCGCATCTGATACCTTGCTGGCCTGTCCACTGATATGCTTCAATACAAACGTGAAACTCTACAAGTACTCAACCCACTTTTCATTGTTTTAGTTCAACTTATGTTGCTGCATAACATACTGCAATGCAGAATTATCAGAAAACAAAACAAATTCATTACCCAAAAAATAGTGTTTCCAATGCTTCAGTGCTTGGACGACAGCATAAAACTCCTTGTCATAAGACAAGTAATTTTTCCTGCTTTCATTCAACTTTTCACTGAAATAGGTGACAGCTTTGTCTTCCTAGCTGAGTACGGCCCCAATGGCTGTACCACTAGCATCACAATGAACTTGGAACAGTTTGTTAAAATCAGGCAACCACAAAATCGGTCTTTCAGTGATCTTCTTGTTCAAGATCTGGAAGCTTTTTTCTGTCACTTCAGTCCAACAGAAAGGCTAACTTGCCTTTTTTATTGTATCCAACATAGGTGTGCAGATCTCACTAAAATTCCTTATGAACTTATGATAGAAACTTGCCAACCCATGAAAACTACAAACCTCAAACAGGCTCTTTGGGGATGGCTAGCTAACAATAGCTGCAACTTTCTATGGGTCCATCTTCAGCTCATTCTCTGCAATCACAAAGCCCAAATAAACTAATTCCTTCTGAAAAAAGAAACATTTTTTCAAATTGATCGGCAACTTGTTTTGCTACAACTTCTATAGCACACTCCGAACATGTCGGAAATGTTCTTCTTTAGTCTTACTGAAAATCAATATATCATCAAGATATACAATTACCAAATTTCCGATGAACTATTTCAACATTTCGTTCATCAGACGCATAAAGGTACTAGGGGCATTACTTAATCCGAATGGCATCACCAACCACTCATACAGTCCTTCATTAGTTTTGAAAGTTGTTTTCCATTCGTCCCCTTCTCTGATTCGGATCTGGTGGTATCCACTCTTCAGATCGATTTTCGAGAAATACGCTACTCCACTTAAGCAGTCCATCATGTCATCCATTTGTGGCAATGGGAATCTGTACCTCATGGTAATATTATTGATGGCTCTCGAATCTGTGCACATTCGCCACTCGCCTCCTTTCTTGGGAGCTAAAACTGTCGGAACTGCACAGGGACTTAAACTCTCCCTTATCAACCCCTTATCCAGCAATTCCTATACTTCTTTTCTGATCTCTTCGTTGTCCTTAGGACTCATTCAGTATGCTGCCTTGTTTGGTAAAATAGCTCCGAGTATAAAGTCTATGTGATGACTGATACTTCTCTTAGGAGGCAATTTATCTGGAAAATCATCCACTACAATGTCTCTGAAATCTTGCAACATGTCCTGAATTTCCTCAGGAAAATATGCAACTGTCATGTGTAACAACACTGTTTTTGGCCTCCTTAAAACAACATATTTTATCTCGTTGTCTTCGATCCATTTCAGAAATTCCTTTCCTCCCACCAGCAATGCTTTGACTCCACTAGCTTCTGCTGTCTCTTCCTCCTTGATGGGTACAAGCGTGTGCTTAATCCCATCTTTGAAAAACGTGTAACAATTTGTCTTTCCATCGTGCACTACCTTTCTGTCATACTACCATGGTCTTCCTAGCAGTATGTGACACACGTCCATAGGCATAATATCACAAACAACCTTATCCCTGTACTTGCCAATATGGATCTCAACCTCACATTGTTCATCAACTAACAATTTATGTCCTTTCTGTAACCACGACACCTTGTAAGGAGTGGGGTGCTTCAACCTCTTCAATCCCAAAGTCTCCACCATCTCTGTGGCAACTAGATTATCTGTACTCCCACTGTTGATAATCAGTTTGCAACATTTTCCATGTGACTTACAAACTATCCAGAATAATGCCTTCCTTTGATTTGGGTCAGCTATCTCCTTTGCTGGTTTCAGCAATACCTTATTCAAAATTAAGGCTTCCCTAGTCTCTGGTACATTCTCTATCTCTTGGGGTGGTACCTATGCTTCCTCCAGCTGAGCAAAATATGCTCCTCTTGTTCCAGCTTGTTCACCTTCAGGACACACATAGGATTTGTGCCCCCATTTGTGACACTTGTAACACTAGATGATAGCTCCTCTGCCCCTGCCATTACCTCTTTCGCACTGGTATGGCATTCCTCCCCTAGTGCTATTGTCCTTCTTTGCTGTCCCTGAAGCCTTCGAGCTGCTACCTTCATCATTGGGGTTGGCAGCTCTACCTCTGCCAAAAGTTTGTCCTTTCCCTCTGCCAGATCCTCCTCCTCTTATGGCATTCTGTTTCCTGTTTATCTTCTCTTCTGCCTTCAAGGCACTTTGATAAGCCTCATCTATGGTTCTAGGTGAAAGAATACTTATCTCATCCAATATTTCCCATCTTAAACCATTTACAAACCTTGTTGTTTTTTTTGGGGTGTCTTCTATGTAACCTGCTCTTAGGTTCACCCAATAGAATTCTTCGGTGTACTCCTTTACTGTCAATCCCTTCTGTTTCAGATTCTGTACCTGCCTGTACATAGCAATCTGATAGTATTTGGGTAAAATTTTTCCCTTCAACTTGGCTTCCATCCTGGTCCATTTTTTGATAGGCTGCTTATTCAACCTCTTTCTCTCTGCTTGTATACTATCCCACCATAAGGCTTCATGCCCTTTCAACCTGGTGGCAGCGAATTTAACTCTCTTATCTTCGTTGATCTCCTCATAATAAAAATACTTTTTCAGCTCACTGAGCTAATCCAGCAGTACCTCTATTGACAAACTTCCATCATAATTCGAAAGCTCATGCTTTGGCTTACTATTAGCCAGTAAGACTAATTTCAACAACCTGATCTTAGGTCCTTCTCCATTTGATCCATCTATTGTCTCTGCAGCTTCCTCATCACTATCTTCTCCTCCATCAATATCCCTTCTTCTTCCTGCTTCTATTGCCGCCAAACGGGCGTTTAGGATCCTAATCTCCTCTCTCAGTCCTTCATCTGTTACTCTCTGAATAGCTATCCCATGACCTCGTCTTCCAACTTCCATTTCAAAACAATCAACCTGCTCTGATACCAAAAATGATGGGACCAGCCCTTCTTAAACTCTATGTTTTAATCAATAATTAATGTATTATTAATATGACGATTGTGTTTATCAAGTTCTCATGATTTGTAATTGAAATTTGTTTGATTGTTGATTTTATAACTCGTACTTGTGGTAGGTGTGAGGAGGACACCTGTCCCGTCCTCGGAATACGCTATCCCGCCCTTAGCTACGCGCCTTACCTCTGTTCATTTGGCGTTTCTTCTTTCTCTTCGGTAGCTGTGAGGGTTTTTCAACTGTTCCTCTATGGTTGTAATGGCTCGTTTCTTGGTGGCGCTTTGACCTGTAAGTGGTCACGACTCCTGTTTTCTTTACTGGGCGCTACCTGTAGTCTTTGGCTGTGGCTCTGCTCTACTAGCTGGGTTCCATCGCTGTGATGAATCTGTTCATTTTTCTCGTGCTGCCAATGAGCTCAAGGGTTCCGAGGTCTGGTTCTCTGTTCCCTATAAAAGGGTTCCTCCACCCTGAAAGTTTTATGGGTGCTATTTATGATTGTAATCTATTGAATGCATTCATTTTGGTGTTGTTTTATCCACTCGTTGTATGTATCCTGTTAGTTAACTAGTTACTTGGCTATGGTTTATCAGGTCGCAGCCATCAGGGGTCTCAACATTCGACCTCAATTCTTCAGTTGCACAAAGGTAAGTCTTCTTTCTTTGCTTCAGCTTTTCGGTTGTTTTTTCCTGGTTATAGTAAGGGTTTTACTCCTCGTGAGCAGGGTTCCTTTGTTGGTTGGCGACCAGTCAATTCCTTCCTTCGGTCCAATGCTACTCTTCTAGTAAGCTAAACTTACAAACCCTCACCCTCTCTCCTATGTTTCAGGGTTTTTAACCTTTTCACACTTCTTAATGTTTGGGTATTTCTATTGCAGGTGATTTGTTGTCACTCTAGGCGTGGTCTCTGATTCCACCGACGCTAGCCCAAACGGGTAGGGTCTCTCCCTGTAGTCGCTTCCATTAATTTGGGTTTTTTTACGAGTGTGAGCCTCGGCTCCCCGTTCAGTCGTCCTCTGTTTTGATTCTTCCGTTATTTGTTTAATAGGAATATATTTCTCTTTGTAATCAATTCTGTGATTTATTTGTGGTCACGTTCTTGGTTTATCAATCGGGGTTTTTAACCTCCAATCCTGGTGTTTGTTACTGGTTGTATAATTTCTATGCTGGGGTTTCGAACCCAGTTCTTTATTCGAACATGAAATATTTCTTTTTGTACTTGTAAAAAAAACTACTTGGACAATGTTTCGAAATGAAAACTGGTTATTTCAGCTAGATGGTACGTGTGACTTGTGCGTTCTCTTTGTTTTGATGCTCAACGTGTTCCTTTAACTGGAGATCCCTTCTCGCTGGTCAATGTCTCAGCTTGTTAATTCTATTGTTACTTCAACACGTATGAAAATAATTTATTTTTCCAGTTCTTGCTACTATTTGCACATGCATTCAATTTATCTTGAAAATGAAAAGAAATTGTATTTAGTTGCGGATGGATTTCAGATGGCTTTGTAGAATCTCTTAAAATGTTTTTTTTTTTTTTCCCTGCTATGATGGAAATCAAACTTACAATGTATCATTTTTCCCTTTTGTATGATTTGTTAAACAATTTTTTTTAGATCTGTCAACAGTTATATGTAGTTACATTGGGTAATTGTTAATTCTCGTTCACCTAAATTAATTGTAAAACATTAACTAAAAAAAAATGAAATTAAAATGAAATTAAAACATAACTGGTTGTTAAGTTCTAAATCCTAGAAACTAAGGAAATTAAAAAGAGAACTCAGGTACAATGACCTGTAAACCTGTGAGACAAACACTCTTGTTTTTGTTCACCATGAGCTGGATGCTCCTGCATCACTATGTGAAACCTCTAACATTATCTTGGAACCTACATTTTGTATGACCACTTTTACACTACAAATAAGAAGAATACATTTGTCCAAATCATCATTATTTGAGTATTGTTGGATTTATAAAATATTGAAGAAAACCTAGTGCATTTCTTTTCCCCGAGGAAATATCCAAGTAGATCCACCCAAAGGGATCACATCCCATCGACTTATTACCAGATCCTAACCCTGAGGGCATCAAGGAGAATTGACCTTGTGGCCTCCCATTAGCAAGGTGCCTTAGCAACAGGAACTTGACCAATTGAGCTAAAAAACCTAGTGCAACTTAATATTTAAAAGTTGATTTTTTTCTTTTTATAGGGTTAGTTTTGTATCAAATTGTGTAATTTTCAAAATATAAGTGTTCTAAAATTTTGCATGGAATTAAATTTATTTATAGATATTAGAAAATGCATTTTAAATAACGAGAAATCACATGTCACGTGAAAGTTCTAATATCTATAAATACATTCTAAATTATTAAATTCATATAAATTAAATGGGTAAATGCAAATAGATATCAAAACACTTACCTCATGATACATCTATCACTTTCAAGATTGAATAAAATATTTAAAAATATGTACTTTTAATTATTATAAATTATGTAAGAATATATATATATATATATATATATATATATATATATATATATATATATATATATATATATATATATATATATGTATATATGTACAAAACAAGTATCTTAACTATGGAGGTCCATAACTTGTAAAATAGAATTTGTTACAATGTCATGATTTATTGATACCACATGTCAAAATAATCGATAACTCATGTTATTATGATAAAGAGTATTACTACCTTTTAAAATAAATATAAACTTTTGATTTGTCACTACTACAATATTTTATAAAAAATAAATCCCATAATTAAAATTTATTCCAAAATAAATATATATAAAAAGAAATTAACAACAACTACTACTTATAATATCATATATGAAATGAAAAATCATTTTATTCTTACTAGTATTTATTACTTTTATGTCATTGATATGTAAATTTTATAATTATTAAAAGTTATTAATTCTTGCTAATTTCTATTTATATGTGCCTAATTGATATGATTCGGACTATCACCATTGGTCATAGGCTAAATTTCATAGTCACTTTAAGTAATTAACTTTTAAGGAAGCCACTAAATAATTTAATAGCTTTGAAAATTTGAAATTTTTCTTTGTGGAAAAAGTTTATGTTTTTCTTCATCATTTAAATTTTATCCCAATATATATACATATAAATGTATCCCACATTTTATGAACTTCAACAACCAAGTTTCATATGCATTATTTACTTTTTAATTTATGTTTAGTTGTCTTATATTAGTCTATGCCCCTTCAGGGTTGCAGAGACTATTGTAATCGTTTTTGTTAGTGTTTTTAATTGACACAGAAACTGAATAAGTCATTTTACGTTTTAAGAATTTTTTTTTTAAGGGTTCAAATGAATATAAATTTTCATCCAATAAAAATTTTTCCCGTCTTATTGGCCTCATATCGAGGTGATACTAATATATTCCATAGATTCAAGATCATTGTAGTAAGGCTATATCATAATTTAATATCATTGTTGTAAAACCAAGGTAATTCTAGCATTAATTTTTAAGCATTTACTGTTTAATGTTATTGAATTTTGTGGAGTAGACCTATATCTTATATCATATCTCACATCTCATGACAGGTGGCTTGCATGAAGATGCAAGTGGAAAGTGGAGGCGTTTATACCTTGCTAATCTTCTACAACTACAACTTCAACATGTACATGTTATTCTCCCACTTCTGGCCTCTTCTTTGCAACAAATTTATCCCAAGTTTGATTGTGTCGTGAGATATACTTTAGGATAGAGAATATAATAAACCTATGATGAACCATGCTCTTTTCAGGATTATTTATTTTTCTCATCATTCTTTACATAAGTTGCAGTGACCAGGGTTGCCTCAATGACAAACACTTACCTACTTTATTTGTGTTTTCAATTGTTTTGTCACCAACTAGGAAATCTAGGTGCACATTCTTAACCATAATACATATTTCAAACCATCATTCCCAATTCTTGGTAGTCCTGTAACCCTTTCAATGTTGTCCTCTAAACATGAATCCTTAATCATGTTACCATAGAATATGAAACTATGAATGATCGAAGAAATTGCAATGTGATTGTGGTATTGAACCCCTATAGCTGGTAAAAATATGTAATCCACCTTGAATCCTGCAAGATACATAGAACCTCTAGATTATGTTGCAACTATTAGTTCCAATGGGTTTGTGTCTTACTATAGACCATCCAATTGTAGCAGAGAAAACAATGCATTTGTTTGTAATTTCAATAGTAACTAGGATTAACAAAAGGAATAGGAAGGGCACTGGCATAAGGCCTCTACTGGTCCTAACTCGCTATGAAAGTAAGATCCAATGCCGATACACTCAACACTACCCAGGCTGCCCAAATTCCTCTGTTCAGAAAAAACACGCATGAATTCCACACTCTTAGTTGATTTATTGTCAGTGTAATTGATTAGGAATAATTCAAGGCCTTGCCAAATTATTGTTTCCATAATATTTCTTTGAATGTTTTTTATGCCCAAATTCCTCCGTTGAGAAATAAGAAGAATGACAGAAAAAACGATAGAATTATAGGAGTTACATTGTATAAAAAGGAACTATACTAACCCATATGACCGAGTGTTGCTTAAATCTCAGCTAATTCCTTTACTTAGTCAATTGATTCTGCTTTCTTCACTACTCCCTTCGATAATTGGTCTATGGATGAACCTCCATCTAGAACAAAACTGAGTTTGGATCTGAATCAGGATATGCCCGTGCCTCTCCCACTTATTCTTCTGTTGTGGGCTAAAACTTAACGTCTTTCTTAATTAACTGGATGGTGCTGCGATCATAATATATCTATTTAATTTCTTCCAAACTCCCTGCTCATTTCATATCCAGTAGTGGAACTATCACTAGCATTCCTTCCATTTCGAGAGCTAGTAGTAGGGAAGTTATTAGCATCTAGATCAGTATCCCTTCCAGTTTCGAAGAAGCCTCTGAAATTCAAAGCTAGATTGTCTTATGAAAAGAGCTTAGGAAAAATGCATTCCATTGGTAACGCCAATAGGGTAACGAGTTTTAAAATAATTTTTTTTCTTATAAAATGAGGCCTTTGAATTATGATTCTCAAGTATTAAACATGACATGTTTGAGACGAAACCATGCCTATTCTTTATGCTTCCACTTTCCACGGTCAAAAATAGTGCTTGGAAAGGTGACTATAGACGGCTCATGGGTCTCCTAGAGAGCTCGTCAAACTATCCAAATGATTAATGCAAGAGCACACATGCAAAAGCATGTGTAATGCATGCAGGTGGAACAACCACCATGGGTGTTTCATTCCATAAAGACCCGAGTGTTTTTAAATTATATTTCTTAAAAAACAAATTGAATGACATAGTAATAAATTGTATTAATATATTTAAAATTCTATTAAAATATATAATATTTGACTCATGCTTTTTATTAGCCTAATTTACAACTCTAAGCTGTTAAGCTCCCAACGCACCGATTTCTGGAAATAACTGCAATAATTATTTCTGGAAACCAACTGCAGTAATTACCTTAACTGTAGTTAATTAATTTCTTGTTGAGAGATTCTGAAGTGGTCCATTACTCCCACTGCAGTTCTCTACCATGATTTGTGGAACACTTGACACATAGCCAATAGAATCTTGATGGAAGCTTGGCTATAAATATTTTTGTTTGGTTCCCAAGCTCACTAACTCAATCCCCTTCAGTTTTACACCATCAAGCTAGAGTGAGAAGAGCTTGGAAGTCCCTTCATATTTACTGTATTCTTTTCTTCCTGCTTGTGTGAGAGATTTTGGGAGAGTTTTGTAAATCCAAGGGAAAAGTTTTGAAAAGCTTACTATCTCTCCGCTTTGACTGTTACTCTAAAGTTTTTTTCCTCGCGTTGGACTGTGCATCGTGAGAAAATTGATCAAACTTAATATGTACAGACTTCTGAAATGAAGGTTTGGAGCGCTACTAGCCTATTCCACATAAAGTTTCCGTGAAGTGCGTGGTTGCCTTTTTTGTTTGAGAAATTGATAAAAGGAATTTCAAGACTACTGGATTTGATCAAGCCAAAGCCATCGTAAACACATCACGGTGGAAATACATGCATTTGCTGGATTTAGGTAAAAATCTGGGGTAAATCGGGTGATATTCATCAATGGCTGTAGGTAAGATTTATTGGGCAATAAAGTTTTTATTTCTTTGATTCTTTTAAAGTATTTATTCCGCATCAAGAATCGTTATATTCAAGCTAACATTTGGTATCAGAGCCATTTTTTATCTCTGCCTTGGTGATTATAGACATATTTTGGCTAAAATGTAATATTTTGAGAATTTTCTGAATTAAAGCATTTATTTGGAAAGATGTCTAATTTCTGCTCAATTTTTATGCTTATAATATTTATTTAGTTTAAATTATATGCAATTTGGAAAATATGCTCGTATTTAATTTACATGAATTAATTATTTATGTTCTAATTAAAACATGCTATTTTGGATGAGTCTATGAGACCAATCGTTAAATGTTATGCATAAATTTTATAGTTTTATTTATGCAAATTATCATTATTCTTATATCAAGATAATTTTTATGTAAATAATGTCCAGTGACCCATATAATTTTGATTGATTAGAGAAAAGCCACAACATCTCTAATTAAATAAAATTATATATTATGATTGATTAGGATCACATAAAGAATACTTAGACATTAATTATAATTAATTATATTAAATATAATAAATTTTATCCCATAGGAATTTTTGTTATATTTATATAATTAATTAGGATAAAATATTCACAACTTACCCACAGGAGAAATGAATTAATATTTTTATCATAAAGTTCAAAACTAAGATAGAATTTATATCAAATTATAATCATAATATACCCTTAGAATTATGAATTAAGTGAATAATTTGATAAATTCCATCATAAAGAATAACTGAATCAACTTGAATTGAAAATTTAGTCCACAAAATTTTTTTATGTCATTAGATTCAATTTTAAGCATGATTTACATTGATAAAGCATGAAATTTTATTTAGGCCTCAATTTTAACATAAGCATGTGATCTTTAATTTTATGCAGTTGTACAACCTGCAAATTTCTCTGAAATTCGTGCTGATATCCCTGAACTTAAGGGAGATAACTATAAGGTCTGGAAGGAGAGAGTTCTCCTTCATTTGGGGTGTATGGACATAGAATATGCTATTAGGAAAGATGAACCACCGAAACTCACTAATCCTAGCACTGCAGCAGACATCACGCTTTATGAACGATGGAACGATCTAATCGCCTAAGCGTGATGCTCATTAAGACTAAAATTTTAGCTGGTATTCGTGGTTCCATTGAATAGCATGAAAAGGTCCGAGACTTGCTGAAAGCCATTGATGATCAATTCATCACTTCAGACAAGGCACTAGCAAACACCCTAATCAAGAAGTTCTTATCCCTAAGGCTCACCAATGTGAAAGGTGTGCGCAAGCACATCATGCAAATGAGGGACACTATGGCTCAATTGAAGAAACTAGAGGTTTAAATATCAGAGTCTTTCCTGGTGCACTACATCCTGAACACCCTTCCGCACCAATATGGACCTTTCAAAATCTCATACAACACACATAAGGATAAATGGTCAATTAATGAACTCATGACCATGTGTGTTCAAGACAAAGAGAGACTGGTGATGGAAATGGGAGAAAGTGCAATGTTGGCAATGTGAGGAAAGGGAAAATCTCAATCCAATCGGAAAGGGAGAGGTAAAATACCTCCCCAAGCCAATATCAAGAAGGATTCCAAGTGTTTCTTCTGTAAAAAGAAGGGACACATGAAGAAGGAATGCACCAAATTTCAGAAATGGCTTGCGGATAGAGGTAATCCAATATCGTTTGTTTGTTATGAATCTAATATGGTTAATGTCAATATTAACACTTGGTGGATTGATTCTGGATCAACAATTCACATTTTGAATTCCTTGCAGGGTTTGCAAAACCTAAGGAAGCCAGTGGGTAGTGAGAAAAGCATCTTATCAGGAAACAAGATGGGCTCACATGTGGAAGCTATAGGAACATGCTATTTAACTTTAAGTAGTAGCTTTTTTTTAGAATTAGAAAAGACTTTTTATGTACCAAGTTTTTCTAGAAACTTGATTTCAGTTTCAAGGCTTTTACCTTTTGGATATTCCTTTAACTTTTTAGAAACATCCTTCAATTTATTTTATAAATCTGATTGTGTTGGGAATGGTATTTTGTCTAATGGTCTTTACTACATTAATTTACAAAAAAAATTCACTTATGATTCAATGCATGTTCACACTGGCACTAAAAGATGTGTTATTAATGAAAATTCCTCTAAATTATGGCATCGGAGACTAGGTCATATCTTCATAGAAAGAATTAGAAGATTGGTAAATGAAGGGGTACTTAATACTCTGGATTTTACTGATTTTGAGACTTGTGTGGACTGCATAAAGGGAAAGTAGACCAACAAGTTAAAGAAAGGTGCCAATAGGAGTTCAGACATATTAGAGATCATACATAATGATATATGTAGTCCATACATGGACTCACACGGTCAGAGATACTTCATCTCTTTTATAGATGATTACTCATGATATATGTATCTCTACATGCTTCATAAAAAGAGGGAAGCATTATATGCCTTTAAGATTTTTAAGGCTGAAGTAGAGAAACAATGCGGCAAGCAAATTAAGATCGTGAGATCAGATAGAGGTGGAGAATATTATGGTAGATACACAGAATATGGACAAGCACCTGGGCCATTTGCAAAATTTCTTCAAGAGCATGGGATTGTTGCCCAATACACCATGCCTAGTTCACCCGACTAGAATGGTGTAGCAGAAAGAAGAAACCGAACATTATTGGAAATGGTGCGGAGTATGCTTAACAACTCCAATATTCCTAAATCCTCGTGGACTGAAGCACTTAAGATGACAGTGTATATATTAAACTGAGTTCCAACCAAGGCTGTTCCTAAAATTCCATTTGAATTATGGAAAGGTTGGAAACCGAGTTTGCGACATATGCACGTTTGGGGATGCCCGTCTGAAGTGAGAATATATAATCCACAAGAGAAGAAGCTGGACCCAAGGACCATTAGTGGGTATTTCATTGAAAATGATAAAAGGTCTAAAGGTTACATATTTTATTGTCCATCTAACAACATTAGGATTGTGGAATCAAGAAATGCAAAGTTTCTTGAAAATGACTTGATCAGTGGGAGCGATCAAACCAGGAACATAGTTTCTGAGAAGGATCATTCAGAATCTCAACCTTCCACCTCAAGTGATAGATTGGTTATTGTTCATAGCACCCCTCAAGTACAAACTGGTGTTGAAAAACCAATTGTTGAAGTTCCATAAGTTGCTGACGACATTCCAGTAGATCAGATAGTTCAAGAATTGCCAAGAATTTTTGAACAATGATTTGAACCACATACTTCTCAGAAAGATAGTGGTACAACATTAAGAAGATCTACTAGACCAAAGAGATCAGCAATTCCTGATGATTATGTTGTGTATCTGCAAGAATCTGACTACAACATTGGAGCCGAAAATGATCCCGAGTCATTTTCACAAGCCATGAGTTGCAAAGAATCAGAATTATGGTACGATTCCATGAAGGAAGAGATGAATTCTATGAAGAGTAATGAAGTCTGGGATCTTGTTGAGTTTCCTAATGGTGCAAAAGCCATTGGATGTAAATGGGTCTTTAAGACAAAGAAAGATTCATTGGGCAACATTGAGAGATACAAGGCAAGACTCGTTGCAAAGGGGTTCACTCATAAGGAAGGAATCAATTACATGGAGACTTTATCTCCTATATCTAAGAAATATTCCTTGCGCGTTATTATGGCATTAGTAGCCCATTTTGACTTGGAGTTGCACCAAATGGATGTGAAAACGACATTTCTCAATGGAGATCTAGAGGAGGAGGTTTACATGAAACAACCTGAAGGATTCTCCTCTAGTGATGGTGAGAAATTGGTTTGCAAGCTCAAGAAATCATTATACATATTAAAACAAGCATCCCGCCAATGGTATTTGAAATTTCATAATGTAATTTCTTCTTTCGGTTTTGTAGAAAACATTATGGATGAATGTATATACCTGAAAGTTAGTGGGAGTAAAATTTGTTTTCTTGTTTTATATGTGGATGATATTTTTCTAGCAACCAATGATAAGGGTTTGCTGCATGAGGTGAAACAATTCCTCTCTAAAAATTTCGATATGAAGGATATGGGTGAGGCATCTTATGTCATTGGAATTAAGATCCATAGAGACATATTTCAAGGCATCTTGGGTCTATCTCAGGAAACCTATATTAATAAAATTTTAGAGAGATTTCAGATGAAGGATTGTTCACCAAGTGTCGCTCCCATTGTGAAGGGTGATAGGTTCAGTTTGAAACAATGCCCGAAGAACGACTTTGAAAGGGAACAAATGAAGAGCATTCCATATGCTTCTGCTATCGGAAGCCTAATGTATGCTCAATTCTGCACAAGACCTAACATTGCATTTGTTGTGGGAATGTTGGGACGATATCAAAGTGATCCAGGTTTAGACCACTGGAGAGCTGTAAAGAAAGTAATGAGGTACCTTTAAGGAACCAAAAACTACATGCTTATGTATAGACGAAGAGACAATTCGGAAGTAATTGGCTACTCAGATTCTGACTTTGCTGGATGTGTTGATTCACGAAAATCAACATCAGGATACATTTTTATGATGGCCGGTGGAGCTGTATTATGGAGGAGTGCCAAGCAGACCTTGATTTACACTTCTACTATGGAAGCCGAGTTCGTCTCCTTTTTTGAGGCTACTTTGCATGGTGTATGGCTTAAGAGTTTAATTTTTGGGCTTAGAATTATGGATTCTATCTCTAAGCCATTGAGAATATATTACAACAATTCAGCTGCTGTTTTTATGGCTAAGAACAAAAAAAGTGGGAGTCGAAATAAACACATCGACATTAAGTATTTAGCTATAAGGGAACGTGTTAAAGAAAAGAAAGTGTTCATTGAGCACGTTAGCACTGAGTTGATGATCGCTGATCCTTTGACTAAGGGCATGCCATCATTTAAATTCAAGGATCATGTAATGAATATGGGAGTTGGTTCCATTATGTAGTTTCTCATTGTATGAACAATGTTATTTTTAATGAAATTCTTAATTATTGTGATGTTTTTCTCATATTTATGTGCACCTTAATTTGATTTGAGAGAATTCATCTATGTAGGACCAAGAATAAACATAGGGTTTATTCATTAAGAAATTTTTGCCACATAAATTTTAATAGAAATAAATACATAGTAATACATGGAAGATAATACTCCTCATTAGAGAACTTATCGCCATGATTCATGTATCTATTACTTAATACAAATTATCAGTCAGTTTTAAGATGAGACATTAAGATTGGAATTATAAACCAAGTGGGAGAATGTTAAGCTCCCAACGCACCGATTTCTGGAAATAACTGCAGTAATTATTTCTGGAAACCAACTGTAGTGATTTCCTTAATTTATGGAAACCAACTGCAGTAATTTCCTTAAATTACGGAAATCAACTGCAGTTAATTAATTTCTTGTTGAGAGCTTCTGAAGTGGTCCATTACTCCCACTGTAGTTCTCTACCATGATTTGTGGAACACTTGACACATAGCCAACAGAAGCTTGATGGAACACTTCTGTTTGGTCCCCAAGCTCACCAACTCAATCCCCTTCAGTTTTACACCATCAAGCTAGAGTGATAAGAGCTTGGAAGTCCCTTCAGATTTACTGTATTCTTTTCTTTCTGCTTGTGTGAGAAATTTTGGGAGAGTTTTGTAAATCCAAGGGCGAAGTTTTGAAAAGCTTACTATCTCTCCGCTTTGACTGTTACTATAAAGTTTTTCTCCTCGCGCTGGACTGTGCATCATGAGCAAATTGATCAAACTTAATATGTATAGACTTCTGAAACGAAGGTTTGGAGCGCTACTAGCCTATTCCACAGAAAATTTCCGTGAAGTGTGTGGTTTCCTTTTTCGTTTGAGAAATTGATAAAAATAATTTCAAGACTACTGGATTTGATCGAGCCAAAGCCATCATAAACACATCATGGTGAAAATACATGCATTTACTGGATTGAGGTAAAAATCTGGGGTAAATCGGGTGATATTCATCAAGTATATCGGGTGATATTCATCAATGGCTAGAGGTAATATTTATTGGGAATTAAAGTTTTTATTTCTTTGATTCTTTTAAATTATTTATTCCGCATTAAGAATCGTTATATTCAAGCTAACATGAGCATTATCTTGTTCTTTTTCTTTTCTTTTCGTTCTGTTTAGGGTCCCATGTGATCTTGATCTAATGGACCAGAGAGTCTGTGCATTCAATGGCATAATTTCTATATATATATTTTTTGTATTAAGATACCTAGAAATTCCTAAGAATCAACCTCCAACAAAGATATGGAAACAAGATATAGAGATTGTGCCACCAAATAATTTGCTATTAAAACAACATTTACAATCTATTGAGAATGAAATTGTACCTGAAATCGTTTTGGCATGAGTTTCAATAACATACGGAATAAAGTAGATCAAAATCATGGATGGTTGTGTCCTTTTAGTGAGTGCACACTTTTTGCTCATGGATGTAATATTCTAACAACTTCTAAGGTTAAAGAAAGTGAAAACAAATACGAATTTGACAATTTTTCTTTTTTTTTCTTTTTAAATTTTATATATAATGTTGCATCAACAACACTTGTTGATAGATGTTATTACAACCAAGTCCACTAAGATCTTTAACTTCACCACTTTTTAATAATAAATATAGAAATAGATTGAACTTCATGAATCCTTATTATGAACATAAAAATTTAATAATATTTTTTAATAAATTAATTATAAATGCTTTCAATATATATATATATATATATATATATATATATATATATATATATATATATATTCTGAATAACTCTACTCCTATTATTGATACAAATTTTTTTTACAAGGAGGTCCCAACCTCATAAGATCTTGCCCAGCATTGCGGCATTTTGTCAAAAAAACTGATGTCTATCCAAAAATTTTCAAACACTGAACCTACTACCCTGTTCTGAGCCATGCAAACAATAGAAGGCCACCCGCTCAGGGGAAAATGGCGGTTAAACAAAGAAACAAGTTTCTGGACATGTAAATTGTGAAAACAAAAACTCAAATGATCAAACCCAGACGAGCCATTTTGAGTCAAAAACCTGAGAGTAAGTGCGCATTCAGGAATCATGAGAGTTAGACGACGTTTCTTCCACAATCCGGCATCCATATTCATAAGGGTCTTCATCCATCGCCTAAAGGTCTTCTTTGCCAATGGAGTCGCCGCGCTGCGAATCGCTCGGACCTGCAGGGATGCTGGTGACTGGATTCCCACTGCGACAAGGTTCCTCACTCTGCCTGCTATTGGAGGGTGGAATAAGATGAGGCTCATTGATATTCTTCTCCAAGGGCATTGCCGGAGCCTGGACAACCTCAGTCTCGGAATCTGCGTGGAATTCAAAGGTGATTTTGGCTGTCAAGGTGGAATGACAGATAGCACAAGGCAGGCGGAATTGGGCTATGTGGGACTGAACAGGGAGGGGAAGTGGAGAGAGCAGAATGTGGAGGGAGCCCCGAGCATGAGTACACTGACCAAACCCACGGCCCCGACCACTCCTGGTAGCAGGATATCAACCAAAGAGGTACTCTGAGGACTGGGAGATCAAGCCAGAGGTGGAAGAAGAGGGCCGTCGAGCGACCTACCCACGAATGATGCCTCTCCTGCACCGCATTCGTTGTCAGAGACGAGGCATGATGCTGTGAACTGGCAAAGAGATGCACGGATCGGTTGAGCGAAGGTTGGGAGCAGGGTCCACAAAGAAATGCAGAGGAGCACTAACAGGGAGAGCCGAGACACATTCAAAAGGCGAATTGGACTGAAACATGCAAAAAGGGCTGTGAGTATAGTGAAACCCCGACATAAATTCAATGCAGCAGGCTAGAGCACACCGCATCCCAGTACTGGTCCGAGAGCGGGGCTCTGCTGCAACACCAAAACAATGCGAGCGCAATGGAGAGGTAGAAGTGAATCTGGACTGAGTCGACATGGTAGAAATGCTAACGAGCTGGTGTCGGAGGAAGAGCTGCTTAATTGCAACATTGAAGTCACTGGCAGGGAGTTTAATGTTGTGCCTTGCACAGAGATGGGTGGCAGTGGTGTGAGTCCACATGCCGGCCCATGTCTATCCACGTGCCATCGTACCGTGCTCATTAAACACTCGCATCCGGGAGGTGTAGATCTTGTTGCACTAGAAGAGTGCAGTCTTGAATGAGTTGTGCATCATTCGAACTGTGCAAGGGGCCTGAGAAGATAGGGAGTTATTGGGTAACTCCATGATTAGCCAGACGATCAGCCACTCTGTTAGCAGTACGCCTGATGTGCTTGAAGGTGATGGTGCGTGGAATGTTGAGCCATTCTTCAATTTTTTCAAGCCTACTCAGGAGACGCCAGCTGGAAGCAATATTAGCCACATGAGTGCCAGATTGAATTCGAATAGCAGCTTCAATGAGAATTTGAGAGTCCCCTTCAACCTCCAGAGGGAAGAGGTTTTCTTTTTCAGCCAGACAAATGCCATGCCATAATCCTTCTAGCTCGGTGGCATTGTTGGAGTCTCTGTCGAGCGAGCCATAGTATATGTTCATTACAGAGCTTTCATTACTTCGAAAGATACCACCAAAACCCGTCGGACCGAGGTTACCCTTGGCCGCTCCATCAAAGTTCAATTTGAAAGAGAATGGCGAGGGAGGAGACCAAGAGAGTGGAGAATCAATATGGATAGAGGGATTCGCCTGGATCAAAGCAGAGGGAGTGAGATTGAGATTCCAGCTTTCCAAGATAAGATGTTCCACGGGGGAGGCGAGCATATCAGAATCTTGCCATTGCTTGAGAGCCAAAGTCTCTTGGAGGCTTTGTTTGAGGAGCAGCCAAAGATGATCAGGAGGGGTACTTTCATTTTTGAAAATCCTGTTATTACGCTCCTTCCAAACAATCCAATAAACAAAACCCAGGATGAGAACCCAGAGAGAGTTGAGCAAGTGACTTTGGAAGGGCTGCAGAGGCCAATTCCAGATGGTATTAACAATGTATCCCTTGCATCTGCTGGTTCTTCTGTTGCATATTGCAATTAGTTCCCAGATTTGCGATGCTAATGGGAAGGTGTCCAGAAGGTGCTGAATGGTTTCGGAGTGAAGAGTGCAGTTGGGACATCTAGAAGGCCCAATGAAGCCTTGTTTTTGTATATTGTCCCAGGTGAGGAGTCTCTGCTTGCTAAGTAGCCATAAGAATGTTGAGACTTTGGGCCAGATTCCAGGTTTCCAAACATGGTTCCACAGATTATCCTTAGGTGTATGTCTGGGATAATAGAGCAGCTGGAATGCTTCTTTGGTTGTGAAGTTTCCCTTGGGAGTGTATCCCCATCTTAAATTATCCCTATGATTGGAGACTTTTATTATTCTGAGAGTGAGCTCTTGATCAATTTCGTCATAAGTTCCCTCCTGCCAATTTTCCTGCCAAATACCTGATGATTTCCATTGTTGAAAGCCATGAGAGGGCTATGGCTGCCGAAACTGGTGGACCTGCGATTGCTCATTTTGCTGGAGCTTTGCTCGCCATTTCCGTTTGTGAAAGAGAGTAGCAAGCTTGGGGAGCTACTGCCAGGAATCCTCCCAATATCTTGCGGTGGTGCCAGAATGGATTTCCCAAAAACTATGCTCTTGTATGAAGGCACGATGTTGCCTAGCCAAATTCCAAATTAACGATCCAGGGATAGTCATGGTCATCCGTATGAGATCCTCCTAAGCTCTGCCTGGAGCATATTTAGAGTGCCAGAGGCGGGCCCATGGTGAATGTGGTCTGGAAAGCCAATGCCACCATATGCGTGCTCCCATAGTATTGTTACTTTGTATTGGGTCGCGCAAGCCAAGCCCACCAACCGATTTTGGGAGGCAGACTTCAGACCACTTGAAAAGAGCCCATTTTCTATTGAGACTCGAGGAACCCCATAAAAAATTCCTTTGAAGGTTGCAAATCTTTTTGAGAACCCATTTTGGGGCTGCCAGAATTGAGAAGAGATATAGAGGCATGGCTTGGAGAACATATTTAATGAGGATGAGCTTGTTGGCGATATTGAGCGAGTGATAGGTCCAAGAAGAGAGCCTTGCTTCTAATTTATCAAGAAGAATTCTCCATGAAGAGTGTTTGATGGCAGAGTCGATGAGGGGGGCTCCGAGATACTTCGAGGGGAGCACAGCTATTGTGAAACCCAAAATTCTTGTTATGTTACGTTGGGTTATGATGGAAGTATGGAAGAAGAAAAGTTGTGATTTTGAGGCATTTATGGTAGTTCCCAAGGCAGCTGAAAAGAGGTCTAGCAAGGACTTAAAGGCTGAGGCTTCTTGGACAGAGGGATGACCAAATAGCATATTATCATCCATGAACTGTTGGTGAGAAATGGGGGGACGATCATGAAGAGAAATGCCTTTGAAAAAATTGGAGGAGACAACATGATGGATAAGACGGCTAAGACCCTCTGCCATGAGAACAAAGAGAAAAGGGGACAGAGGGTCACCTTGTCGAATGCCTTGAGAGGATCGAAAAGGCTTTGAAGGGGATCCATTGAGAAGGATGGAAAAGCTAGGGGAAGAGATGAGATTCATGAGCCAACGAGTCTAGGTGGCACTAAAACCAAAGGCCAAGAGAATTTGTTTGATGTAGGTCCAGCTTAGTTTGTCAAATGCTTTAGACAGGTCTAGCTTGAGAATCATACCTGGTTTCTTTAGGATCTTTAGAGAATGTATCACTTCATGTGAGAGAATGATTCCGTCCAAGATCTGATGCCCTTCCACATAGCCCGTCTGCTCAGGCAAGATGAGAAGAGGGAGAAGAGGCTTGAGCCTGTTGGCCACAAATTTTGAAACAAGTTTGTATATAACATTATAGAGCGCATGCCGATATTTATCCGGAGTACTAGAGTCCTCTTCCTTGGGGATGAGAGCGATGAATTTCGTATTGAGAGAGGGAAGAAGCTAGTGCATTGATCTAGATTCTTCCACAAGCTCCCATACTTCTGATTTGATCAGCTCCCAGAAGGCATGAAAATAATTTGCAGTGAATCCATCAGGGCCAGGTGCTTTTCCATCTTTGAGTTGTGCCATGGCTTCCTCCACCTCTTGGAGAGTGACTGGCTGGAGAAGCATGCTGTTGTGTTCTGCAGTGATGATTTTAGGTATGTGTTGCATGATAGTGTGTATGGCTTTAATCCTGTCTCCTTGTGGTTCATGCAAAATGTCCTGAAAGTATTCCTTGAATTCATGCTCAATATCTTCATGGACCTCGAGTCTGTCTCCCTGCCGATTGTTGACAAATGCGATATTATTGTGCATTCGTCGTTGAATGGTGGACCTCTGAAAGAATTTGGTATTTTTCTCCCCATCCTTCAGCCATCTGATCCGAGATTTCTGATGCCATAAGGTTTCTTCTTGTTTCCTCCTATCTTCTATTTTGGTAAGGAGTTCTTTCTCCTGTTGATCATACACATCCGATTGTCCCTCAGAAATGAAGCATTGTTGCAGGGTGCTCATTTTCTGCTCAAGTTCTTGTTTGTGGGCAAATATGCTGCCGAACTATGTTCGATTCCAAGCTTTGAGTGCGCTCTTGAGGTGCTTGAGCTTTTCTTGGAACTGATACATCTTGGCACCTGCCGGGGGAGTGTATGAATGCCATGCTTCAATGACCATTTCTTTGAAGTTTTGATGCCAGAACCAGAACGATTCAAAGCGGAAGGGTCAATTGCATCTTGATCCCGGACGTGTCCATTGCATCATTATAGGCTAGTGATCGGAGCCAGCTTGAGGTAAGATGGAGGACTGGAAATCCCCGCCAAGATGAATTGCATTATCAGACATAAGGAAACGATCCAGCCGAGAGGCAATGTGCCGAGTGCCCTTACACTTGTTGGTCCAAGTATAGGTTTCATTGGAAGTTTGTAGATCCATAAGCAGATTACTGTGAATGAAGTCTTTGAAACTGATGCTATCCTCCTCCAATCTGGTTCGACCCCCAGATTTTTCCTCTAGAGCTGTAATTAGGTTAAAGTCACCCTCGCATATCCATAAGGGGAAGCTCCTAACAGAGTTGAGCTCTGTAAGAGTATCTAGTAATTCCATTTTTTTGTGTGGGTCTTGAGGAAAATACACATTGGTGAGGTGTCCATGTGTGTTGGTCCCCACTAAATGGAAAGTAGTTTGAATAAAATAGTGTGAAGCATGAAAGTCATAGAGGGAAAGAACCTGTGGATTCCAAATGATGGCGAGACCTCCGGATGCTCCTGAGGCGTCCACTGAAACTGAGCGAGAGCCGGACCAAGATTTGTTCAGGATCTTTTTTAAAACAGTGCTGTCGCATTTTGTTTCTTGCAGATAGACTATGGAGGGCTTATCTTGTTGAATCATGGTTTTTAACATTTGGTGTTTCGTTGGGCTATTGAGCCCCCTCACATTCCATGAAATGAGCTTCATGAGGAATAGTGGGGAAGAGTTTTGTAGAACTTAGTCAGCTTGGGGAACCTCCCGAATTCCACAAGCAATTCTCCTATAATGATGGTTCGCTGCAGATCTATTTTGCGCCCCCTTTTCTTGGATTCTTTCATTATTTTTTTGCCATCCCAGGGGCTTCCAGCTTGAATACTAAAGGATTTGCTTTGCTGCGCTCTGGATAAGACCACCTCCAGGCTGTCGATTTGTCAAGGATGTATTGTGCTGAAGTCTCGCTAATGACAAGCAGTTTCCAGGCTGAGTATATCCAGATCTCCCAGATCTATACTCTCTGGTTCTTCTTCCATGTGTGACGGCTTGTTTTGATCTGCATTGTCCTGACTGTGCTGGGTGCCGAAAGCTGTATTATTATCGATCTCCATGAGTGCATCTTTAAGTACAAGCGCTTTCTCAGTATTATCTATGGAGGTGGATGCAACAGAGTTGGTGTTGGCTGGAACAGGGGTGATGGGAGTGGAGAGAGGGGTGGTGGGGAGGCAGGACAGATCAGAGGTGGGGGCCTGAGTATGGGGTTCCTCCAAGGCATCTTGCACTGCCAAAGCATTGAAGCTGTTGCTCAGATCAGGTTTCTTGGGTGCCTCTAAGGAAGTAGGGGTTTCAAAGTGCCTCCGTTGATTGGTTACCTTTGTGAAACCATCAGCATCTTTGCTGTGCTCAGGGGGAGGGGTTTTCTGCGGATGATTTAGAGGGCAATCACGGTATAAGTGACTGTGTTCATGACATTTCCTACATCGGAAGGGGACATGCTCGTAGTCTATAGTTTGAACCCATTTGAAATCGTCATGAAATAGGCTTATTGAATCCGTGAGTGATTTGGCTAGATGCATATAAACACAGATCCTGGCATAGGAGGTATATCGCCTAAGTCTGGTTTCCTCTGCAACTTTAACAAACTCTCCCAAACCATTTCCAATATCCTTTAAGGTCTCGTCGTCCCTGTATTCTTGTGGTAAGGAGTACATGCGGATCCAGACAGGAGCCCAGTTGTCTTTTTCTGGATTGAATCTTTCTTTCCAGTCTCGGAGATAAAGGCCTGCAGAGTTGAAGAAATACGGGCCTTCCTCAAAGATGTGATTCCTGTCCTCCAGACAATTGAAAATAGTAGTGAAAAAACCTTTGGGGCCAAGTTGCAGGGTTACCTGTCCTTTAGGCTTCCACTTGGAGAGAATCCATCCTTGCAAGGATTTTTCGGTTGGCCATAGGCCAATAAACTTTCCAATGAGGGCGTGATCCTTCATTAATTGAATATGCCCATTGATTCGATGGTCGGGGAGGTCTATTTTGATTCTCTCTGCAGCTTTTGGGATGCAGGTGGTAGAGGACGCTTTTGGATGTACCGTGGAGGCGATCTTCTCTGCATTTTTTTCGTTAGTGGCCTCAAAGCCTGAGGCAACATCACTAGAGACATCAGTGGCTGGAACATGGCCAGCGTCAGCCCGCGGGGTCGAACCGGAGCTGGCATTTTTTTCTGCAGCTGCATAATTGTCAGAAGAAGGGGTGTGAAGAGGAGAGAGAGTTGTGCTTGCCCCTCTGGAGGCAGGATTCATGGGAGGCTCTTCAGCAGAGAGGCCAAGGGGCAACAGGCGGCGAACCAGAGGACGCGAAGGAGAAGGGATCAGGGTTTACGCAGGAACCCTAGCGGAGCCATCTCTATCAAAAAAAAAATCCAATATATTATGTTAATAGGTATGTTTATTTTTTAATAGAATATCTAAAATTTTAATTTAATTATCAATAATTATTGGATGGATGATAGGAATTTATCTTTTATAGAATATTTTTAGTAGTATGCACAAATTAAACGCTAAATTTTATTTTCAAAGTAGTAATCCATTTTTTTCCTTTTAATTAAATTCATTAATTTAAAAATTATGTCATCTGAACAAGTGCCATGTGAAATTAGTGTTTTATTTTCAAAGTAGTTATCCATTTTTTTCCTTTTAATTAAATTCATTAATTTAAAAATTATGTCATCTGAACAAGTGCCATGTGAAATTAGTTATGGATTTTTTGGCATGTGGTATTGATAAGCCATGGTATTGTAAAAAAACTTATTTGTATTAAGAACCTCTATGATAAAATAGAGTTGGATCTCCATGGTTAAGAATCTTATTGCGACACTCTGTGTGGTGGAGATGTTGTAATGTATTGTTATGTAAATATTTTAACTTGGTCAAAATAAAATAAAAATAACCAAACACATATAAACCTATAAAAACCAGGCTAGATCTAGCAAGCTTTGAGAGAGATCAAATCTCTTGAGATGCAAACCTCTTTAGAGTGAAAAGATAATGATCTCTCTGGACACTTGGTAGATCCATAGTTAAGATGAATTTAGTCTATTTTAATTTTCCCCTTTAAATAGGCTATATTCCACATGTATATCATGGTTCAATACCATGAGTTCTCATAAACCACTAGCTCAAAAACCACCAATAACTTGTCAAATTAAAATTTACCTTAACTACCAAAACAAAATTAATAAAAATAATAATAATGTAGAACTTTTGTTTTTATTATTTTACTTTATTATTAATAGAATTTTTTTATTATTATTTACTTTTATTTTATTTTATTGTATTGTAATGTAATTTGAGTGAGTGAAAATGTTTATAGTACATTGCATTAGAACATCTCTTCCACAACCCAATAAAATAAAAGTAAGTCGTGGTATTTATGTGTAATATAGCTTATTTAAAGGAATAAATTAAACCAAGAAATTTGATCTTTTTGACCCTTGGTAGATCCCAAGTTATGATGGATCTAGATTGGCTATATATTTTTTCAAAATGTATATATATTTAATTTATATATTAATTATTGTTATCATTATTATTATTATTATTATTATTATTATTATTATAAATAAAGTTATAATTTAATTAGTTTTTATAATTTTATAAATGTTAGTAATTTGAGATGTATATTAAAGATTGAAATGTATATTAAGATCTTTTGATATTTATTATGAATTGATATTTATCAATATTTATCAAAAATTTAATATATATTATTATACTAAGATAATAACATATTTATATAAATTTTATCAATTTTTAATATTAAATATAAAATTTAAATATTTGATTAATGATATTTCATAATTTTTAATAACACGGTAACTGTCTAAACCAATATTTAAAAATCTAACAAAAATCCAAATATAAAATTGGAACCATTACTCACTTGAAAATTAGATAATGCTTTATATTTTTGGTGTTGTCCACGATATCTTATTAGGTGTTAGACAAAAGCAATGGACACACATCGAATTAAATATTTCTATTTAATTTCGGGAGCTTTGGGAGCGAATGAATAGGATTTTTTATTTTAATGTGTCATAAGTCGCCTTTGACGGTGGAGGAAAGATTATTAAGAATGAATAATTTTCCAAAGGCATCGAGACGTCTACAGACAAGTTGATTTCATAAAGGGTTTAAAAAAGAACTACACATATTTAAAAACAGAAACTGTTCCGTTGAGAACTATAATCTTATAAAAAAGTCAGAAAAAAATACAAATTCGTAGTGGGTGCATCTATATTAAGGTTATATTAAGGTTAAATTTGATGTATATTTATTAATTTTTTTTTTAATTATCAAATATTAATTATTTTAAAATCTGCATGTTATTGATGATCGTTATTTAATTTTTCAAACCATTAATTTGATGAATGATTTAAAAATTTTCATATATATAATTATAAAAAGAATTGAAATTAGTGATTTTATTTGTTAGACTTCAAAACCCTTGAATACTAAGATTTCTAGATGAAACTTCCATATAAGCATAGAGTCATTCATAGTGGATCTTGGACTGAAAAATTGTGCCTGTGTTTTCAGTCACACCATGTGATCCTACATTATGCACACTGGAAAATAAAGCATGAACATTGAAGCCTGAAGCTTAAAGGTTGAGACTAATATGACTTGTTGACACCTATGGGCCATAGGTTGAGACTAACATGACATGTTGATACCCATGGGTCATTAATATTCTTACAAAACACTAATTGAATTTTCTTGTTTATGTAGGGGAAATAGTTGTTTTTCCTTTATCTTTTAGTGTGTTATGTAGTTTATTTTGTGTTAGCACACTAGCCATAGATTTCAATTTTTATAAATTTTGTTTACTTATTATTTTGATTATATAACAAATATATTTTATTGTTGGATATGAAAATCTCAAATGTGTGGTTACCAAAGCTATGATAATTTCAATATATTCACACTTAAATCCAAACACAATTGGGTCTTGTTTATTTGTAGGAAATATAGGAAATATTTGTTCTTCCTTGTCAGAATATTATGAACTTCTTCAAAATTGGGTCTTGTTTGTCTGTAGAAAATATTTGTTCTTCTCCCTTGTCAAAATATTATGAATTTCTTCAAAATTCATTTTTGCATATTATCATTGCTTGAAATGTTAAAACCCTCCCAAATTTTTATTTAAAAGTGGTTTGAAGCTTGTTTTATTATTTATAAACTCCTTAAATCTAGCTCATCAAATTAAAAGTTGAGATCAATAGTTCTTCTTAAAAACATAATATAATTAATGAGTTTGACTAAGCTATTTGAAAACTTTTCAAAAATAATTAAGTATCATTTGTGAAATCTTTGAAATTATGTAAATAAGCATTATTGAAAATTACACCAAATCATTGGCAAACTTGACATTAAAGACATGTTTAGTTTTTTTTAATTATATAAAACATATATATAATAACTTATTTTATATTTAAATTAGATCACAAAATTTATATTAATAACCATATTTAAATAGTAGATAAAATTAAAAACCCAAAATTTTAGTAGTAGATAAAATTAAAAACGAAAAATCACAATTTTGAGGAAAAAAACCTATAGTAAAATAATTGCTTTATGGATCAGAATGCCCATAAAATTCATATCCCAATACATACTTTCATGCATCTTAGTCTCCAAATCTCTCAGAATGGGCTCAATGAATTCCCATCCATTCAGATACTTCCGGCGGTTAGTTGGAACATTCGTCATCGAAAATATCAATAAAATATTTACCCAAAAAACCTCGAATGAACTTGTAGCTAACATTCAACTCCAAAAATTTCAGCGAAACCGTAATAGCCTTGCAAAGTTCGGTTAACAAGTATTTTTTTTAAATGTTTGTATATGTTTTTTTTGTAAGTTAGGCATTACTATTTCCATTTATAAAATCAGGACAGGCTACATTAGAATATATATAGTTGGCCTCAACCTGCCCGTAGGAATCCAGGTCTGTTGGCCTTCTTAGTGCTTTGTATGCTTGCCAAAATTGATATTGTCTTCTTAATCTATATAACGCATTCACCAACTGTCCTACTGTTCCACCAGATTTAAACAGGTAACAAAAAATAAGTTCAGTTATGAAACCTAGCATGAGTTGCCATACTTCAAAAAAACTAAATCCTATGTAACTGAAAAAAAAAACTATCCATCAGAAGATGAGATTGGGGCTGGGTCCTTTGCATGCGATCCGGGCATGTCCACTTGATGCAGCTGCTGTAGCAGTTTCTCCATACGTTCCATCCTATCATCCATTCTCTGAATGCGGTCAGTTACTTGATATTGAGTTATTTTGATATGCTGCAAGTGACTTTCTATCTTCTCCAGCAAATCTTTAAGAAAGGATTCTGTCTTAGGTTGCACTTTGAACTCCGGAGGATGTGCACTTTGGATTGCTTTTGCAAGGAGGCACTTCACCAACCAGTAAGTATGAATGGTTTGGTTAAATAAACTGAGACGGCCTCGGGTGTTCCCAGGGTCATGAATAAAATCTAGAATATCAGTTTCAGCCTCAGTGTCTTCCATGTCTGTCTGCAATTCTCTTTCCCAGCCATGGATTTGCATGCGGGTTGGTGAGGAATTACCCAGAATGTAATTCACAACAAGATTTTCTAGATGCTCCTGACTAGATTTCTTTCCTCGTTTCTTTGGTTCCGGGTCCTGCTGCACCTGTTTCCCCTTAGTTGTTTCTGAGCGGAGGCCATGTTTCCCCATAATGCGTTGGTCCCTAAGTAGGAGAACATACATACAGATGATAACTAGAAAAATAACAAGCATACAGATAGTCCCTCTGTTTCCATTAAGGTCAGTTTCAAAACCCATTTGAGTCTGCCAGCAAATCATAGAACCATTCCGCCGGAAAACATTGCAGACGGTCCATAAACAGCAGAGAATTCCTTCAACCCAAATTACATAACGCAGACTCCCTGAACAGCATAAAGGCGCGCTACAGGCCAAAGGGATAAAAGCAGACTCTACAGGCATAGACTGGCAATCCATACAAACGCAATACAGGCCAACCTGTAAAAACCCCGACCACCCAATGACAGTATTTGCATACCTGTAGAAAGGACAGGACTGGACGGGATAAACCAAACCCTGAAACTCTTGAGGACATTTCGTCCAAACAATGACTAATATAGACCCGGAGCAGAGACCCCATGAACAGAGGAGGGGCAGACTGAAACAGACAGCACTATACTTCTTTCGAGACTTAAAATTTTTAAAACTGTTGCTGGAAATGATAAACAGTATACCAAGACAAGAACAAATCAACAAAGGGGGGTCCCGAAAACAAGGACGGACAGGAATTTTGGGTGGGGTGAAGACTGTTACAACGCTCAGAAAACAACAAGTCCTACAAAAACCCCTCCAGAATTTACCATGAATAATAAGCTCCATGAAGACGAGGCTGAGGGTAAATACATACCAGACTACAGTTGCAGAGTTTGCGGTTTGGTCGCGCCTCCAGTTCACCTTCCAAGCTCTTGCATGCGCCAAGCTTTGCATGAGCGTTAAGGTGAAATGCGAAGGGAAGCTTACCTTAATCGACCCTTGCAATACGGACACTGACAGATTTTCCTTACCAGTTCTCGGCATCATAAACTTCGCACAAGTGATAATATTGATCTCGTCGTGATGAGGTAGAACAGTGGACCATCATGTGGATTTAATTGTCAAGAATTGTGTGCGTGTTGACCAGTGTCCCCGATTACTGTCTGTTCACCCCCGATTGGGGGTAAATGTTTGTGTGTTATTTTGAGGAATCAAAGTAGATAATTATGTTTGAGAGGTATTTATTTTTTATTTTTTTAATGTTTGTGTGTTATTTTGAGGAATCAAAATAGATAATTATGTTTGAGAGATCCGGTTACATATAAACATGTTACAGTGAAAATTGGTTTTACATACAAACAAAATCACCTCACGTCACATCAAACAAAATCACCTCGCATCATTAATGGTTGATGTTACCATTAATAACATCAACAATTAATCATAAGAAGTAATTTTGTTTAGTAAATATAATTATGTCATAAATATTCGAATTGATTTTATAGAGTTTTTATTTTTTAAATATAAAAAATTATAGATAGTGTAGATTTAATAATTTAAGAATATTTTTTATCATATATAACAATGAAACCAAAAATATAATAATTTAAAAATATTCTTAATCATATATAATATATAAAATAATTGTATAATTATTCTTAGTTATATTATTTAATGATAAAATAAAAAATATAGATTTAACAATTTAAAAATATTTTTAGTCAGATATATAATAATATAATTGATGAAATAAAAAAATTACTTAACTAGAGTTATTCAATAATTTTTTGGTTTGAGATTTTTGCCTTTCACATTTCTTTTCAGAGAGAAAAAACGATGTATCTATATTTATATAAACAGTACATCAATCATTTAATATATATGACAGTATTGGCTCATGAAAACAAGATCTATAGTCCCCTGCAACGCGAGATCGTGAAGAGGAAAGCAGGCATCTTCAATAATGTATCTGTAGAAATTCAACAACATATGTTCCTGCTTCATTTAGTACAATCATCACTTCATAGGATATAAACATGTTTGTAAGATAAATGAACAAACGAAAACTAGTGCAAAGTATGCCCAGCTTCCATGACAAAAAGACAATTTCGCTTTCCACCGTTGTAAAACAAAAACTGCCAAAAACTGCCAAAAACAAAAAGGTTAGAAAGTGTAGTCCATGAGGATAGACCTGGCTCACTTGCAGTAGTTCAAAAAAGTATATAGTATTTTCCTTGCTCGCCTGATAGTATATGTCACGCTGGCATGATATTCTGGACTCGCTTGCAGCAGATCAAAATATGTCATGGTACAGGGATCTCGAAGGTCCGTAAACACTGTGAAGCTTTGAAATGGGAAATGAGAAGAAAACTGATAGGAAGAATGAGGCCCTTCTTAGATAGAGTATCAGCTCTAGTATTATTCTCCCTAAAAATATGGTGCCATGCAAGCTCATGAAACTTTGGTATTAAATGGTTCGCCCAGTCAATCCATCCTTGTGCACCCTGCAAACATAGGCGAGTTTCACCAAAGAAACCATCAATAATGATCCTAAAATCACCATACACATGAGCAAACCGCAGATTCAAATTTAAAGCCATCCAGAGCCCACTCCAAAGGGCCATTAATTATGCCCTATTGTTAGACCCATTCCAGCAAATATGATATCTATCCTCATCACTAAGCTTTACCCACGCTCCACATCCACAGGACTGTCCTTGAAAAGCACCATAAAAAAAGATCGTCGGAAGGGTAATGGGATGAGGCCTGATAGGCACCGAAAAGTCTTTAATAGAGGGAATATGCAGAGTAAACCATTCATCCATTTCATGATAAAACCATGGAGCAGAGGAACATTGGCAGACATATTCTAAAAAATCATTCGATTCCTGGCACAACATATCTCCCAGAATAAATAAAATGGCAGAGTTTTATGCATACAATTATGCACACCCATACCTAAATGGTGTCAATAAAATTTATAGGTTTCCAATCTGGTCTCACTAAGAAGTTGGAGAATAATGCCCAAATATTTATTGTAAAATAACATGTAAAAAAAGATGAGAAGTAGTCTCCTCCCCCGAGAGGCAGAAGGGACATCTCCCTGAATCATAAAACCCACATTTTTAAGACCCTCCCAGGTTAGAATTTTCTTGCGCTACATCAACCAACCGAACAGGAGAATCTTCGTGAGAATGCTCCAAGTCCATGCAAGTCTAAAGGGGGAAGGAGTACAATCATATATTTGATTGGTGATGGAGAAATGGTATATGTCTTTTACCAGTAATTCCCCACCCTTTAAAACACTTTCCCATATGATTTGGTCTCCTTCACCATGATAGCACAACCCTGCAAGTCAGAGGGCCTTTACAATTCGATCCCATTCCACTGCTTCCCTATTATGTAGGCCAATTTGTTCCGTAGACTTCCATATCAGAGAGCCCAAGTTCTAGCATTCAATAACTTGAGACAAATAGAATACCCTCCTGTGGGCTAAACGATGAATTAATCTCAAATCAGTGATTGGTAGTACTTCCACTCCTTGAACCCGTTCACCACCCAGTGTAATGTCTAGACCATTACCAAAATTCCATATTAAACGTTCAGTTACCAAAGACATTATTTTGTGGAAACTTCGCCATATTTGAGATGCCGAAACCGGATGTTGAATGTTTCCATGGTATAAATCTTTCATGGATTTCCCTTCAATATACTTAATCTGAATGATGGAAGACCATGTTCCCTGCCCATTTAGAACGCACCAGAAGGATTATGTCAAAAAATATTTTGTGAATGTTCGGATGTTTAGCAGACCCCATCCCCCATATATTTTTGGGATGGTCAAATTCTCCAATCTACACAGACGGATATTTTTCTTATCAAGCGTGCCAGACCATAGGAATTGGGCAATGATGGAGTTTATTTTGTCGACAGTGTGCTCAGGAATATAATAGAGGTGAGCCTAGTATACCACGAACTGAGTTAAGACCACTTGAACCATTATATATCTTCCTCCAAGAGATAGCCATTTGTTTGTCCATTTTATAATTTGTTCCCTGAATTTATCAACCAACCACATCCAATCCATCACCCTATATGCATTAGATTTCAGTTTGAAACCTAAATAGGTGAAACCATCCCCCAAATTTCTTGTTTTCACCCCCATAAATTCAGAAATAAATCCCCATTTTCATGTATCAGAAGTGATTTTTCTTTATTTGTACAAAGAACCATTGCCGCTCCAAAGCATATGAGTATAAAGTGTAGATAGAACCAGAAATTACTGAGGAGCCTGCCAAATACCAGTAAATCATCTAAGAACAAAGAGTGAGTAATAAAAACAGAAGGAGAGAAAGAAATTCCTGCAAAATAACTTGCTTCGTTAGCTATCTTCAACATTTTGCTGAAACTGTCCATTATTAGAATAAATATGAGAGGGGAGAGTGCACATCCCTACCTAAGACCTCGTTCAACAACACAAAGTTTGGTGGGCAGCCCATTTATAATTACAACATATCTTACTGAAGTGATGCATGCCATGATCCATCTGATATTTTCCAGAGATAAACCCACTTTTAGGAGAATGAGTCTGATGAAAGACCAATCGGCAGTATCGTATGCCTTTTGAATATCAATATTCATAATAAGAGCCTCTTTTTTGTGTGTGAATAGTGTGCATCGCTTCTTGTTCTATTGCAACAACATCATGAATCGATCGACCCTTTATGAAACCAAATTTCTCCTCCAAGATGAAAGAAGCCAAAATCCCTTTGATCTTGTTTGCTATGATTTTTTAGGAAATCTTGTAAATAACATTGCATAATAAAATTGGACGGTAGTCAGAGAAAAAATTGGGTGCTGATGCTTTCGAGATGAAGGCCACGAAGGTAGAATTCATGTCACTAGGGATACATCCAGACCGCCGAGCTTGTTCAATTATCATAACCAATTCATCCACCAATATCTCAAAGAAAAAAAATAAGGAACTCGGTGGGCCAGCCATCAGGTCTAGGGCTCTTGTCATGTGAAAATGATTTTAAAACATCTTCAACCCCCTCTTTTGTGACCTATTTCCCCAAAGAGTCATTTGACTCCTGATCAAACATGATAGGCATATGTTGCAAGAACCAATTTTGACATTAATGATCAATTTCCCCATCCGATTTATAGAAATCCAAGAAGTATTGATAAGCCACTTGTTGAATATCAGTAGTAGAAAACTTCTTAGTTCCATTTGGAGCCACAATATGCCATATAGAGTTTTCATTTTTTTTGGCCATTTGTAGATTTTTGAAAGAATCTTGTATTAAGATCCCCCTCCTTTAGCCACTAAATTCTACATTTTAATTTCCATGTTGTTTCATACACCTTTATAATTTCCATAATACAACATTCATATCTCTCCAATCTATTATAAACTTCGGCATTCGGTGAGACCCCCGTCATATCTTCATATATTTTCGCAACCACCGCTTTGCATTTACTTAGCTTGCACCCCATCTCCTCCTTTTTTCCCTTTTCCCATGTCTTTACCCTATGTTTCAAGCTTCTGAGCTTTTCAGCAAACTTTTTATAGCCAACTAAATCCTCAAAATCCTCATCCTTCCTCCAAAATTTCTTCATCATATCAACAAAAAAAGGGTCCTCTAACCAAATTCTATTAAACTTAAAAGAAATTCCCAATCGCTTGGATTCACAACACTAGGAAAGAACCATAGAAATATGATCTGATATGGAAGAGTTGATTGCATGTGTTCTTATGTTCCCCAATAAGTTGAACAGATTCTCCTTTATCATAGCTCTATCAAGACGTTTGCCGATATAATCAACCCCTTGTCGTCTATTAGACCAAGTCGGACCCAATATTACAGGTCAAATATCCACCATATTATGTTCACTGAAGATGTCCCCTATGCATTCAACCAGTGGATCCATTTGAGATTTTTGTCCCCACATTTCTTTTGATTAAAAAATGGAGTTGTAATCCCCCATAACTAGTAAACTGTCAACCATCAAAATACCCGAGGTACTCATACGCACCCAAAAAATTGACCAATTACTACATGGAGCATATAGATTGACAATGTTTATCTCCACTGACAGACCTTTGAAAAAACCTGAGAGCATTATTCCGCCAAAAAAATTATATGCTTTGAGATTAAACAGAGAAGGATTCCAAATGGCCAATAAACCACCCGCCTTTCCATCGAAGTCAATACCTGTAGCCAACCATCCCAGTCATATGCGTAAAAGAATATCAATATCCATTTCTCGAGAAAAAAGAGCCTCTTGTAATAGAACCAAGCACAGAAGAACATCAGATAACAGATCCCTAAGGCACACTTGTTTAGAGGAGGCACCCAACCCCAGTATATTTAGAGAAAGAATAGTATTCATTCCGGCCCATGTTTGGGGTGGCTAGCTCTAAGTGCCTGAATATCTTCAACAACAGTAACTAGAACATCTCTAAAATTGGAGAGGTCCTAGAATAATGACTTGGTTTTAAGACAACCTCTAAAGTGCCTAGACCCAGATTTAGGCTTTTTTCTCACAGTTATGTTGGAGGCCAATACCGGTGAAATAGAAGGCAGAGGTTCAAGGGCTCTGTCATATACGGTTAAGGCTGCCAGGTCTAGATTCGATTTACCAATCAAATAATCTATGTCACTGCCCACATAATTTTTGGGAGACTCCGGCATAACCCCTTTCCCATGATCTAGTGGAGATGGCGATGCCCACTCTAAAGGAGACATCAATGGCGATGTTTTCGACAGACCAACAGGACTCGGGATAGATGATACACCGATCGGTTTTATAAAAGGATAGGATTCATCCGACTTAAAACCAGATGGGTCGACATTCAAAGTAGTAGGTGACATATTTCCATGACCAGGGTTGTCGACAGGGGAACGAATATTCTTGACCAGATTGTCATCATTTTGAACAAGGGGCGATAGGTTCCAGTCCAGGGCCATTTCAATACCATCAGATCTATCACTATCAAAAAAGGTAGAATTTTACTTATCGTATAAACCCACAGCAAGGGGGACATTAGCTTTCATCCAACGTGTGCCCTTATTACGCTTACCACGCCATCCCATATTCTTGTGTCGCATAGGACACCTGCTCAATAAATGGCCAATGTCATGGAAAATTAAACAATGAAATGGGACTCCCCAGTAATCCAACCTTTTCTTATGTCTTCGCTGACCCCAAACAATATCCACGTCCCCTGGAAAACCTCCCACATAACAAAATTCCACCAATATCCATGCTACGCGCTTATCAATTGAGCCGAGGATTTTGGGAGCAATATGTTTTGTTTGGCCGATAGAGTTCCCGATCGCATTCAACGCCTTTAGAGTCCAAAATTCAAGAGGTAACCTAGGTAGCTTAACCCACACCAATTTGATTTTTGGGGCATCGATGACAGGGTTGAAACCCAGGTACTAGGGAATGAGCTGCATCAAACTCCAACCTCGGACCCAAGTGCGGTTCAGAATCTTTTTGTAGTAGTCTTTGTGCATAAATTGCACACTAAACCAGTTTCTCATCATCCTACTAAATTTTGGATTATAGCCCAGAATAGGGCTCCAGAATATCTTGACCCACTCCACCATGTTTATTTCAGCAGAATCAGAGAAAATCCATCTACCAATGAGTGCATGTTTTTGAAGGCTGGCCACTCATCCCCATAATTCCCCGTATTTGAAAACAACTTCCTTCACCACCTCAGACAGCTTAAAACATGCCTTCAAACTCTGACCATAAACCCTATTTTGACCACAGAAGGATGACTGAAGCACACTAGTTCTGGATTTTTCAAACAAGTTATCATCCCCGCCAAATGATACATTGATGTATTGATCAATTGACATATAATAAAGTCTTTCCTATGATGTATATAGGCCCATGCGAGCCCTTTTAGCATCCAATGTGGCCGCGATGAGGGCCTCATGTGACGATGTGTGGGACAATAAGATTGAAAAGGGGTTTGCCATAATTACCTTGAGTCATTCCCCCAGATATATGAGCAATGTATATGCCCAAAAGCCACCTCAGCTTCTAATAGCAATAAAACAAAACAGTTCCTCCAACTGGTCTACTCACTAGCCTCAAGTGGTAAGTCCGAATGTTTATGCCTCTGTCAGGAGGATCCCATGAGATCACAACCACCCTCAATCAAGTATTGACCATGAAAAATATTTAACAAACCAATTTATTGTGTATTACTCAGAATATGACCCATTCCCGCACTCAAGTACTGAACCATATCCCAGATACACCTACCCAATTTAGATTATATTTCTTGGTATATGGCCCTTTCAAGGAATTTTTCAGACAAACATAAATGTCCATAAATAGCAATCGCCAACCCAATCCTAGGACAAGTGAATTGATGAGGACCGCGTCTAAAAAAGGCTTGAAAAGGACCACGATCCCAATGTTTCCATTAATATCCACTACCCAACACCCATACTTGGAGAGGTACAATTCCCGGGATCTTAAAGATATAAATGTGACCAGAAATTTAAAATCCCGCCACCCACTGGAAAAATATAATCCGTTGGAAAAAAGGTGGTGGAATGGAAAGGACATCGGAAAAACTAGAGGAAATGATCATCCAAAAATGATCAATGAAGGTTCTCAAACATGGCAGTAGCAACAACATACACAGCCCAAATAGCACCACCACCTATAACATAACTGAAATTCAAAATCCTTATAGGGTCGTGAAATGATAAAATATTCCAACCACCGTTTCCAGAGTGCATACCACCTAGATTTATATGAGGAAAAATATTTTCAACAACCTTTTGTGACACATGAGAGGATATATTGTTTCTCGAGTTTTGCATTGGTCCCGACAAACATGTATCTAAAATGCGTCTCAAGCATTGCATATAGAATGAGAACCGCTACAGAACTTAGAAAAACAATCAGCCCAATCTCAAATGCATCCTCTATCATATTGAAATTAACACTACAAAGATCCAAAATTCACCCTTTCCCGCACCATATCACCTTTTAAAATTGATATTTCTTTGTTCAGCAATTCTATTTAAGGGTGGCTAGTTCTGAATAAGAATGAAAAGCAAATACTACAAACCCTAAATGGTTTAAAGCACATACTGTTATTGAATATTTTCACTCCTGTCTAAAACAATGTAGCATCATTTATCAACAGCAAAGTGGTTACTATCAGCTTCCCCATATGAACCCCCAGTTTTGAGTTATACCCCTCTGTTCCCTAAATCTTAATAACCCAACATACCCGGATTTATAGCTGATGGTAGATGCATTAAACCGAGGAGTATACTATCACCCTTATCCCTTGAAATGCATTTCTTGTCTCTCCCATTTGTTCTTCAACTCCTCACCAGGAAAGTCGAGAAATCAGGTGCTCAACTGCCCTTCACATCTACTCATTATATCACCAGGTGTCTTAAAAGATAAATTTAAAATGTAACTTATTAACCCTCTGTTATAGGTCAATTTGGGCATCATTCCCAATGACCTGGTTAACTGGGCATCATCTCTAGGACCAGTGATTTAGGTCCTATCATTCCCTATCATTTCAAATTGCTACATGCCCTAAGACAAAGAAAAAGACAAATCATACATGAATTTCATCAAACAAAGGTTTCCAAGGTTTGAACTTTATTATATAGCATATGAAAGCTCATCAACGCTGCCTCTAAAGGGACTAAGTGCATTGTATATGCAGGTAGCCCCATGCAAGGCTGCTCTGCAAAGCACTTCCCGACATTCACAAGTGCATTGGTCACATTGGGAATGAAATTCTCATTGTTCCAGAATCTCCACTTGGTCGGTGCCTTCTAGAAGAGTTCACATGTGTCAAGCTTCGAATCCAAGTGTCCATTTGACATCTACAAGATTGGGAACATGTCTTTCCTATTATTGGAAATTCATTTATTGTAAAACTACCTCCAGCTCCTCTATAAATTGAGCACAGATCTGAGTGCTTGAGAAGGAAGAATTTGAGTAGAAAAATGTTGGTGGAATTTCAATTGAGAACAAGATTTGTGTAATAGTTGATGGAGATATTTATACTGTGATGAGGCTAGGAATGTTGTTGGAATGGTCTCTTCAAATCAGTCACTAGGTTGTAACCTCTCCTTCTATCATCAATAAAGAATACAACTTACTTTTCCCTATATGCATCTATATTGGCTTTGATTTTCCATATTGTAAGATCTTAGTTGATGTATATGGTTTATGCTTTAATTACTTAACAAACTAACTTGAATAGAAATTTGTATTATTGCTATCTTCTGTTGTTTAGTGTTCATTCTTGCAGGAAGCATTTTACACAAACCGTCGAAATTTGAAGCTGCAACGAAAGTGACAGAAGGAACCATTTAGAGGTGCTTGGATTCCAAGTAAGCTTCTAATCTATTCTGTGTGTCTATTCTTAGGAGAAGAAGTCTTATAGTCTTTAATCTGTTGTTCTATATTATCACCTGTTTAGGGAAGCGAGTTTTATCCATAATTCACAATTCTGTCCAACACCCTCCATTAAACCTACTCGGATTGTAAAACATTGTCCCACTCGCATTTTCCTCTGTTATCTGCCGCAGTGGTATAAAAAGATAAAAATTAACATAGATTTTAAACATAACTTATTAAACTTTCGTGTGCTTGTTCGCATTCTCTTTCCCACATATTTATTTGTTAAAAATGAATATCCATTTGTTTGTTCGCTGCTAAAATAAAGTAGGATTCCTGCCACTATGTGAAATGTTGTAATATTAAGGATTTGTGTTTTACAATTAAACTAGCAGTCAAATTTACCAACTTAGGAAATTTCAAATATTAATTTGTTTTTTAGAGAGGGGAGGGAAGTATTACTCTGGAACGAAATTCACACAAAGGGAACCAAGGCATCAGGGACAAACACCACTCTTTTACATTGTTTTAAATTATTTTACAGTAAAATTTAATATTTTATAATAAAATTTTAATTTATATTAAATCATTATTTTAGTATTAATTTTAAATTATAATATTAATAAAGATTTTCAACATTTTCATATTAAATTGATTTTTTAATTATAAATATTTATCACAAGCTCAACTAGAACTATAGCATTGAGAAAAGGATTAATGGAGGGGGATAGTTTATTTTGGTCTTGAAAATAACTGTAAAACAACAAACCTTGTGATGTGGGATAAAAATAAGCTCCTATTTGAAACTTTAGTCACTCATGTTATCTTGTATGGATGTGAGGTTTGGGGTTGCAACATCTCTAGAGAATCCTGGAGAAAGATTGAGCAAATCGAGAAGTGTTTTATAACATACAACCTCAAAATTAAAAGCAATACACCCTATCCTATTCTCCTTATCGAAGTGGGTATTTCCCCTATCCTAGCTATGACTAGGCTCATGTTTTACAAGCACAAAATCAATAACATGGGTGCCCATAGACTTCCTAAGATAGCTTTAAATTCCATCCAAAACCAACTAAGGCTCAAACGAGGTTGGTATAAAGATATCAGGGCCTGGTTAAACCATTGGGAGGTCTACGACAATGTTGCATTACAAAATATTAATAACATTAAAAATATTGTTACTTGTAAGTTTAAAGAGAAAATGTGGTGTGAGAAATATTTAGAGGCTAAAAGAAAATTAAGATATTATAAGGAGGTCATCAACCCTACAGCTACCATCTCTGTGAGAATATGAACATTGAGGATGAAAATCATATGCCTTGCGTACACCCACATTAGATCTCAATTTCATAAACTTTGTTGCAATACCACCTTCCTAGCATTTTAACATGTCAAAATTATAGTAAGCCCGAGACTCTTCTCTCCAAGCTCTTTGAGCATAAGAATACAATTTTGAAACAAACTAAATAATTGGCTTGATCAGATAGTCCACAGTTGGATCTGAAGAGACATTAACCATCATCATCATCATCAATATAGTAATTATTTTATTTTTAAATTATAATATAGTAATTCTTAATATTATTAATATTATTAATATTAATAATTAAAAATATAATGTTGACGTTAAAATAGATATAATGTTAATATAATAATGTTATATTATATTATCATTATATTAATAATAGCATAAACTTTATGTTTATAAGATTGTGGAACCTAATTACTATGACCTTTAAGAGAATTAATTTTATGATTTTCCAATAGTAAGGTACTAGGAAATTTGATCAATTAAACAAACCATCAAAACAAATTATAAATCAAACTTATTATCATAAGATGTTAAATTCAAAAATTCAAAATTTACATTAAAATAGTTAATCAATAAGAAAAAAATCTTTTAAACATTTTAGCATAGAAAGAACATGATAATATGAAGTTTATGAAGTTTATTCCATTTAATTAATTATTAAAATATTAAAAAAATTTATTACAAATATATAATTTAAATAAAAAAATTAACCATATACTTCAGAGCAAAACGGTGATTTTTGAGTTTTTTTCGAATGTATAAATGAGTTCAATACTGTAAAACTTAGAATTTATGATTCTAACCCAGGAAAAATAGTATTAGAATTTATGATTCTAAACCAGGAAAAAAAAAAAAAAACTAGGTTTAGCCGCGACGTCACTCGTTTCATGTGAGGTGAGAGGTAAATGTCAACGAGAGCTTAACATAACCTGACCCTCGTACCTTCCAAGAACGTGTGATTACGTCAACGAATAAAGTAATAACAATGACACTGAGAAAGATGGCTGTAAGCGAAATTTCACGCCAACAATGACTCTGAGAAAGATGGCTGTAACAGAAATTTCACGCCAACCAGCCGGACTTGACATGTATATGTGTTTGATCATAAGTTAGCTTCTCCCATTGCCTTGAACCGTGAAGATTGAGTGGGAGTCTTTTTTTATTGAATTGGTGATCTGAATTAACATGAACCATGACTCTCTGTTTGCTCCATGGCACGCTACAATGCACAATATACAGGGCTGAACACCTTTTAGACGAAGACCTATTTGGTCATGTTCATGCACCCAAATTCGTTAAGAAGGTCTGTGATTCTCTATTTCCTTTCGAAACTCTGATTTTTTTCACAAGAAACGCAAGAAAACGCAAATTTCGACACGATGCTTTGCCTCTGGGTTTTTTATTTTCTTTCATGGGTGTCTCTCTGTTCAAAAAAACACCTAGGTATCTTACCTCGAAAACCTTAGCTTTCCAGTGACAGTGAAAACGTAAAAATAAATGATAATGTCAATATGATTTTCGTACACTGTTTTCTAGATATAAAGAAGGCGTTACTTGCAGAGCGACATTTTACTCAGATTATTTTTGTTGGGTCCGAATCACACATTTTTTTCAAAATTTTAATTTGTTTTGTATTTTAATTAGGATTTTAAAATAAAAAATAGATTTAGCATTAACAAAAATAAACCTCTTAGAAAGTCCAAATTCTAAAACTTGACGGCCATAATTTTGTTTTTATTTTTTATTTTTTTATTTTAACTAAATTTAACCAAAAATCTACCAAAAAAAACTAATCTTTTCTAGACAAAATTGTGGCCTAAAATATTTGTGTTAATGTAAGAAAAGCCTAATGCATTCTTATCCACATTATGAAATGGGGTGAATGCTATATGTCTATTTTTCCCCTTAAATGTAACCATTACATTGAATGTATTGATTATAAATACCAGGGAAGAACAGTTATTTATAACTGTAATTAGTTGTGAAGTTAAAGGACGTCTAGTTTGAAAATGTTAATGGTTAAGAACATATATTTTTATTATTTGATTTTAGATTTTTGTAATTTATAATGATTTTTGAAATTGTCTTTTTGATTAAACACATTTTTATTTGTCGATCAATTTTTAAAACCATGTGGTTTATAACTTTTTATAATTTTGTACTGAAAGATTGATTATTTCAACTTTGTACTTAGGGATCTCTCATTTCAATTTTATACTAAAAAATCACATTAAATGGTTCAAAACATCCACCAATAAACCTATATTTTTCTTTCACCACCAATAAACATATATTTTTCTTTCACATAAACAAAATTTCATAAATGATGAAATATCAAATTTTTAAATAAATTTGTGTTGATCTGAGAATTTCTTCCTTTGTCTGGTGGTTAAAAGTATTTCGAACCATGTGAAGAATGGCATAGGGCTGATTAGAGTGTATGCTACCATTGAACTTGGGAACACTACAGTGGGCACTCGACAGGACTAGAATTGTAACAGATGATCAAGTCAATCCATAATGGAATGAGAGCTTTCACATCTAGTGTGCCCATGGTGTCTCTGACGTAACTATTCTTGTCAAAAGAGATTACCAAATAACTAGTTTTTGTTGGCTTATTTGGTAATCTTGGTTTATTTGGTTAGGCCTAACCTCGACCAAATAACCAAGATTACCAAGGTTAGGTTGACCAATTTTTGTATGTAGCCTCCTACCTATTGAAAATGATGTTGAACCAAGAATAGGGCAAGATATAAGGAGATTTATCCATCTTAGTGAACAAACTAAAACAGTTGATCGGTACTCGTACCAAATCTACATAGAAATCAAAGTGTATGGGTGTGAATTGCCTCCATACAGGTTACCTAAGTATGTTCCTATGAGGATTTTCTCACTATAATATATCATACAGATGATCAATATGGATGATCTGCATTTTGTTGCAGCAAAGAAGAAATCTCAGTTTAAATTTAAAACACAGGTTGGTCCTTCTATTTGTAACACAAGGTCAATAGGGAAGGAAGCTGATTTTCTTTTAAAACAAATGAATTTCAAGCTCAGATTCATCTATTCATATGACTCCTTTGGCATCATCTCAAAGCTCAGAGTAGAGTAGAGGGTTACTCCCTATACTCACACTCCAAGGCCTGAAATAGAGAAATTTATGAATCAAGAGCAGTGGGAGGATAATACCCTACAGAAGGCAGAAGAGCAAGTTATATATACAATAATTGCACAGACTCCAAAACCCAAATAAAGACAAGATAAAAGGCCTAGACAAGATATTTCTCTTGTAGTCACAGAGATTGGAGGAAAATATTTCTTAATCTACAAAAAGAAGTAGAAGACCAATACAACAACATATTTCCCGCATGAAGATGATACATAGTCCACTATAGTTTTGACAGGTTCTTGTACATCTATTTTTCCAAGAACTGAAGATATTTTGAAAGAATATCCACCCTCCTCAGTCTCTCCAAAGCCTATAGACACATATCAAACTACAGAGTTGGTTCATGACCAGGCTCAACCAACACATATTTTCTAACTACAAAGAAATTAAGAATAAAAACGATATGTTTAAGGCTACCACTTATACACAGTTTTGGAAACAAACAACAACTTCACAGAATAGGCTTATTTCTACCTCTGATACGGCGAAAGGAAAAATGCAGATTGCGTTCCTCCAAGCATTAGTTCCTACTCCCAAAACTACAAATGACTATAAGAATTTTGTCTTTTCCTTCGACGTTGATCAAATTCATCCTATTGATCAAATGAACATGCACAAACAAACATGTGAAATGCTATATTCAACATTGACCAGCAAGGCAATGAAAACTTCAAAATTGCAACTTTTAGTCACTAACATCCAATCTCAATTAAAGCTTTAAAAGATGTCCTCTTTAGCTAAAGACACAAATATTAAAACATTGGAGGATTTAGTGATAAGGTTAGGATATGATCCTAAAGATATAAAGGTTGCTGAATAATTTTTTAAGAGAAAGAATGCAAACATTACAACATTGAGGAAGCGGCTCAAGCTTTCATCCATTGAGGATCCGCAAGAAAAATAAGTTGGACACTTGGAACAAGATAAAGAAGACATGTTCAAGATCATCATTGAAAATAATGTCCAAATTAAACATATGGAAGTTGAGATGGAGAAATTGTTAAAGGAAAAAGAACAATCCTCTCAGTTGGTATTTATTCCACTTACATCAGCTCCTATTGCAGGCACAATTCCTAATGCACGTACATCAACAACAGAAGCAACAAGGGTACAACCCAAAGATGCATAAGAAGAATTGATCAAGGCTATGGTAGACATGTCCACCAAAGGGTAGGAAATTTAAAAGGTGAAAGCTCAACTTAAAACCCTTTAAGAACAAAAATTAAAAATTGATAATACATATGTTGCAGAGCTACAGAAAAGTCGCATATCGACTCGGAGAATTGAATAGCTAGAGAATGATTCTCCTATGTATCAAATCATTGCATAGGCTAAGGAGACTATATGGATTGAAATAAATGAATAAATCACTGAAATTTGGCCTTCTATTGAGATAATGTTTTAGCAGGAGGAACTAGTGCAACAATCGAAGGAGATCGTTAAGGTAAAGGACAATTTGGCATAAATTCCAGGTGAAGCAAATACATTGATCAAGGTCCTAAATTGAAAAACTAAGGATTAATTAGAAGAATTTGAGATCACAGATAGGACAAAAACCATCCTTTAACTTTAAAGGGTCCTTACTAAAAAGAATCTAATACTCCAATTAGAGAATAAATGCCCTAACTTGGAGGCCAACATTTAGAAATTTCATAGAAAATTCAACGTGCTACATCAAAAGGGGTTTCCAGGGCTAAAAGGATTTGGAGTTAAGTTAGTTAAACTGGAGTATTATCAACAGAATTTGTACACCATAGCCAAGGACAATCAAAGTTCTCCACTATCAAAGGAAAAATTACAGAAAAAGCCTTCATGGAAATTTTTAGAATTCTACCGACTCATTAGACATGAACTAAAACATTTGTTCCTAGTAAAATTGACTTTTCAAAAATATACCGAGGTAGATGAAACTTACAAAAAGTTGGCTAAAGTTTCCATCCCAGATGAGGTTAGATGGGATAAGTTGTGTAGAATTCTAGAGTAAAAGGAAGTTTCACATCTTCAACAACAAAGCAACAAATTTCTAGGCCGAGTCATCACCAGGAATCCTCAAAGATAGTTCCAACAATTTCAGTAGTTTTTCATTTCCAATTCCTACATTTATTCCACCATAATCTACCACTCCATTTTCATCCACCCCTCTTTCAACTTCAACTCTTATTCCTAACATACCAATTATACATATTATAGCATCCCCATCTTCTTCTATAACTACTACACCTCCTTCATCAACCACTACTACAGCATCATACACAACTCATATTCTAGTCGTGGCAGGACAATATGCTGCTTTGGCATTGCAAGCCCCATTACATGACATGCCACAAAACTATGCACACATAATACCACAATTTGATGGTATAGGTCCTATAACACCACAACAACACATTGATAGGATAAATGACTTCTCTGACCTAGAAGAAGTAGATTATGATGATGTCAAAATGAGGTTGTTTGCACAAAGTTTAATGGGAGAAGTAAAGAAATGGTATAGAACATTACCAGCTGGAGGTTTTTCATATTTGCAACAGTTCCATTAAAATTTTCTTACTAGAAGGGAAGTTAAGAAGAACTCCCTTCAAATTCATACAAAATATGAAGGCTTAAGAAGCGCCCCAAATGAAACTGTCTGGGATTACTACACTAGATTTAATAATGTTTAAAAATCTATCTCAGCTGCAATAAAACCCCCACCTAGATTGGCCCTAATCTGTTTTCCAATAGGATTTCATGTTGATATGGCTTATCAGTTAAGAGAACGAAACCCAACCACACTTGAAGAAATGAAAAGTAATGTTATTAGTGTAGAGGATAATTTATTAGTCAAAAGCGATAAGGTAAGAACTAAAAGAAGGGTCACTATTAAAGAAGAACCTTCTTCTTCATCAGACTTAAAACTAGACAATATAGTTAAAACTATGGAAAAAGTGATGGAGAGAATGATTGTGGTAGATAGAACACCTCCTAGGGAACCTCAAGGGGGACCTCAAATTCAAAATCCAAATTTTAGAAGACCAGAACCTCAAATTAAATAGAGAGAACAAAGAGGTCAATATGATCAGCAAATCAAACCCCCTTTCCAAGAAAATTTTGTTGAAGAAGAATACAAAAATATGCAAGAACTAGAAGAAGATCAATCAAAAAATTTTGGGGAAGCTGAAACAGACCTTGTTTTTCAAAAAAAAGAGGAACAAGACCTGATCCAATCTTCATTACCAGAGGATATGCCTGCAAAGTCACCAAATTATCAACAAGGATATCAAAATTCTATTATGGAAGCACATCAACAATACAACCTAAGAAGAAAAAAGATGACAACAAACCCTCCCAAAAAGTCATCCACTGATACACCTTCAACTAGTCAAACAAAGGAAGTTAAACAAAAAGAAAACCCTCAAAAATAAACCCCCCAAAAGGAAACTCCTAAAAAACAAGAGGTAAGTATTAAGGAAGTGGAAAGTTTTCAAACCTCTTTTAACATTTAAAATGAGCTTTCAAATGTCAAAATCCTCATTCCATTGCTTGAATTAGTGAAAAATGATGTCTATAGAAGTCAAGTTGTAAAGGTACTAAAATTTGAGGAAGGAACTGACAGTTTTAATGTAACTGATGATCAACCCAAGTTACTATTCAGACCTGAAGTAGATGGTATTCCACAAGGTGGTAGTGTTCCTCCATTTTATGTTAGTCTAAACATACATGATTTTATTCTACATAATGACATGTTATATTCAGGTGCCTCACACAATCTTATGCGAAAATAAATCATGGAAAAAATGGGTTTAGATATAACAAGACCTTAAAGACCTTTACTCATTTGATTCAAATAGCGTAAAATTCTTGGGATTAATCAAAGTTTTGTGTGTTACTCTCACTCAAATCCCAACCAAAAGTGTAATAATGGACATTGTTGTGGCTGATATTCCTCCAAAGTATGGCATGATCTTGTCAAGATCATGGGGAGAAAAATTATAGGGTACATTACAACTGAACATGACATATACAATAATTCCTATTTTTAGCCAACAAATAAAATTGTATAGGGAAACCTTAATGAAATACATGGTGAGTAGCCAAGAAAAACCTAACAATTATCTTGTTTACTTTGTGCATTCAGATATGGATTCTTTCATTTTGCACAATGATATTTGTTTGGAAAGAGAGGATCGGGTTATAGACAACAAATCAGAAGAGAAAGATGTTAAAAAGGAACAAATGGGAACTCAAGAACAAGTAAAATCGGATGGGTTATGGAACATGGATTTTGATGGGGTGGTGAGTAAAGAAGGATCTGGTAATGGAGTATGGATCTCTAATACACAATCAGGTACAACAAATAAATACTCTTATAAACTGACTTTTGAATGCACAAATAATGTGGGCGAGTATGAAGCTTTACTATTAGGACTGAAAAAATTAAAACAAATGGGAGTAAAGAAGATTTCAATTCATGGAGATTATGAATTAATAATAAAACAAATCAAAGGTGAATATTCGACTAAAAATCCTAGAATGAGAGCCTATAGAAATGTTGTTTTATATTTTTTGTATTGCCTTCCAGAATACTAGCTATCATTAATTCCTAGAGATCAAAATGTTTTTGCTGATGCATTAAATACTTCTACAAGTACTTGTAAAATGCCTTTTAGAGAAAGCAGAAAACTAGAAATTGATGTCAAACATAGACCCGTTATTCCTGATAATATTAGATACTATAAATTTTTTGATAATGATAAACAACTTGACAATTTTCTACAACTAAAAGAGGATTTTGAAAATCTAAACATTGATATAGGACAAGACAGTGAAGACAATGAAGAGGGAAACCTTTTCAATCAAGCTGATGAAAACTTTGAGGAATCTGAGATATTGCAATTAAAGAATAATAAAATTCCAAGGGGTCTTGTACCACTCGAAGAATTTTTTGATTTGAACAATATAGAAAAGAAGCCTTCAATTCAACCAACTAGATCCGAAGTAGAGGATTTCAATATAGGAACTAAAGAAAATACTAAATTTGTCAAACTCTCCAAATCATTACCTCCTGAAGAAAAACAAAGATACATAGATTTGTTTAAACAACATGCAAATGTCTTTGCATGGGGATATCAAGATTTAAAGGTTTATGAAAAATCCATAATTGAACATACCATACCCATCAAATAGGATTAAAATCCTTTGAAACAAAATTGAGGAGAGTTAATCCTATTCTACTTCCTTTGATAGAAAAAGAGGTTAAAAAGTTGTTTGATGCAAAAATTATAGTACCACTTAGATTTTCTAAATGGGTGTCAAATATGGTACCAGTATGGAAAACGTTTGGTGAAATAAGGGTAGAAATTAGCTGAATAAATCACTTATTCACTGAAGATTAACCTGGTCATATATCAATTTCGAATTGCATACAAAACACATAACCTTCTTCTACAATTAGTTGTCACATGCGGAAATAACAGAAGCAATCTCACATCAAATCAATCACACATTAACTCAGTATGTATGGGGAAAGCCTATAGCTGAAAACCCCGCAGCTATTGTGTATATTATAATGGAGAAATCAAGTAACCAAACAAGTACAATACTCCTCACAAGTACTCGGTACTCTCTCATGAAGTTACTCACAATCTAGCTTGGTTTTGAACAAGTCTCGGGTTCAAAACACACCACTAACTGCCTTGCCTCTATTGCGCAATCATGGCCTGTATATGAAGAGGTTCAAGGTTCGAATCCCCTTGCCTTGATTGCATAATTGTCATGGACAATTCCTCCAAGTGTAATGCAAATCTCATGCAAAACAAATCTACCAACTGATAGCTTTACTCACCCTTTCATCTACCTCTTCCACTGGTCTCCACTGAACTGATCATGCACTGTAGTGAAATGAAGTGTTCTTGAGTTGACTAATGAGTTAATATTTAGTAAATTAAATATTATTTAATTTTACTCCACTCATATCTAGTTGATTAGTTAGTTAACTAATCCCAACTAGTTCAACTAAAACAAACAGAACACAACTCCACTACTTGTCCCGTTAACTCCTCCAAAACTCCTGCCACTGAAGTCTAACTGAAGCCAACCATGCAAGATGCCATCAAACCCCAGGAACCACGTGATTCCTTGTGTCAGTTGCATGAGTCACCTCCATGACTCAAACTGAAGTGCGCCAAGAGAGTAAACTGCTGTTTATAGTCAAAATATTATTAAGGGTAAATAATATTTGACTTCCATATTTTAGGAGATCAGTCTAAAAATAGCCTGGGTCCTAAAAATTAGGGTCTCATCTATTTTTACCGACATGTCGCATACTCCAAGAATCTCCAAGTAGAATTCCCAAATTATGCTTCGTATGTCTAAAAATAGACATAGTCTAAAAATAGACTTTGCGCCAGAATTTGCCTGCGGGCCCACTTAGTGAAGGCGACTTCATTTCACTAAGCTCCATCATCTTGCTGCATTCTCAACACTCCCTCTCGGCAAGATATGGATTATCTGCAACCCCTATCCTGCCTCTGTGGAATTCGAACTTGCTCCTGGTGAGCGCCTTCGTCAGGATGTCGGCATCCTGATCCTCCATGGGAACATATGAAAGCATCATGATCCTCCGTTGAACACAATCTCTGATGTGATGGTACCTGATGTCGATATGTTTGGACCTATCATGAAATACTGGATTAGCCGAGAGCTTGATGCAGCTCTGGTTATCACAGTAGATCACTGTAGGCTCCAAATGCAACCTAAACAATCCTGCGAGGATCTTCCTCATCCAAATAGCCTCGCATGCAGCCAAACTTGCTGCCATGTACTCGGCCTCTGCTGAACTGAGTGCCACGGATCTCTGCTTCCTGCTGTACCAGGAAACTGCTGTCGACCCAATGCCGAAAACTCCTCCAGAAGTGCTCTTCCGGTCTGTTGGGCTCCCTGCCCAATCTGCATCAGTGAAACCAGAAAGCTTCACTCCATCCTCCTGTCTGTACCATAGACCATATCCCGATGTGCCTCTGATATAGCGCAATACATGCTTGCCCGCCTTCCAAAAAAGCTTGGTAGGCTTAACCATAGCTTGCGAAAGCTGGTTAACTGCATAGCATATATCGGGTCGAGTATTGACCAAATACATCAACGACCCCACCAACTGTCGATAGACACTGGCATCCACTACCTCCTCCGAAGTAGCATCTCCCTTCCTCCAACCTCCAGGAAGAGGGGTATCAACAGGCTTGCAGCCTTGCATGTTGAACCTCTCCAGAATCTCCCGGGCATACTTGCCCTGAGAAACAAACAGTCCTCCACTGCGCCGCCAAATCTCCAATCCCAGGAAATAATGAAGGATGCCCAGGTCCTTCATCTCAAACTCTCGTGCAAGATCCTCCTTGCATGAAAGTATCAACTGCTCGTCGCCAGTCAAAATCAGATCATCTACATACAGTACGATGATCAACAGCTTCCCCTCCACCACAATCTGGTACAGGTTTGGATCCGCCTCACTCTTGGAGAATCAAAGCCCGGTGAAGTAGCTGTCTATCCGAGTGTACCAAGCACGAGGTGCTTGCTTCAGCCCATACAGTGCTCTCTTGAGTCGGCACACATGCGACTCACTGCTGAAGATCTCAAAACCTTCAGGCTGCTCTATGTACACTTCTTCCTCAATAACTCCATTGAGGAACGCAGTCTTCACATCCATCCGATGAATGTGCCACCCCATCTGCGCTGAGAGAGCAAGGATCGTCCGTATGGAAGAGTACCTTGCGACAGGTGCAAAAGTCTCCTCATAGTCAATCCCCTCGATCTGTGAGAAGCCACGGGCGACAAATCTCGCCTTGTACTTCTCCACACTCCCGTCAGCCGCCTGCTTCACCTTGTAGATCCATCGCAAACCTACAACTGATTTCCCAACCGGTCTTGGGACAATCTCCCATGCACTGTTCCTGATGATCGAATCATATTCTTCGATCATGGCATCAACCCATGCGGGTTCCTCCACAGCTTTTTCAAAAGAGGATGGCTCCGTCACAACACATTGACTCACAAGAGCCATGTATCCAGTGTACGGGAGGCCCGAGATCGGCTCGTTCATACAGGCCGTAGGTGGTCCAACCTTCTCTCGTATCCGAGCCACGTCAGCCAGAGGCGATGCGCCCGATGGTTGGCGCCGTCGGTTTTTCCACTCTCCGCTCCTCCTCGGGCTGATCCACATCCGGAAGCTCCTCCCTAGGAACTAATGCCTTCCTCATCCACGATGCAAGTGTAGCTCCCTCTCAAGCAACACCGCATGGCTTTCCTCCCGGGAATTTTATATCGCTTCATTTGCATCAGCCTTGCGGATCGACCGCACATACACTCGATAGTTGTGAGGTGTATCAGTGTACCCCACAAATATTCCAACTTCAGCAGTTGGATCCAGCTTCCTTCTCGCATCCTTCGTCACATGCATGTAGACAGGAGATCCGCAAATCCGCAAATGGGAAATATCAGGCCTCTTGCCAGAATAAGCCTCCTCTGGTGTACTCATGCCAAGAACCTTGTGAGGACAACGGTTCTGCACATACACTGCTGTATCGCATGCCTCAGCCCACAAGTGAAGGGGTAGGCCCTGATCATGCAACATCGCCCGTGCAGCACCCACGATCGTTTTGTTCTTCCGCTCAGCCACCCCGTTCTGCTGTGGGTTATGGGGTGCGATGAGCTCTCTCCGAATCCCTTCTGCGCTGCAGCACTCCTTGAATTCAGCCGAGATGAATTCACCACCATTATCACTCCTTAGAGCAATCACCTTCTTCCCCGACTCCTTCTCGACCAGTGCTTTAAACTCACATAACTTCGCGAATGTATCGCTCTTCTTCTGCATGAAGAAGATCCAACACTTTCGAGAGAAATCATCAACAAAGATCACATAATACTTGTGCTTTGCTGTCGAAGCAACTGAGAAAGGACCACACACGTCTGTGTGAACTCTCTCACGGATCGTCGTGGCGCGACTATCCTTCTCGTGAAAGGTGGCTTTCACATACTTCCCTAAAGTACACCCCTTGCACTGATCTGACTGCGCAAGGGTGCCCTTAGGAAGTCCAGTAGAAATCTGCTGCAGAATCTTCAAAGCTCCATGGTGAAGATGGCCCAATCTCCGGTGCCATAGTTCGCCCTCATCATCCCGGCTCACCACATCTCCAGCCTTGCATGCCATAGCTGCGCAGTCATCTACCTGCAACTGATAAAGGTTCTGAGTTCGAACCCCTATCTTCCGGGTCTCTCCAGTAGTCTTACTGCGCAGGAAGGCTTTTCCTTCGCTGAAGACAACATCATAACCCTTATCCTCCAACATCGCTACTGAAATCAGGTTCTTCTTCAATCCAGGTACATGCATGACATCCTTTAAGACAAAGGGTTTACCAGACTCCCTCTGAAGGGATACGGTACCGATACCAGTCGCACTGTATCTACCGTCATCACCCATCTCGATGTGCATACCCAAATCCTTGTCCTCCAGATCTGAGAACAACTCCCGATCTCCCGTCATATGAAATGACGCACCGCTATCCAAGAACCACACCGATCCCATCACACTTGAAACCAAGCATGCAATCAGTGAAAAGTCAAGCTCGAATTGTGAAGCCAAAGCTTCTCCATCTGCAGATCTTCCCGCTTGCTTGTTCTTCTTCTTCTTTGGACAATTGGTAGCATAATGTCCGTGATCATGGCAGTGAAAACACTTCACTTTCGCCATATCCTGCTTCTTGCCCTTAGCTCCAAAATGAGAGGTTTTCTTACCCTTCCCTTTCTTAGCTTTGGACACCAAAGCGCAGTTTTCTTCATCAGCTCCCTTTGATGAAGATCCATCTCGAGTAGTCCTCCTTATCTCCTCCCGCATGAGATCCGCCCAAAGGCGCTCCCATCCCGGCAGCTTCTCCCGACCATTGACACTATCTTGATATGAGTGCCAAGCCTTCGGAAGACCAAGGAGAGCCAGGTCGACCATATCCTCTTCATCGACAGTAACTCCCACACTTCCCAGTTCATCTCTGCATTGAGTGAACTTCGTGAGGTATTTAGTGATACTGTCGCCCTTCTCCATCTTGATGTTCCTGAGCTTGTCTTTGAGCGCCAGCTTCCTTTGGTCACTCTTACTCTGGAATAGATCCGTCAAAGCTTTCCACATTAAATATGGAGTAGCCTTTCCATGCAGGCTGGATACAATATGATCCTTGACGCCCTCCATCAGGATCCTTCGACATTTCGCGATCTTCTTTTGCCATGCATCGACCAGAGCTGCATCAGTGGGCTTTGGGACATCCGCATCCACGAACTCCTTCAGACCATTATCTTCCAACACTGCTTCCATTCGATATTTCCATGCAACATAGTTCGAACTGCCTTCAAGAGCATATTCGAGTCGCAAACCATTGAAAGAAGACATCTTTCAACACCGGCACCAAGAAGAACAACCTTCTGAAAAATTCGAATTCCAAACTCCAAGCTCTATCGCTTCCGATCTACACTTGAAAACAAATTATTTCCAAATCAGAGATTGACTGCAAAGGGCATTCACCAGATCTTTCACCTTACAAAGAAGGATGAATATTCCGGAGGCTACCTGGCCCGCATGCAGACTCTGTCCGAGGAAACAAGTTTGCAATCACCGTAATAGATCTCGACAATTAATCTCGCTCCGATACCATGTAGAAATTAGCTGAATAAATCACTTATTCACTGAAGATTAACCTGGTCATATATCAATTTCGAATTGCATACATAACACATAACCTTCTTCTACAATTAATTGTCACATGCGGAAATAACATAAGCAATCTCACATCAAATCAATCACACATTAACTCAGAATGTATGGGGAAAGCCTATAGCTGAAAACCCCGCAGCTATTGTGTATATTATAATGGAGAAATCAAGTAACCAATAAAGTACAATACTCCTCACAAGTACTCAGTACTCTCTCATGAAGTTACTCACAATCTAGCTTGGTTTTGAACAAGTCTCGGGTTCAAACACACCACTAACTGCCTTGCCTCTATTGCGCAATCATGGCCTGTATATGAAGAGGTTCAAGGTTCGAATCCCCTTGCCTTGACTGCGCAATTTTCATGGACAATTCCTCCAAGTGTAATGCAAGTCTCATGCAAAACAAATCTACCAACTGATAGCTTTACTCACCCTTTCATCTACCTCTTCCACTGGTCTCCACTGAACTGATCATGCACTGTAGTGAACTGAAGTGTTCTTGAGTTGGCTAATGAGTTAATATTTAGTAAATTAAATATTATTTAATTTACTCCACTCATATCTAGTTGATTAGTTAGTTAACTAATCCCAACTAGTTCAACTAAAACAAACAAAACACAACTCCACTATCTGTCCCGTTAACTCCTCCAAAACTCCTGCCACTGAAGTCTAACTGAAGCCAACCATGCAAGATGCCATCAAACCCTAGGAACCACGTGATTCCTTGTGTCAGTTGCATGAGCCACCTCCATGACTAAAACTGAAGTGCGCCAAGAGAGTAAACTGCTGTTTATAGTCAAAATATTATTAAGGGTAAATAATATTTGACTTCCATATTTTTAGGAGATCAGTCTAAAAATAGCCCGGGTCCTAAAAATAAGGGTCTCATCTATTTTTACTGACATGTCGCATACTTTAAGAATTTCCAAGTAGAATTCCCAAATTATGCTCCGTATGTCTAAAAATAGACATAGTCTAAAAATAGACTTTGCGCCAGAATTTGCCTGCGGGCCCACTTAGTGAAGGCGACTTCATTTCACTAAGCTCCATCATCTTGCCGCATTCTCAACAATAAGGTTTTAGGTTTGTATTTAAGTTTTAGAAACCTGAATAAAGTCTCCCTCAAATATAACTACCCCATACCAAAGAAGGATCATATTGTAATATTCCCAAATGGGGAAAGTAGGAATAGAGTGCATAAAACTAGAAATATGCAGAAATATAATAGATCAAAGCATGAGACAACAGTAGATCCATTCCATTATGAATATAACAGCAAAATAGGTACAAGATCTTGAGTAAAAGATCACTCAATTTGGGAAAACAAACCTCCCATGAAAGCATACACCTAGATCCAAAATGTTGTTAATACATGAAATACAGGAATGTAGAAAAATACATTGTCTAAGACAGAATAGCAGTTGAAAGATATAAAAATATATTGCTGCTGATATAATGCTCCAAAAAATGCTAAGGCTAGAGATCCATGCTCCAAAACAGAATTCCAAGACAACCCAGAAAAGGTTTTCGGAAATACACACTATACAAAATATAGTAGATTTGGCCCTAGGGCTAAATAATCTCTACAAATAAATCACTAATGGGAGATGGATGATCTGATATACAAGATGGTTGATCCTCCTCCAATCAGATCTCCTAAATGAAGGGCTGATCCCCACACAAGAAACCCAAACACTCCAAATAGGGAAATAAACCCATTGTTGCAGTTGCTCTTCAAAAAAACACAGTCCTTGCAGGAAACTATGTTGTAGATGATGACTGCTACTTGGCCTGGTGCAAAAATGTGTAATGAAGCCTTGAGAACTTCCTCACAAGCCTCCCGGATGAAAGGATAATCCCTCAAATGGAAAACTAGCTCAGAAAATGGATATTTCTCTCCTCCACTTCTACACCCATGCAACATGACCCAACTCTAAACATAACTGCGTTGTACATGAGACTGAAGCTTGGCCAAATGCCTGATTGTGGAAGTATAGTGCAAACTCCTCCAAGAGCTCCTCAATGGAAGAGGTTGGATTTCTGATCAGGAACACCTTGTGCTAAACAACACATGCAATCTTAGCTAAACAGCTGAAGAAAGCTATATGTCTAAATAGAACATATATCAAAATATGAAATATACCAAGATGAATCATATGGATGCCATCCTCTTCCTTTTATAAGATATGAGCTTCCAAATCCAAAGCCTCGTCCATTAATGACACTACTTCCTTGCAATGTGTCTCCATCTAAAACTGTGTTGTCCCTCCATGAATGTCCACTCCTCCATGACATCGCTATTGATTTGGTCAAAGTTGACCTAGTCCACATGTTTTAGCCCCTGTTCACACCTTAGGGTGCTTTATTAAGCTGAAAAGGTGATCTACTTTCACATGAGTAGTGGTTTTATTCTTCATAAAGAGATTTATGGGTTTCCTTATCCATTTATTCACCTATCTATGTGACAAAACAAAACTTTAATATTCCCATTAGATGCAAGCTAATTTAGGAGTATTACAGTCCTCCCCTCCAAGATGTTGCTTGTCCTCAAGAAACTACAAGGATACTGCAAAGTCACTAATGGATATGTCTCCTCCCAAGAATACAAGTTTTCCTTTGGTGGATAAACCAAATAGCTCTCATCATGAAAAAGTGGGAGATATATGGAAAGAGTTATATGTTGTCTATTGGCCTCCTTAAGGCATGAGAGATGATAAATTTTGGGTGCCTCAACCCCAATGAGAAACTCCAATCTCCAAGCTATCATCCAAACAAAGTGAGCCATCCTTGGTAGCTCATAGAAACAAACACCAATCCCTTGCTTATGAAATGTGTAGGGGCTGCATGGCTGAAAGTGAGAGATAATATTGTTCAACTTACGCTGTCTCTCTCTCCATTTATGATAAATTTGGAGCAATTGATCTTGGGTTGCAATAATATAGTCCTCATGAAGCCAAAAGATACTTAGAATCTCATGATCCCACTCATTGGCTCTAGGTGGCCTTCTTTCCCAATCCTTCATATATATAGTGAATAGAGTGTCATCACCATATGGGCCCCAAAAGAAACATGGACTAAGTGTCATATGACATATTAGATGGTGAAAATAGTCCCTCAAGTGAGACCAACGTTGTTCTTCTTCTTGTTGTCTCAAAACATGATGTGATAAGTGGCCATCCAACCACTTCCTTGCTGCCATAAGCTTCTCAAAAGCTTGAAAATAGTAGACAACATTAGGTGATGGCTGAATATGACCCAAGTAAAACATATCTTGCCCAGAGTCCTCCATAAAGTGTTCATCCCCATCACTGAATGTAGTCCCAAAAGGACCATGAAATCCACAAAGAGGTTTGCTCTCTTGTGGAGCAATGTGCTGCAAATGCATGGTAAAGGAGTGCACATAAATTGTTAGTTGATAAATAAGCATCAAAACACAATATTTACCATATATTGTAGACAAGTTGGTGAAGAGGTCCACAGATGAACCTTCCCATTTCTCCATCAAAAGGGAAGATGATTGTAATAACCTTGCAAGGTGGTTGCTCTCCTCCTCATACATCAAACAAGCTACATATCTCCTGATATGTTGGTGCACATCTTCTTTGAGATCATCCCAATAGAATCCCTCCATCATTGTGTGATAGGACTCAATGGAATCCTCATGCTTTGAAAAGAGTGCCTCATACGCTGCATGTAGAATCCCTTCCTTGAGCTTGGAGTCTCTAGTCAAGTAGATCTGATCATGGAAATAAATGACTCCATCAACCACTCTATACCTCCCATATACCACTTGCCCATCAAGAACCTTACATGTGAAGAGGTTCTTGGAATATTCCACCAATAGTTGGGACTCCCAATATGGATCTAGGCTTCCCAACAATGACAACATTGTAGAAATCTGAAATGAAGCACCTATCACATCACAACTCTCCTCTTTGGCATGCTCAATGCCAAAGCCACATGTTGGAGTGTTGTTACCCTTCTTTTGCTGCCTCTCTTGCAGCTAATCTTTCCCAAGACAAGATTGGAGTACATGGAGGTCAACCTCCTTTTGAAAGGAATCTCCCTTCCAAAACTTCCATGGTTTGGCCAATGCATACACAACTGCCAATAACTTCTTGTCATATTCAGAAATCTTCCTCATGTGTGGGAGTATCATTTGCTGCCCCAAGGTTATGGAGTAGCCCTTTGACACCATGCTCATGTCATCATAGATTTCTGAATCATCATCTTTCAGCGCAAATAGCTGAGTGGGAGATAGCAATGTCCATTTCAGAAAATTAGTCACCTCTCCTTTGAACCCACCAAAGGATCTCTGTGTTGTGCTAGCTCCTCCCAATTCTCCTTCCTTAGCCAAATATATCAATGTTGCACCATGTTGAGAGAACTCTTGGTTCATCTTCCAATCAAGGGGTCTCCCTGGTGGAATGCCTCCATGTAATGAAACATAAAGGCCTAGAGCAGGTTGTATATGTGAATGGACTGATTTGTTCTTGTCCTCATTGTGCAATTCCTCCTGTCTCTTTTGTGCATCAATATTATGAAATAGAGAGGGGTGTGTGCTCCTCATCATATTATGCTTTTCCTCCCATTTATCTCCTTCTATCTTCAAGATCTCATAATATTTCAATGATGGCACATGTTTCACATGGATTGTGCCCTAATCTCCATATGTGAGATTCTTTGGAACTCCTTGCAAGTGTGCAAGATTTTCTCTCTTTCGAGAAAATTATCCATCTTCCTCTTCATGAGGTACTAGGTCTGTTACTGTGGTGACAGTGCTGTTACTGATCTAGATTTATGCAGGAATGCAACAGAATAAACACATAACCATAAATACAGAGATGCAGTGGAAATAACACTTAATTTCATTAATATCAAAGAACTGAAATTTGGTTAGAGACAGAATGGAAATAAAACTAGCTAGGGCGCTGGTAGCTATCTCTGAGGAGAGATGTGGCAGCTACAAGCCTCTGAATTGAGTTACAATGAGGCTCGAGGGCCTATTTATTATTGAGAAACAATGGAGAACCCTAAACATCCAAAAACCTAACCCTAGGAGATGAAGCGCCAAAACTATGGGCCCCGTTTGGGTAAATTGGTGTTTCAACTTCCTAGGGACGTAACTTTGGCATACTATCTCCGTTTGACGCACATGATACAGCATTAGAAAGATCTATTTGAGGACTACAACTTTCGCCATGAATATCATTCCAAAACGAAAAAACAAAATGATATTTGCTGGAGGCGCGATGCCCAAAAAACATCGTTTAGGGCCTCAAAACGGCTCCGAAAGTTCAGGACCCGAAAAAATACTAAAAATAGTAAGTTGTGCCGAAACTGAAAAACTGAAAGAGACAATGGTGGGGCCCCAAGTGGAATAGGCGGGTGGCCACCAATATCCACCTGGATCAGTTACCTCTTTTCTTCTCTTCCCATTCATCAGGAATGGAGGTTGTCTCATCATCATTAAGAGGCTCTTTGTTTAGTTCCTCTTTTGAAAAAAAAATCTCCATGTCTTCCCTTTTAGAAGAGAACTCTTTCTGAAATGGCAATCTTGCCTCTAGCAAGGTATTATGCAAGTTTTTAATCCCCTCAACATTTTTCTGAAATGGAGTTGGATTTATAGATCCTTCCTTGTAGCCGCCACATCTCTCCTCAGAGATAGCTACCAGCGCCCTAGCTAGTTTTATTTCCATTCTATCTGTAAGCAAATTTCAGTTCTTCGATATTAATGAAATGAAGTGTTATTTCCACTGCATCTCTGTATTTATGGTTATGTGTTTATTCTGTTGCGTTCCTGCATAAATCCGGATCAGTGGTATCAAAGTGGTCTGCTTTTTCTCGATCCTTCTTTGCATGTCCCCAACGAGGTCGGGGTATAAGGAGTTAGGGCTCGATTTGGTGGAACCTTTGCAAGATCAACCTCGCAAACCCCGAAAGACACCCATGGGGGACTAAAAGAAAGATGAGGGAGCAGGATATCCTATCAAAATATTGCTCGAGGAGGCCCTCGAAAAACAAAGGAACGCGATGATGGATAACTTTGCCCAGATCCTTCAACGACTGCCCATCGGCGGCGCATCTGCATCTAGCAGCCACTCTGGAGGTGCGACTCCTTTTAAGGTACAAGTAAATTTTGGCATTCCTATATTTGAGGGTAAAATAGATGCAGATGCCGTAGATAGATGGTTGAATCTATTAGAAGGATATTTCTCGGTTCATGAATTTTCCGACAGGGAGAAGATTATTTTTGCACTCCTCAAAGCCGCCCCCCATGTCAAGGACTGGTGGGAAACCCACTGTGAGAAAATGGACGAGACAAAACCCTCTCTGTTCTCGGTCGTACCCACTTGGAATTCTTTCCGAGACGCTGTCAAGGAACTATACTATCCCATGGGGAGGTATGAGGACAAGTACATACAATGGACCACGCTGCGGCAACAAAGGGATCAAGATGTGCATGAACTGACGAATCTGTTCCATACCCTGTGCACCAAGTTGGGTATCAAAGATTCAGAGAAACATCTTGTGCTAAAATATCTCAGTTGTCTGCAAAGATAAATTCAGGAGGAAATGCAGTTCCTCGACATCTCCTCGCTTAGTATGACATACCGGTATGCTGCCAAGATTGAATAGAAATTCAAACAGAAGAAGCGATACTTTGGATCTGCGAATCAAAAGCAAGGGAAAGGTGCTCCCAAACCGCAGAACAAAGGACAGAGCCAAGGCATGGCGACTCAAGACAACCTGTCGAAGCCACAAACAAAGAACAACATCCCAAAGCCAAAGAAGGACATGGGAAAGTGGTGTGAGTTCCATAAGAGCTCCACTCACAACACAAGTGAGTGTCGGGCTAAGCAGTCGTTGGTGGCCGAGATGCGGGCTTCTGAGTTAGATGCATGCTCCGACTCTGAATCATAACCTGACAAGGGGAATGACAAAGGGAAACAGATTATTGATTCAGAGTCCAATGCCATTGTTGCCACTACAAAGATCCAAAAGGAGGAACCAGAAGATCCGGAGGAGGAGGAACGTCTCTTCCACTCCCAGATGTGGGTAAAGGGCTCCCCGGTACAGTTTATCGTCAACAATGGGAGCCAAAATAACCTCATTTCGGCAGACACCGTGAAGCCATTGGGCTTGCCGACCACAGCTCACCCACATCCATACACCATCGGGTGGCTTCACCAAGGACGAGATCTCTGCGTCAACCAGCAGTGCCGCCTTCCCTATAGCATCAAGCCCTTCACGGATGAGGTATTATGTGACGTTGCTCCTATTGATGTTTCTGATGTATTATTAGGACAACCATACAACGTGGGCGTCATGCTGTGTATGAGTCTCGGCCTCGTTCTGTTATTGTTACTTTGGGAAATAAGTTGTACAGGATACCAGAGGTACCACCTCCTGCCACTATCTCTTTGGTTACTACAAAACAATGCAGTAAGCTCATTTCCCAAACCAGGAAATTCGTTTTCCTGATTATCCGCCCCCAGGGCAAGAAGAAGACTATGGCCATGACCTCCAGACAAGGCTCCTCTACACGACAATAACAAATGGATAAGGTTGTGGAGGAGTACGAGGACATTTTCACCTCACCCACAGGGGTTCCTCTGCACTGTCAGGTCAAGCACCCAATTGATCTGACCCCAGGTGCGCCACTACCCAACGAACCGATCTATCGGCACTCTGTTCTGGAGAACGATGAAATCAAGAGGCAGATTCAGGAGCTGCTGCAGAAGGGTCACATCCGACCAAGTTCATCGCCCTGTGGGAGCCCGATCATGTTGTTACGGAAGAAGGATGGGACGTGGAGAATCTGTATTGACTATCGGGTGCTGAACAAGATCACTGTCCAGAATAGGTACCCGATCCCACGGATTGATGACCTTCTGGACCAACTCAAAGGTGCAAAATATTTCAGCAAGATTGACTTGAAGTCGGGGTATCACCAGGTACCGATTGAACCCTCCGATGTGTGGAAGACTGCCTTCAAAGCCAAGGAAGGCCTTTTCGAATGGTTGGTCATGCCTTTCGGGTTGACGAATGCTCCCGCAACCTTCATGAGGATGATGGACAACATCTTGCGGCCATTCACCAACTCATTTGTAGTGGTGTACTTGGATGACATTCTGATCTTCAGCCAGACTTGGGAAGAGCACCTTCACCACATCCGACAAGTCCTCCAAACACTGTGGCAACACAAGTTGTGTGCCAATCTGGAGAAGTGCACTTTTGGCATGACCCAGGTTCAATATCTGGGATACATTATTAATGAAAGGGGGGTGCATGTGGATCCAGCCAAGATCCAAGTCATTCAGGATTGGCCAGCCCCAACCACTATAACAGAGCTTCGCAGCTTTCTGGGTCTTGCTAATTTCTACCGAAGGTTCGTGTTGGGATTCTCTCATATCACTTGGCCCTTGAGTCAAGTCACCAAGGGAGGAGCGAGAGAAAAATTTTTTTGGTCGGAACCTCAGCAGAAGGCGTTCACAGAATTGAAAAATCGCCTCTGTTCTGCCCCAGTGCTCACTTTACCGGACTTGCAACAGCCATTTGAGATCGAGACAGATGCCTCTGACTATGCTATTGGGGCAGTTCTTACTCAACAGGGACATCCAGTGGCATTTCACAGTGAGACATTGTCTGACACAGTTCGCAAGTATCCCACTTATGACAAAGAAATGTATTCCATTGTGCAAACTTGTCGACAATGGAAGCATTACATTTTGGGGAAGGAAACAATCATCCACACAGACCACCGGCCCCTGCAGTTCATACAGACACAAGGGAAGTTGCGGAATGATCGCCATCAGAAGTGGTCCACATATCTGCAACAGTTTCATTTGAACATCAAGTACAAGAAGGGTAGCACCAATAATGTTGCAGACTGCCTCAGCTGACCACCGATCGTGGCGCTCACCACCATGCTCAACTCTTGTGGGCACGAGACTTCTGATTGGCCGCTTCTCTATGAGAGTGACCCAGAATTCGGCCACACTTACAAGGCACTCTTAGGGGGCACACACGTTCCAAATTTTCACCTCCAAGATGCACTTTTATGTCACCTGGGACACCTTTGTGTTCCTTCAAGCGAGCGTGCCAAGATGATATGGGAAGCACACTACGGTCGAGTCGCTGGGCATTTCGGGGTCGAGAAAACAGTAGCAATACTACAGAAGTATTTCTATTGGCCGAACCTTCGAAAGGATGTCGAGAAGCACATCAGATCCTGCACTGCTTGTGCCATTGCCAAACCGACCATCAAGAAGCAAGACCTATATACTCCTCTACCTACCCCTAGTCGACCTTGGGAATCCATCTCCATGGATTACATGTCGGGCCTGCCTTCTACTAAGCAGGGAAATGACTGTGTTTTCGTGGTCGTCGACAGATTCTCAAAGATGGCCATCATGGCGGCCTGCAAGAAGAATATCACATCAGAGGCCACTGCTAAACTCTTCTTTGAACGTGTGGGTGCACTTTGGGATCCCATAGTCTATCATATCAGATCGAGATAGTAGGTTCCTCAGCACATTTTGGTCCAGCCTCTGGTCAATGTTGGATACCAAACTCACCAAGTCCACAACTTTCCATCCCCAAACAGATGGCCAAACAGAGGTCGTCAACAAAATGATTGTACACATTCTACGCATGTACAATTCAAAGCATCCACGCACATGGGACAAGAGCCTCCCATATGTACAACATAGTTATAATCGGTCTCTTCACAGTTCAATCGACCATAGCCCCTTTCAGGTGGGCTTGGGATTCCAGCCACTATGTCCTATTGACGTATTCATACCATTTGCAGTTGCTTAGGCCTATTCAGCTCATGTCTAGTTTGAAGTTGACAAAGCAAGTAGCTTCATCGAGCGCATTTAACACATCCACCAATAGGTTCATGATATATTGGACTGAGCCAATGCCAAGTACAAGCAACGCCATGATCAACACCGGGTGCCACACAACTTCCAGGTGGGCGACAAATTATGGCTACATTTGCAGAAGGAGCACCTCAATGGACCCCACTACAAGCTTTGCCCGCTCCGATACGGGCCATACACCATCACCAAGGTTGTAGGGAACAACGCCTTCGAGCTCAGTATTCCACCATTCCTTGGTCTGCACCCAGTCTTCAATGTGGATCGCCTTCATCCTTACTTCCCACCTCTACTGGACACCTCAGACATTGCAGAACAACTCACATCAACAGAGTTAAACCCAGACTGCATGGAACATGCCACCACAGATTGTATCATGGACATGAAAATAAAAATCACTCGCCAACAGAATATCCAACTGTACCGGGTTGTCAAAGCTGGCCAACTCCTGCACCAAGGCAAGTGGTTGACCAGGGACCAAGTTTAGCAGAAGTTTCCTCATCTCATGGAGGAACTCAACCCAATGGGGACCATTGCTTCCTAAGGGGGGAGGAATGATCCAGGTGGATATTGGTGGCCACCTGCCTATTCCACTTGGGCCCCCACCATTGTCTCTTTCAGTTTTTTCAGTTTCGGCACAAATTACTATTTTTAGCATTTTTTCGGGTCCTGAACTTCCGAAGCCGTTTTGAGGCCCTAAACGATGTTTTTTGGGCATCACGCCTCCAACGAATATCATTCCATTTTTCCATTTCAAAATGATATTCATGGATTTATGCAGGGACGCAATAGAATAAACACATAACCATAAATACAGAGATGCAGCAGAAATAACACTTCATTTCATTAATATCAAAGAACTGAAATTTGCTTACAGACAGAATGGAAATAAAACTAGCTAGGGCGCTGGTAGCTATCTCCTCGAGGAGAAATGTATACATGTGCCTGAATCCGAGTTACAATGATATTGAGAACAGTTTATTATTGAGAAACAATGGAGAACCCTAAACATCCAAAAACCTAACCCTAGGAAATGAAGCGCCAAAACTATGGGACCCGTTTGGGTAAATTGGTGTTTCAACTTCCCAGGGACGTAACTTTGGCATACTATCTCCGTTTGATGCACATGATACAACATTAGAAAGATCTATTCAAGGACTACAAATTTTTCCATGAATATCATTCCAAAACAAAAAAAAGAAATGATATTTGCTGGAGGCACGATGCCCAAAAAACATCGTTTAGGGCCTCAAAACGGCTCCGAAAGTTCAGGACCCGAAAGACTGCTAAAAATAGTAAGTTGTGCCAAAACTGAAAAACTGAAAGAGACAATGGTGGGGCCCCATGTGGAATAGGCGGGTGGCCACCAATATCCACCTGGATCAGTTACCTCTTTTCTTCTCTTCCCATTCATCAGGAATTGAGGTTGTCTCATCATCATTAAGAGGCTCTTTGTTTAGTTCCTCTTTTGAAAAAAAATCTCCATGTCTTCCCTTTGAGAAGAGAACTCTTTCTGAAATGGCGATCTTGCCTCTAGCAAGGTATTATGCAAGTTTTTAATCCCCTCAACATTTTTCTGAAATGGAGTTGGATTTATATATCCTTCCAACTCATGCAAAGGTTTTGTTTGTTTATGCTTGGCTAGCTCAACCAAGGAAGTTTCAGAATGTTTTTCATTAAATCTCTTTACTAACCTCCCAGTGAACCTTGCATATGTAGTCATATTTATCTTTTAATGAAGAAGATTCATAAAACCACCAGGCATAAGCCTTAACTTCAAGGTGCAGCGCTGCTACTCTAATGGCTTTATCTTCTGAAACTTGGTGTTGCTACAAATTAGTGTCTAGCTCCTCCACCCAAGCCCTAGCTGAACATTTAGGTGACCCATAAAAAGTAGATAGAAAGAATCTACCCATATCATGCTGCTTGCACCTTGTGCTTCTATCATGGTTGCTAGGTATTCTATCCTCCTTGATCTTGCAAAACCCTTGGAAGTTTAGGTGATCTCTAAATCTCTAAGTTTGAGATTCATACTCTTGAAGATAATCACCAAGAGTCTCCTCCTTTTGTACATCTCCTTCCTCCATCTCTCTTGATGTGACCCTAGGCATGGTACCACGTTGTAGATCTGATGGTGTAGCGAAATTCTCACACCCATAATGTGAAAATCTGGAGCTCTCTGCATGTGCAAGCCCTCTTGGAGAATCTCTCCATATCTCCATTCTCATCTCTTTGATGTCTCTGCTAATGCACTGCATAGTTTGAAGAAGAAGTTTTGAGAACTCCTTCCCTCCTGAAAATGAGGTTTTTCCTTCATCTCTTTTGCAGATCTTCTCCTTCCTATGAGAAGCCTCCTTAGATGACATAATTGTTGAAGTACACGGGCTGAGTCAAGATTATGCTCTAATACCACTGTAATATTCCCAAATGGGGAAAGCAGGAATAGAGTGCATAAAACTGGAAATATGCAGAAATATAATAGATCAAAGAATGAGACAAAATTAGATCCATTCCATTATGAATATAAAAGAAAAATAGGTAAAATATCTTGAGGAAAATATCACTCAAGTTGGGAAAACAAGCCTTTCATGAAAGAATACACCTAGATTTAAAATGTTGTTAATACATGAAATACAGGAATGCAGAAAACTGTGTTTTCTAAGAGAGAATAGCAGTTGAAAGATATTAAAATATATTTTTGCTGATATAATTTTCCAAAAAAATGCTAAGGCTAGAGATCCATGCTCCAAAACAGAATTCCAGGACAACCTAGAAAAGGTTTATGGAAATACACACTATACAAAATATAGCAGATTTGGCCCTAGGGTTGAATAATCTCTGCAAATAAATCACTGATGGGAGATGGCTGATCTGATATACAATATGGTTGATCCTACTCCAATCACATCTCCTAAATGAAGGGTTGATCCCCACACAGGAAACCCAAACACTCCAAATAGGGCAACAAACCCACTGATGCAGATGCTTTTCAGAATAATGCAGTCCTTGTAGGAAACTGCATTGTAGCTAATGACTTCTACTTGGCCTGGTGCCAAAATGTGTAATGAAGCCCTGAGAACTTCCTCACAAGCCTCCCGGATGAAAAGATAATCCCTCCAATGGAAAAATAGCTCAGAAAATGGAGATTTCTCTCCTCCACTGCTACACCCCTGCAACACAACCCAACTCTAAATAGAATTGTGTTGTACATGAGGCTGAAGCTTGGACAAATTCCTGATTGTGGAAGTATAGTGCAAACTCCTCCAAGAACTCCTCAATGGAAGAGGTGGGATTCTCAATCAAGAACACCATGTGCTAAATAGCACATGTAATCTTAGCTAAACAGCCGAAGAAAGCTATATGTCTAAACAGACCATATATCAAAATATCAAATATACCAAGATGAATCATATGGCTGCCATCCTCTTCCTTTTATAAGAATGAGCTTCCAAACCCTAAGCCCCATCCATTAATGGCATTACTTCCTTGCAATGTGTCTCCATCTAAAACTGTGATGTCCCTCCATTAATGTCCACTCCTCCATGACAGCGGTTTTGATTTTGTCAAAGTTGACCTAGTCCACATGTTTTAGCCCCTGTTCACACCTTAGGGTGCTTTATTAAGCTGAAAAGATGATCCACTTCACATGAGAAGTGGTTTTATTCTTCATAAAGAGATTTATGGGTCTCCCTACCCATTTATTCACCTGTATAAGTGATAAAACAAAACTTTAATATTCCCATTAGCTACAAGCTAATTTAGGAATATTACACATATACTTAAGACGGTAGTTGGATCAAGTAAGATCTCATTGTTAGATGGTTTTTCTAGTTACAACCATATTTTAGTACATCCTGATAACCAAGATAAGACATATTTTACAACACCTTGGGTAACTTTTATGTATGTCAAAATTCCTTTTTCATTAAAGAATGTAGGGGCTACTTTCCAAAGAGAAATGGATATAGCTTTTGCAGATGAAAGAGACAATTTCATTGTGATATATTTAGGTGACATAATTATTTTCTCCAAAGTCGATGAGGGTCATTTATATCATTTGACAATTATTTTTGAAAGATGTACGAAATATGGCATATCTTTGAATCCAAATCAATTTTTGTTTGGTTTAGAAGAAGGAAAATTGCTAGACCATATAATTTCAAAATATGGTATTAAAATTGATCCCAGTAGAATTGAGGAAATTATGAAAAGTGATCCTCTAAGAAACACAAAAGAAGCACAATCTTTCATTGGTAGGATAAATTTTCTAAAGAGATTTATACCCAATCCAGATATATTCCTATCCAAAGAACCATTGTAACCCAGAATGGTGACATTCTATTTACCATAAACCCTCAGTCAATTAATCAAATATTGCAATTTCCTGAGTCAATAAATTAATGCTAGAAAACCCAAACATTGACTCCCTAAAACCATTCTCTGAAGAATCCCTCGTGGATATTTATAAGAAACTTACCTTTCCTAATAGAACCAAGACTTTTGAGATGTTCCTACCTGAGGATGCCCAATTACCTAAGAAAATTCCTCTATATCCATCCTCCATGTTACCTGAAATGACCAAATAAATCATCTCTATAATTTATTGCTTACTGGGCTATGAATCTGATTAGTGGGTTGATGAAGCCACCATGAGTTTTTTGTCAATTTTCTCATAGGATGAAAAGCCCTTAAAATCATTTTTAATTATAGTGACTTCTTAGCCAATGCCATTCATGAACAATTCTTGAAATTTTCCACAAAAGGTAGTTTCAAATATGCTTCAATTTTAGTGTATTTATTTCTATTTCATCAATAATACCATTTTCAGTGTGCATTATAGAAATTGGATGAGCAAGGAAATACTCAATCTATTATTCATTGGACTTCCATGGTATGGGAGCATACGAATGAATTTACCTACAGTGTCTATGTTGACCAGTTTTTGTATGTAGCCTCTTTCCTATTGAACAATGATGTTGAACCAAGGATAGGACCAAAGATAAGGATATTTCTGCATCTCAATGAGTAGACTAAAACAGGTGATTGGTACTTTTACCAAAAATACATAGAAATAAGAGTGTATGGGTGTGAACTTCCTCCATACAGGTTACCTAAGCATGTTCCTATGAGGATTTTCTCAGTAGAATATATTAGACAGACGATCAATATGGATGATATGCATTTTGTTGCAGCAAAGAAGAAATCTCAGTTTAAAATTAAAACACGGGTTGGTCCTTTTATTTGAAACACTAGGGAAACGTGCAAGGAAGTTGATTCTCTTTTTAAAAAAATGAACTTCAAGCTCAAATTCACCTGGTCATATGACCCCTTTGGCATCATCTCAAAGCTTAGAGTAGAGCAGACGAATACTCCCTATACTCACACTCTAAGGCCTGGAATAGAGAAATTTGTGAATTAAGAGTAGTGGGAGGAAAATGCCCTACAGGAGGCAGAAGAGCAGGTTATATCTACAACAATTGCACAGACTGCAGACCCAAAAGAAAGACAGGATAAAAGGCAGAGGCAAGATATTTCTCCTTCGGTCACAAGTATTAGAGAAAAAGATTTCTTAATCTACAAAAAGAAGCATAAGACCAATACAACAACAAATTTCCTGCATGAAGATGATACACGGTCCATTATAGTTTTGATAGGTTCTTGTACTTCTATTTTTCCAAGAACCGAAGATATTTTTAAAGAATCTTCATCCTCCTCAATCTCTTAAGAGCCTCTAGAGACATCTCAAACAACAGAGTTGGTTCATGACCAGGATGAACCAAACATATTTGCTAAATAAAAATAAATTAAGAAGAAAAATGAGATGCTCAAGGGTACCACTTATACACAGTTTTGGAAAAAACAACTTCTTCACAAAATATGCTTCTTTCTACCTTTAAGATAGAGAAAGGACAAATGTAGATTGCATTCCTCCAAGCATCCGTTCCTGCTCCAAAAACTGTAGATGACTATAAGAAGTCTGTATTTTCCTTCGACGCTCGTCAAATTCATGATATTGATCAAATGGACCTGCATAAACAAACAGGTGAAATTTTTTATTCAACATTGATCAACAAGGTAATGACAGCTTCAAAATTGCAAGCTTCAATAACTAACATCCAGTCTCAACTGAAGCTTGAAAAAATATCCTCTTTACATAAAGACACAAATATTAAATCATTGGAGGATTTAGTGATAAAATTAGGATATGATCTTAAAGATGTAAAGGTTTCATAAGAAATTGTTAAGAGAAATAATGTAGACATTGAAACATTAAGGAAGTAGCTCAAGCTTCCATCCACTGAGGATCCGTAGGCAAAATAAGTTGGACTCTTAGAACAATATAAAGAAGAGATGTTTAAGATCATCATTGAACAAAATGTCCAAATTAAATAGATGGAAGTTGAGATGGAGAAATTGTTAAAGGAATAAAAACAATCCTATCAGCTGGCAGTTATTCCACTTACATAAGTTCATATTTCAGGAACAATTCCCATTGCAGGTACATCAACAAAAGAATCATCCACTTCAGCAGCCATCACAACAAGGGTACAACCCAAAGATGTATCAGCAGAATTGATTAAGGATATGGAATACGTGTCCATCAAAGGGTAGGAAATTGAAAAGCTGAAAGCTCGACTTAAAACCCTTCAAGAACATAAATTAAAAAATGATAATACATATGTTGTAGAGCTTCATAAAAGTCATATATTGACTCAAAGAATTGAACAACTAGAGAATGAGTCTCCCATGGCTCAAACCATTTCACGGGATAAGGAGACTATATGGATTGAAATAAATGAAGAAATCACTAAAATATGGCCTTCTATTGAGATAATGTTTTAGCAGGAGGAACTAGTACAACAATCAAAGGAGATCATTGTAAAGGTAAAGGACAATTTGGGACAAATGCCAAGTGAAGAAAATACATTGATAAAGGTACTAAATTAAAAAACTAAGGATGATTTAGAATAATTTGAGATCACAAATAGGAAAGAAACCATCCTTGAAGTTAAAAGGGTCCTTACCAAAAATAATATAATGTTCCACTTGGAGAATAAATTCCATAACTCGGAGGCCAACATTCATAAATTTCATAGAAAATTCAACGTGCTGCATCAAAAGGGGTTGCCAGGGCTAAAAGGAGTTGAAAATAAGTTACTTAAACTGGAGCATTATCAGCAGAATTTGTACACCATAGCTAAGGAAAAATCAAAGTTTTCCACTATCAAAGGAACAAGTACAGAAAAATCCTTAATGGAAAGATTTGAATTCGACCTGCTCATTAGACATGAACTAAAACATTTGTTCCTAGTCAAATGGTCTTTTCAGAAATATACCGAGGTAGATGAAACTTACAAAAAATTGGCTAAATTTTCCATCCCAGATGAGGATAGATGGTATAAGTTGTGTATAATTATGGATTAAAAGGAAATTTCACATCTTTAGCAAGAAAGCAACATTTTTTCAGGTCAATTCATCACTAGTAATCCTCGAACATACTGCTAGCAGCTTCAGCAGTTTTTGCTATCCTATATTTCTGTACCATTTTTATATAAACCATTTTGTGATAAATCTTGATATTTTAATTCCAGATATTTTTTAAAAGATTGTATAAATACTTCATAATTCAAGTATTATGTGTTGGGACTTGTATGAAGAAAGAATGTTTCTTGATTTAAAGTTGTTCACTAAGCTAAAAGTGATTTTTTCAGTAATACATAAAATTGTTCTAGGATTCATGTGTCAGACGAATTAGTGATGTTTTTCCTCTTGTGAAATTGTTATTTCTTTGTTTTTCCATATGTTATTCTTATATGTATTGTTTAAAGAAAATTATGGGCTGATTTTTTTTAATTACACTCTGCTCTAGGTTATAAACAATATCCATATTTTCAAACTAAAATTAAATATAGATTTCATTTCTAAATTATTTATGTTTAATTGAATCTAAATCTTTTCCTCCAATTTACTCCACAAATTCTCTAAAAGATCCAATAGTCTTCCTACCTTTCCCTGCTACACTTCATCTGTTTTTTCTGCACTTTATTTACTTAAAGTTTATGAATCCATTTCCCAATGTCTTATTCTTGAAGTTTCAACCAAGTCTTTTAAAAATCAACCTTTGAACTCAATAACTAGCCTAATACCTTCAATCAACAAATATAAATCACAAAGAGAAATCCCTCTATGAAGCTAGAAGGGTTAGATCCCATCTTCAAAATTGGTTTTGTGGTTGCCTTTGGGTTTCTCTCACAACCTTGGGAAATTACATCTAGTGCTAATAGAACCTTAAATAATTTTGAACCTTAAGTCTTTATTTAAATCAATCTCTAACTATCGTCTCATTATCTACTTAGTTATAATTAGCATGTATGTTCAAATAAAGTGTTGAAGGCATGGAATGTTATACCTATGTGATCCATTCAGCCTATTTAAACTAGATTAGAGTGGGTTAAGGCCCCTACCTTGACTCAACACTTGCCTTAATTGACGATCCCCACTCAATAGAACTATACCCCTCAATTTTCATGTCAGTATTCAAACACTTGTTGTGAGTTGTTTACCTCCATTTTCCATTGTTATGTATATATGTTTGTTTACAAAAACATTATGACCCCAAACCTTGAACCCAGATCATAAAAAAAATAAAAATAAATAAATGATTAGATTAAAAAATCAGGTGGTTAAATGCACATTTCCTACTTGCAAAATATGAAAAATGTACAATGTCTATTTATCCAATCCCCTTAATTGAATCAAAACTTCACTCTAATTTTGATCACCTTATTTGCACCATTAATTTCCCTTGTCACCCATTCAATTAGCATTATGCCTCTCCCCAATAAGCCTTATGACTATGGTGAGTGACAACATAAACTATTGATCACAAACATAATCCATCATAATGTTCATAGATGACCTTCAACAGATATAATTTTTATGGGTGGCCCTTATTTTGTACATCGTGTTCAACCATGTGGCATGGTTAATATGAAAATGACCACTTATTGAAGAGAGTGTATACCAAAACATTATGATTATATAGAGTTATTACAATCACTTTCCAATATTAAATTTAAGGAATTTAAAATAACGCTATGTTAGTATACATTTGATTAGGATCTTAGTAGGCTCTTTTGAGTGATTGAGTTCTTGGAGCTTCATGCAGTAGGGGATCAATCTCTTGTGTGAATCCCTTTTGTTATGCATATCACTTGAAATTTATATCAATTTTGGTGCTATAATAAACTATAATAGGTTTTCACTAGGTATTATTTGTAAATTGCAAGAAAATGCTCTAGAATTTCATTGCAATTTTTTTTTGGAACACACTTTCACACACACAATGTAAGATAATGCGTCAAATTTTTTATCCTTTCCCATTTGAAAAAAGTAGAAAAATGACATATTGATGAAAAATGATCAGAATCTAACAAAGTATGATTTATTTTTTATCCATATTGGATCATTATATTTTTTTTCATCTGCATCGATACTTTGAATGTGGGAAAATGAGAGAAATCAACGTATAGGAACAATTTTGGCGATAGGACCCAATTTGGAGAACTGGGGTAAAAAAAATTAAAGACCAATTTAAGGCCTTTAATGATGTTTTAGGGGGTAAAAATTGTTGCTTAAGCACTGCACCCCCCAACTTTATTATACAATTTAATACATTTAAAATGGTGCAAGATTCATGTCAATTAGAGTTCAAGCACAAAAATTATGCCTCTTAGAAGTTGACCTATCGTGATTGACCACGATAATTTGAGAGGATTCCACGTTAGACTGTGTTATTCATAGAAAAGAGGCTAACCATGTGGGAACTATGGAGAAGACTCTATAGGAGTTGAATTGTAACTCATATTGAGATTTGAATGGGTCAAATTTTACCATCAGTTGGGTATTAGGCTATGTTATAATTGAGCCACTAGGAGGAAGAACAATTTGATTATATTCTAGTACATTTTTGTTCCATAGTAGAATATAATAGCTAAGAGTAGATATAATGAGGGAAGACGTAGATGGTTTATGTTCTCTAGCAACCCATGGGACACAGGTCTCACTCCTTTGTATTTATACCTATTCCATTTAGAGAAATGGATTTTCTCTCAAAAAGATTTCCTAAATTATTTCTTGGTGCTATTGAGATTTGTAAGTGAGTGTTTTATATATTATTTATTTTCTACATTTTATATAATACATGTATAAATAGAAAATAATAATTTAATAAATCTAAAAAATTTCAAAAAATCAATCATCATCTAATAAATTTTAGATTTTATTGTATTATGATAAATAGTTTAATAAAATATCTACAACAATTTATAAATCAATTTTTAATAAAAATGTATATATCAAATAAAAAAATTACATAATTTAAATGAAAAAAGATTTTAAGATTCATGAATTTTTATATAAATTTAAATGATACAATTTTAATCATTCAATGAAGAAATTCATAATTTAAATATAAAAAGGTTTTTAAGATTCATGAATCTATCTGTGAATTAATAAATTGTGTAAATTCTAATAAAAACAAATATAGACTAGAATTAATAAATTGTGTAAATTATAATAAAGACAAATATAGAATAGATTATATATATGGGATTTTTTTACTCGGTGTTTACCAATTTAAGATAATCTATTGAAATCAAATGTGACATAATTTGAACCTTTTCTATAGTCATTTGTGAATATGTTTAAAAGAAAAAATAACATAATTTAAATGAAAAAAGATTTTAAGTTTCATGAAATTTTCTTTAAATTTAAATGATACAATTTCAATCTGTTCAATAAAGAAATTCATAATTTAAATAAAATAGGTTTTTAAGATTCATGAATCCATCTGTGACTTAAGAAGAAAATTGTGTAAATTCTAATAAAGACAAATATAGAATAGATTATATATATATGTTTTTTTCTAGGGTGATTGTTGCTAACCTAAGCATACATATGTTATTTTAAAAAAATCTTAATTGATATACTGAGTGGTTTGTACTTGGTGTTTACCAATTTAAGATCGTCTATTGAAATCAAATGTGACATAATTTAGCATGTTTTATAGTCATTTGTGAATATGTTTAAAAGAAAAAATTACATAATTTAAATGAAAAAAGTTTTAAGATTCATGAAATTTTCTTTGAATTTAAATGATACAATTTTAATCTTTTTTTTTTGTGAATTTGGTAGTGCCTCTCTTTTTCTATTTATATTTGTAAAGCAGGTTACAAAATTATAAACTTCACTCTATAGCCTCAACCTATCTGTAGGAAACCAGGTCTGTTGGCCATCTCAGTGTATGAAAAGCAAACCAAAACTGAAAAAGTTTCATTCTTCTACATCTAGCATGAGCTATCTGTTCTACTACCAAAATATCTACATACTGGGAAAAAAAACAAAGTTCATATAAGCCCGATAATATCATAAAAACACATAATAAAGAAAAAACTACTCTTCAGATGAAGAGACAGGAGCTGGAGCTTTCAGTGTTGATCCTGGCATGTCAACTTGATGTAGTGGCTGGAGTTGCTTCTCCATGCGACCAACCCGATCATCTAATCTGCTAATTCTGTCAATGGCCTAGTATTGAGTGATCTTAATATGTTGCAGTTGATCCTGCATGTGCTGCATTATGTCCAGCAGGCGGATTTCAGTCTTTGTTGGGTCATGCTCAGCATGACAGGGATTAATACTCTGTATAGCCTTTGCTAGAAGGCTCTTTAGGATCTAATACGTGTGAATGGTCTGCTGAAATAGCGTGAGTCGACCCCTGGTGTTGCCAAGATCGGTGATGAAATCCAAGATTTCTGCCTCTGTTTCATTATCCTCCGGATCTGTCTGGATGTCCCTTTCCCATCCTCTAATTTCCTGACGAACAATTGCAGAATTCCCCATAACATAGTTGGCTGCCAAATTCTCAAGAATCTCTAAATTTGATTTTCGTCTGCGTTTTTTCGGGGTTTGTTCACACTGGACCTGTTTCCCTTTAGCAGACTGAGCGTTTGACCGACGCTTCCCCATAGTATCTAAACGCCCCCACTGAGTTGAGCAGCTGACAGGTTGAAAAATGCTCGGCTTCCTCCTCGGCTGCCTCCAGACGCTTGCATGCAGAGCGCGATGCGAGAACGAATGGAGGAAGGGAGGCGAGCCACTTACCATAACTAAAACATTCCTTCCGCACCCTGACAGGACAGGCTGGCCTGCCTGCAACATTATTAAAGGCCGATCTTTCGCATACTGCCATGATCTGCAATTCCAAGGCGCCATTATGAAATGTAAGGGTGCAAAGGACGAGCAACCGCCATCGTTTATCTCTTATGACGCTCTGCCAGACAGGTGTACACCCCGATCAGAGGTGATACAATTTTAATCTATTCAATGAAGAAATTCATAATTTAAATATAAAAGGTTTTTAAGATTCATAAATCCATCTTTGACTTGAGAAGAAAATTGTGTAAATTCTAATAAAAACAAATATAGAATAAATTATATATATGATTTCTTTAGAGTGATTATTTCTAACTTAAAAATACACGTATTATTTTAAAACAATCCCAATTGATACACTGAGTGGTTTGTACTTGGTGTTTCCCAATTTAAGATCATCCATTGAAATCAAATGTAACATAATTTGAGCATGTTCTATAGTCATTTGTGAATATGTTTAAAAAATTGTCCACATCTCTAGAATATATTTATTGTATTCCATATCATATTATATAATATATTTAATTATTTTATTTATACTTAAGTCAGGTAAGAAAGAAGATTTGTCTAATCTTTGATGTTTCTCTATGAGACTTCATCAAAGCACGAGTTCAAAACCAAAACATAACGGAGTAGTAGTCTATAATGCGACTTTTTAGAGTGATACATGTATGGCATGGATGTATTTTGTCAAAATTCTGCAACCTCGATAAACTCACATTTTCATTTTTCAGCAGTTGTATAGCTTTCCTGATTTGCGATCAATTCTTTACTGATCTCCCCACGCTATTTTGAATTTTAAATTTGTTGCCTTCGCGGGTTGATTTGAATTTTAAATTTGTTGGCTTCCGGTCTCGAGTTGAATTTTCATTTTGTAATGTTTCACAGATGATTACAGGGATTGGATCCATTGAGAAGTGGGTCTCGCTTGAACTTTCAGATATGAGATATCTTGTAGAGGAATGAATACAACAAAATCCTCACATTTCCATTGTTGCTCCTGTAACAGCGTTGGGTCCTGTTGTTTCTCGGTGAAAGGGAAGTCTTCCGAAAATATATAGCACTATAGAAAATATATGGTGCTCGAGTGAAGCCATTTCTATTACGTATTAGTGTGCAACTTTGTATTTTTTTTTAATGTGTCAAAGTTATTTTGTTTTCGTTGGTTTTGCAGAGGCAGTCTAATTGATAAGTAATTAATACAATTATAATTATTTTAGATATTCATATACACAGTTTCCTTTTCTCATTTATTTCTTTTGACTTTGTTTCAGGGCTGCAACGGTCATTGTATTACTTGCAAGCTTGTTGTATCGAAAGGATCCCACATGGCTTCCAGTATTTTGCAGAGTCCGAAGGGAAAGACACATTGAGGCAACTCACGTACGACGACCCTCGAGTCACTCAGATATTGTGCTTTTATTGCAAGAGAAATTATTTAAGACGGACTTTGAACCCAAATGGCTCAACAAGTCCGTGACTATTTGTTTTTTTTTTTTTTTTTAATAAAGGTTGGTGATATATGTCCCAGGGAAATGAACGAAACAGAGGTGGTTCTATAATATATTTTCCATCATTTCTCTTTCCAATCCTCTTGGCATTGGCTATTGTGCTTTATTTGTTTTTTACCTTTTTTAACCTTTGTGTGTTTTACTCTGGAAGATGACAACATAGTGTGTTTCAAGATTTTATATTTATCTCATAATTATTTCAAGATTTTATATTTATCTCAAAATTATTATAATTGGTAAAGAATTTGTTGAAAATGACTAGTTTAAAATTAAATGGAATTCAAATGGTTATATAATTATATGTTATATATGTATAAATTATAAATGTGTTTATTAAAATATTATATAATTAAGATTTAGTTATTATTTTCATGTTTTATTTATTTATTTTTGAGATGTTAATAGCAATTCTGTGGAACATGACTTTTTATAGCTAGTTTATATGGTCAACTATTGTCCGTAAAATTTAAACCAATTAAAAATAAAAATTTACGCAAGTCTCACACATATCATAATTTTATGTTATTAAAAGCATCTAATTCTAATGGAAATAGTTTCAATAATTATTCAATAAATTTATTTTTGAGATGTTAATAGTAGTTTTGTGGAACATGAATTTTTATAGTAGTTTATATGGTCAACTATTGTCCGTAAAATTTAAACCAATTAAAAATAAAAATCTACACAAGTCTCACACATATCATAATTTTATGTTATTAAAAGCATCTAATTTTAATGGAAAAATTAGAAATTGGAGAGAGCATCCATTTTACAAGATTCATACACAAATAATTAATTTCTATATCGCAATAATCAGAGATACATCAAATATATAGTTGAACTAATTCTAATCTTAGAGAGAGAAGTTGAGAGAATCTCTCAACTTCCTCAACAACCCAATCCAAACTGAGTAAGCATAATAATTGAGGCATTATCTCAAACACCCCTCCTTAATGCCTACATTACAGAAATGGAGAACACACTAATTTAATACAAACATTTGTCTGCCTTGGTCTTCATTAACATTTGTACCCACTCTCAGATCTCATAGAAAACGCTCTTTTCTCCACCATTTTCGAGCTACCATTCAACCCATTTAAAATACATTTTTTTTCTAACCAGCGATGCTGAATTTGTAAGATCAAAGATTCTTGACACCTCTGAAGAAGAGTCTCGACACTGAACTATCCTATGGAAATATTTCCATTTGTGAAATAATCCCCGAAGAATAAATTTCAACAGTCTATAGGAAAATACTCTAGGTACAGAATATGAATAGCGATCAATCCTATAAAGTGACCTTTACAAGGATCTCATTGTATAACCTATAACCGATGCTCTTGGCCCGAAGCACAACAAGATCAACATATAACAAATTCACACAATCAAATTAGCCAATTGTTCTCTCGTCCCTAAAGAACGTCGAGAACGACTAATTTAAATAATGTTAATTTGTTCAATAATTGGTTCTGTACTACACAAATCTCACAACAAAAAATTCATAATTCTACATATTAACAAGCTACACACTCCACCAACACAATTCTTCTTTGCCTATAAACCAACTCGGGACGAACTCGTCTGCCCATTGCTCACGTAGTGAACTTCGTCCAACAACAAATTAATGGATTTAAACTACACCTTTGCCATCACACTTTCAAAGCCCGGCAACAGGCAGTACCATATATGAGCCACCCTTGAAATGAAATGCAAATTCAGGCCACACAATATTCTTTACATCAGACACATTGTAACACAGTCTCATGGCAGTGCTAGCTTCAACATCACCAACTCTTGTGTATCCAATCTGAGAAGCAAACTCACCTTCAATCTGGTTGAAGATTTCTTCGTTTAAGACAGTGAATGTAGTACCTGAATCTATTATGGCCCCTCCATTGCCTTGGCTGTCGAATTCCAATAAATTAGAAGGCAATTTCAAGCGTTTTCCCCCAATACTGAACCCTATGAGACCAATGTAATAATATACGCCATATTGAGAAGAAAGAGGTGCTCTGGAATTGATTAAAAATGGCGTGTAATTCAAAAGGATATCACTAGGGAGCGCATTATCACCGAGAACCATGAGGCTTTTCTTGTCTTCTTTGTCAAGTCGGTGGCTCTGAAGGCAATACGCAAATTTATCTTTGCCAATGTGTTCTCTCAGTTGGGAAGGCATAGACAGAGCTCCTCTGCCAAATCCTGCAATACCAGAAGGTTGCTCGGATGAAGCTATTGAACATCCCACTGCAAAATTGGTTATGGATCGTGCCCCTTCTCCATTTTCCAATGGTAAATTCAAGGTATCTGTCAGGAGAAGCCCTACGGTGCTTCCCATGCCATACAAAATCCCATAGGGCGGACAAGTATGAGAGCAGTTCGTGAGGCTTCCTGCGCAATTCCCACACAGGAGTTCCGAGTTGTTCCCAAAAAGGACTTCGCAGATTGGATCTGCACAGGTTACAAAGTGAAAAGAGGATGACATCCTCGGAAGGAAAACCCCATTGGAGGCGTTGTCTATAGGGTAGTTGTTGCAACTGTAATTTCTGGTGCAGGGCACCCACACCAGATCATTGGTCGTGTCCATGATCAGCAACAGATCCTACACTATGCTACTCTCCTACTACACCATACTCAATCTCACATTTTCCTGGCCATCCCGTGAGGAATTTAAGCCAGTCGAGGCTCTGATACCAAAATTAGAAATTGGAGAGAGCATCCATTGAAAAAGATTCATACACAAATAATTATTTTCTATATCGCAATAATCAGAGATACATCAAATATATAGTTGAACTAATTCTAATCTTAGAGATAGAAGTTGAGAGAATCTCTCAACTTCCTCAACAACCCAATCCAAACTAAGTAAGCATAATAATTGAGGCATTATCTCAAACATGAAATAGTTTCAGTAATTATTCAATAAATTTAAGAAAAGAAGCATATGACCAGAATGATGAACCATCAATTCCTTGTATAATTTCAACTCGGGTTATTGAATTAAAGGTAAATTTTGAATAAAAAGTAATGATGCACATTCTCACCAACAATTAATTTTTAAATAAAAGAATGTCTATTGTTCTCATTAACAATTTACAATTAGATTTGTCATACTTTCAAAAAACAAAATACCTATATTTTTATGAATTTAAACAATATTATTCACATAATTACATGTCAACATTAAAAAATTTATGTTATTAAAATTAATGCACAACCAAATATAAAATGTATATGAAAATCAATATTAAATATATATATATAATTAAAATTAATGCACAAATAAACATAAAGTCCTTAATATGATAGTTATTTCGAATTTTTTATTTATTAAATACTAAAAAGATCCCAAATAAGAATGTTTATTGATAATGTTAACAAAGTACATAGTGTAAATCAATATATACCATATGGAAATTATTTAAAATTATTTACCTAATCATTTCTCATATTAATGTCAAGAGTGTTTTGTATTAAGAATGTTTTAGATAAAAGTGTGATTAAGTCTTAGTATCTTAATACGCTTAATAAATAATGTATCAAGACATCACTCAGATAATTATGCTAAAAATGAACTTAGAATTTGATTATATATAGATAATTGATTTAACTTAAGGTTGAGCCAATGCATATTAGGTTCATGTAACATACTCGTACCCCTAAAACCTTGATTAAAGTTTCAATGTATCTAGACCCAACCTCCAAGGTTAAATTATGAAGATGGTGTTATCAAAATTTCCTCTTCCCGAAACCACCTCAAAACTCGATTATAATATTTCCATCATCTTCTCGCGACAAGAGCCTTCAAACAATATAAATTTCATCTCAAATTAAGCTCATGGCACAAAGTTACCCCCCTTTGAAAATTGTCTAGTACATGTGCCCTCTCAGCATTTGTGTTGCCACCACCTATCTAACACAGGGTATCCCTCTTTCTCACATCTCACCATATATGGTCCATTAAGGTGGCACATGGTTTCCATGTGGAAACCCATCAATGCTGGGGTAACCTTATCAACTTCCATGTTTGGAATTCACTATATTTTTCAATGTTCGACCAATATTGGGCTCAAAACTATCAAGATGAATTGTTCAATAGCTCCCTCCCGTCCTCATGAAACCAAATACCTAAAATCTCAATAATGGCCCATTTATTGATGAAAATATCTCTATTCACTAACAGAGGTACCGAGATTTATCAGTATGAAGGTTTTGTGTATACATGGTCCTCTAATATAATCTTGATACCAACCTCTAACATCCTAATGTCTGATAACTTGACATCAATGTCATCATCATCCCAGCTACAAATTGGCTACCACATACCCATCCCCCTAATACCCTGATTAAGGGTTCAATATATCTAAACCAAACCTCCAAGATTAAATTATGGAGATGCTTCTATGAAGATTTCCTCTTCTTGAAACCACCTCAAAACCCAATTCTAATATTTCCATCATCTTTTGCTCAATGAGAGCCTTCAAACAATATAAATTTCTTCTCAAACTAAGCTCATGGAACAAAGTTATCCCCCTTTGAAAATTTTCTAGTACATGTGCCCTGCCATCATTCATGCTACTAGGGCGTGTTCAACACATGGTATCACTCTCACTCAAGTCTTACCATTATATGGTTGATTAAGGTTCCACAAGGTTTCCATGTGGAAACCCGTCCATGCTAGCTAGTCCTATCAACTTCCATGTTTGGAATTCACTGTAGTTTTCCATGTTCGACTCATATTGGGCCTAGTAATATCACAAGGAATAGCTCAATAGCTCCCTCCTATACTCATGAAACCAAATAGCTAAGATATAAATAATTCTCCATTAATTGATGGGAATATCTATGTCTACTAAGAGAGGTACCAAGATCTATCACTATCAAGGTTTTTTGTATACATGGTCCTCTAACATAACCTTCATACTGACTTCTGACATCCTAACTTCTGGTAGCTTAACATCCATTTCCTTGGCATCCCATCTACAACATGGCTACCACCTACTATCTTGGATGCCACCTAGCCACCACCTTAGCACTAAAACGATATCTTAATCCATGTCAACTCTTATCATTCGTTGCCACCTACCCTCACCCTACTACACAATTTGGTCCAAATAATGCTACATCCTCATGTCATGTTAGATGGCTACATCGACCCCATGCCAACACCTTGTCAATGCCACATCATCAAGGTCCATGTTGCATATCACATCACCATGACACAACATCTACTTCATGGACATGCCACATCCCTCCATGTCAACATGATTCCGTGTTATACCAAATCATCCTGCAACGCCCAACACCTTATGGGGCATTTTCCTATTAACTACATCTCAATCACTCGATGCCCAACATTTTATCTCCTAATAACTCATTCCCATCATTTGACATCCTCGACCCTGCATCTCCATTAACTAATAGGGTTTTAGGTTTTGTTTATATCACGACTTTGTGCTATTCACCGCTAGTTAATTCATGTCTAGTACCAATAGCTTGATAATTTACAATCCCCTTATTTACTAGCTCTTGGTCACAACCCTTATTTCGACAATGTGACTAGATGCTAGAGCCAAAGTTTTTAATCCCTGAATTCTCCAACTTCCATTGGATTTCTATATTCTTTCCAAACTCAACATTCCATTATCTGATAGCTTCTAGGGTTAATACCCCATAGTCCTGATTATACACCTTTTTCCCAACATATAAATAATGATGATGGGTTGGGAGTTTGGGGTTGGTGCCAAATTATTGTGCTACCTAATACTTGGACACCTAATATCCTGGCCTCTCAGGAATTATACTTTACTTGCCACATCGATTTACCAAGACAAAGGCCATGTCACGTAGTTGTTATGCACATATGATATATAACCATTATTTGATGGTTCCAAACTTTTGTTAGTCAACAAATTTTCAGGTTCTACTTGCATTGAGAGTTTAGCAATATTATTTTAGGGTGTATTCCTGACGTCCAATACCAAATTCCTTGGTTCTCTAGTATCTTCCCTCTCAGGTTAATCCCACTCCCAGTTAAGCCCCCAGTCATAGCCATATTATCAGACATATGACCAAGGAGTGAAGTTGAAGCCTTAATCCCTAAGTTTCCAAGTAATATCCAAACCAAAGGGAAATTCCATCCTTGAATTTATTTATCACATAAGCCATGAAGTCATGGCTCAGAATATGGCTCAAGTTTAGCATTGAAGTGACCCCACAAGTCGGCTCAGAAGTAGGCCTTCACATCGGCTCAAAAAGGAGATTTATCATGTATATATAAGGATGGTCTATGGTTCATTTGTTGCAAGAACTTCAGACTAGTCTGAGGCATAAATGCGAAGAAAATGGTGAAATATCTACGGATATACAAACCAACAAGAAGTGTGAAGTAAGTGCTGCACTCAAGGGTGAAGGAGGGACTGAAGGTAAGTGCAAATATAGGACTACACTCAATCATAAATAAGGATTGTGTCATAGTCCAGATTCAGGACTTCATTCAATCAGGAAGAAGGACGGTGTTATATCACTCATACAAGTTTGCATTCAACATGAAGAAGGTTTGTGTTCAGATGCAAGATCAAAACATAGTATAGTGGGAAGAAAGGATTGTGTGAAATAGTTAGAACATGATTATGACTGTTCTTTAGAAGGAAAAAAAGATAAGTATGTACAGTCAACAAGGTAAAGCATAAGGTGAGACATTCTATGACACAGTTCTCATATCAAGCAAGGATCTCATATAACCAAAGAAAAAAGAATACAAGTAGAGAACAAGATCTCTAGTCTTCCAACTGTTGAGAATTTGGAAGGTGCCATAAAGGTGCAAAACAGTGCAATAGGGTGCAGGAAAGAAGGACTAGCTCAAGGAGTCAATGAAGAAGTAGTGAAAATGTCTTAGAGGCATACATAGTTCAAGGGTCTAAGTCATGGTCATGGTACTTATCAACTGAAAGTCTATAAGAAGAATTTATCGTGGCTTTTCTTCTCCAAGAGGGAGAGGTTTTGGTCCTAGCTTAAGAGCCTAAATTTGTGTCTCTTGTGTTTTTTTGGTAATTGACTTGATGAGAGATATAATAAGCTAATAAGAGCATACATAACTAAAAGAAGTAATCTCACAAGTAATTGTCAAGAAGAGAATTTCAATTAAACAGGAGGTGGATAAAAGAATATGGTATATGGTCTTTGTTACTAGTATGCACTTAGTTTTTGGTGATTTTGAAAGTCAATAATCATAAATTGAAATATATAAACATTTAATATATGAATTTATACATGAAATATAATTTAAAAACATGAAACAAAAAATGTGTCTCAATAATGGATCTTCTAAATAAATGGATACATGCACTAATAAATTCATCAAAATAAACCTATTCGTATTCATACTAACTAAATCATAAAAATTTTGTGTGTTAGTATGAATAGAAATCATGAAGTAAAGTTCCAATTCAAATAATCTTACCAGCAACGAAAACTGTACTAAACCTACTGAGGGTTTCAAGATGATCCCAAAGGTTGAACATAAACAAAGGGCACAATAAGAAACCATTTTCAAAACTATTAAAAATATTTAAAACCAAAGAAAAACAAATTATAGTCTACGAGTGGGTAGAGAGGAGAAAATTAGAGTGTGAGAGCTTCCGCTAGTTTCATTTTGATTGAGAGCCAAATCAAGTGGAATACTTTCCAGGATAGTTAGGCTAAACTGCTATAAAAAACCACCTCATGTTAAGGCACCCGATATGAATCCATATGAATGCACACAAAACAGAGTGCTGGAAGTTGCATAAAATATCAATTTGTTTAATCAAGTTATAGGATCCCAAGGGTGATCCCCATGAAAACTGGCAAGGTTGTAGGGTGAGAAAATTTCATGGGTAGCATGGGACATATGTCAGGAACCCTGAAATAAGACATACACATTTTTAGCCAATGAAATGATAACAAATTATTAATTTTTAAATTGAAATAAAAAATAATTTAATTATTTATAAAGTTAAACATTATAACTTGTACTAGTCAATGCTAAACTAATAGTGGTCAATAGGAAATCAATTGATAGATTCTTTCCTTGGCAGGAACTAATAACACACCAAATAATATATAGTTTAACACATAAGAGATTGGTTAAATAATGGTTAAATGCACCATATTGGTCTTTCATTTTGAAAAATGTGGAATGTTCCCATAATTTATTATCTATTTGATGTTTTTTTATACCAATAGCTTTGCATTTAGATCAAATTGAGAGTAAGTTAATATCCTATGATTTTCAATATATATTATGCTCATATTATTTGTGTTTTTTGAATTATATGTAACATGTTGAGTATTTTTTATTATATTTTTTTAATAGATGTATTTTTAGATTAATTTTAAAAATTATATATATATATATATATAAGACGAGGAAAATTAAAAAGAAAAAATATATAAAAATAGTATAAGACGATAGGAATAAAAAGAGAAGGGAAAAAAGTAATAAAAATTATATATTCTCAAAATTTATGAGTAATATGTGGTAGATGCATTATGAGAATTATATTTAGAAATTATTATAATGGAAGAGGATTTTATGGTTATGTGCTTTATTAACAAACAATTGATTTTGCTTTTAGCAAAATGATTAAGTTCTAAGGTGGAAGGATTGATCATAATTTGATTAAGTGAAGTTACTTAAATGAGAAAGTTGATGAGTGAAAGTTGATGGGGGGACTATAAAGAGAAGGGGATCAATAAAGGGCTTGAATAACAAGGAGGAGGTCAACTAAGGAGGTTAGAACTTGTAACATAAGAGACAATGAACAAAGAGTTTGTTGACAATAATTTTTTGTTTTGTGACCAGTGGAGTCAATAAATGAGACAATTTTGTGCTTGTGTGAATGGGGTTGATCCATCCACTACCACTATAACCACTAGGTACATCACCTCTACCCCTAACATGGACGCAAGTTGGTCACGGTTTCAATCAATTACATCATAATCTTAACATAATATGCTTTTCCAAGTGTTCTATATGGGATGCTATCAATAGAGCCAAAACCCCATAAATGTAATTTATGATCAATAATGGAAACCATAACTATCATTAGTGCCAAAGACATCCAATTAGATAAATAGGTCATTGAGACTTAACTTCCTAGTAATAATCACTCAAGCATGTAAATGGTAGTTAGGTCGATTTTTACATGAAAATATTCTTGTTGTAGGCCAATATTTAAAGAAAATATTACTATAAAAGTGTTTTTTTTTTAAACAGTAAAAGTATAAAATTGTCATAGTTGACACATGAGTCATATTTGATGAGGATAGTTACAACAAATAGATGATATGATACTTTTATGATGACATTTAAACTTTAAAAAAATGGTGTTCCTATAAAAGAGTTTGTTTTATTGAGTAAATATATATTTTTTACTTTTACATGTGAAATATGAATATATGGTTCTCTTTTTTGTGAATATTTCAATAGTGGGAAGATCTATCATATCATAACTCAATTTTTAGCCAATAGTGGGGATAGCTATCACTAATTATTACCCACAAATGTGAGCCAATTCATCAACATTATTCAAAGAAAACCACACCACCTGAAATAACTCATTGGTTGTCTATGACACGGTAGGATTTCACTCCTACTGATTGCCTCCAGATCATGGGCCTTTAATTCGTTTCCTTATATTCATGGAAGATAAGCTATTAGCCAAATAAAAATATTTTTAGGTCATATTCCAAGACCAATATTTTTTTTGTGTCTTTCCTCAAACGAGTATCTCTTCTTTTTACAAAAGTAATTATTTTAAATGTTGAAATATTTTATTTTGTCTCTATAAGTTTAGATTTTGCTTCACCATAGCAACAGGAATATGAATTTATTGGAGCTTAGTTTCATGACATTGGGAATGATCATGGACCAATTGAGCATTTAACCACTAATGTTAAGGAAGACAACTTGTAATGTGCATATTGTGAAGAATTTTTTCTTATTTTGTAGAGTTATTTTGTCCATATTTAACCATGGGGTGGGAAATAAGCTACAGGAAAGAGTTCATCCCTAGCATAAAAGGTTTTTATATTGTTATCATTCAAAAGGAGGAAAATTTTATCTTGGGAAGAACTTGCTCATAATTCCGAGTGACAATGTGAAGCTGGGTTACACTTTTTGCCCTTTTTTGAGAAAAAAATTTCATTTTTTTCGGTTCTTCAACTTTCTGCAAACTATAACAATTTTTTTGTGTAGAATTTCATTTTGCGATAAAAATAAAAGTTGTGAGAAATTTTGTTAGCTTTCTATTACTTATTTTTTGAAATTTTTTTATGCAGATTTGATATGTCAACTTAGCATTTCTTTGAGTGTGTGTTTCTTAACAATCAAAGGATTCATAAGAAGTCATGTTAATATGCAATGTTGTATTCATTGAAAATTTGTGTTTTTGAGAAAACAAAATGTGTTACAACAATCTAGACAGAGTCTACTTTGTTTTCGTCATATTTACAAAGCCAATGGATGCATATCATAATTACTAGAATTTTTTGAACTGGTCCAATACGAAAAACTGCGTATTTTGGATATGTTTCGTGTCGCAAGAAATTTCTTAACATATAAGTTATAAACTAAAAATCTAAAAGCTACCCATTAGAGACGACGGACCAATGTAATGCCCCATAATTTTTTCAATTTTTTTTACAATGTATTTTGGGAGATACAAAATTTTGATTTCACTGAATCACAATGACCCTGAAAATTTGTTTGCACTTATTTTATTTTAAAAATAATTAAAATTAGTAAACGTTTATGAAATTCCATAAAAGTTATATTTCCTGAAAGTAGATTCAATTCTGAAAATGTTTGTCTTGGTTCCAACAGTTAATTAACAACCTTTCATGGAATTTAATCAGTCCAAAGTTACAGAACCATATTCAGAGCCTGGTTTTTGCGTAATTGGTGACGCGTTAGTTCGGCCGAACTTTTAATCTAAGTTCGGTCGAACTATGTTTTCCGCTGACGGCTCGTTAAATCTAACGACTTAATAGTTCGGCCGAACTATGGTATAACTTTCCGTCGGCCGAAAAGTTTTGCGGAGCCCCTACTAAAACACATTTCGCGGCAATATAAATTGACGCGAAATCATTCACAATTTTCGCACATTTCATCTCATTTTACAAAGATCTTAGTTTGGGTTCAAAAAAATTTCTTCAAAGTTTGGATTTAAGAGCATTTCTTGGAAGCAAACTGATTTTACAAAGAATTGTTTTGGGTTTAAAGAATTTTTTTGGAAGACATTTCTTGGAGGCGGCCTGATTTTGCAAAAAAATGTTTTGAACTTAAAAAAATTTCTTGGACATACATTCAAAAGACATTTCTTGGAGGTATGTACATGTTTTGAGTTGAAGTAAATATTTTGAGCTTCGTTTCATTTTTATAAGACATTTTTCTCTCGAATTTTTTAAAGTAAGTGTTTTGGATTGGAGTAAGTATTTTTTGCAAAAAATTTAAACTGAATTTTTTTAAATTATTGTGATATTTTTTGTAATTGAGTTATTGTCTAATTTTTGAAGGAAATTTTTTGAACTTCTTACCCTATTGTCATGGGAAATCAAAGAACTTGTGCGAGAAAATATGATCGAAAAAGAGTCCCTGAGGAACGTAGAGAAGAGACGAGACGATCTCGCAAAAGAAAGTTAGAAGCCCTCTCAAATATTGAAGAGGAAAATCAACCTCAAGCAGAAATTGAAGCAGGTATGTAAATGTAAATATTATGATCTATTGATATATTTAAAATTTTCCTAATGTAAAATGTGAAGCTTAAATTTTATTTGATGAACTAGTTTGAAAAATATTTTGTTTAATGTAAACAGACAGAGATATTCCTCAAAATATTGAAGAAGAAAATCAACCTCAAGCAGAAATTGAAACAAGTATGTAAATGTAAATATTATGATCTATTGATATATTTAAAATTTTCCTAATGTAAAATGTGAAGCTTAATTTTTATTTGATGAACTAGTTTGAAAAATATTTTGTTTATATGTAAACAGACAGAAATATTCCTCAAAATATTGAAGAAGAAAATCAACCTCAAGCAGAAATTGAAGCAGGTATGTAAATGTAAATATTATGATCTATTAATATATTTAAAATTTTCCTAATGTAAATTGTGAAGCTTAATTTTTATTTGATGAACTAATTTGAAAAATATTTGAAATTTTAGATATATTTATTAATTTAGTTATTTATTGAATATGTACTATTTTTTCGAATATGTACGGATGAAATCACTATCGATAATGAGATGTTAGAAAATGTTGACACTCACACATATGGAGATAAAAAACCTGACCATGTTATACGATATCGTGTTAACTGCATTTTTGAAAAGTATTTCTTAAATGAGCGGGTGACAGTTCAGGCTCAAATGTTGAAAAGTCTCCTATCATTAAGGAAATTAAAAGAAGCTACGACTCTATTGGGTATTTGAAAATCAACCAAAGATAAAAAAATGAAGGAAGAGGTGATAAAAAATATGAGTAGTGCTATAAAGTCAATTAAGAGATCTAGAGAGAAAGATGTTTCAATTGTACGTAGAGGAATACAGATGGAAATGGTTTCCTCAAGTACTTAAGAGAATCGTTTGGTAACATCTATGGCACGAGCACTGTGAACCTCGTGAAAAAATTTGCACAAACATCGGAAATTTCGGTTGCAAATATATGTAAATGATGAACTCGCTTGTTGGAGAGCTATTTGTAGGCAACCATACAAAGATAGACTTGGAGAAAATGTTAAAAAAATAATATATGAATATTGGAAGAACAATTCGCGTGTTTCACCAACTGCAAAGCAAGTGATGCGAAAAAGAATAGCACGAAATCAATACGAAGAACATGAAAAACATCTCTTGGAAACCACTCAGATAGAGTTATTCAACAAGTTCAAAGAAGAGAATCATCAAATTCATGTTTCACTCAGTGCTTTTGTTCAACAAAAACCATGGTATGTAAAACCTATCACCGTACGCGACACTTGTTGTTGTCGTTATCATGTGGAATTTCAGTTATATTATGACACATTCCTTGATTTCGGTAGAACATTATGGAAGGATTCACCTCCTCCTTCCACTATCCGTGAATTCATATATCAAATTCTATGTGAAAGAGAAAGCGATGAACTATTTTACAAAAGAAATGTGTTGGTGGTAAAAAATGCGATGATTGTGGAAATTTGACTAAATTTCAAAACAAATATCGTATTGATATAAATGATCAATCATTGTCCAACATGAAAGTGAAATGGAAGAGATATGAATATATCGATACATCGATTCAAGGTGCAAATAGTGTTAAAATAATTGAATTACTAGAAGACGAAATTTTTCTGATAGACTTTTTGAGAAAGTTTGAGGCAGAAATTTACAAATACACCAAGCATTCCCATAGAGCTCGATGGCAAGACTTGCAATTCAAAAAATCTCGTGAATTTTTTCCACTGGGGACCATTTTGTCAGTGATTGATTTTGCAGAAAACTACACATTTGTTCCACAAAAAGAAATTCAGAGTGAATACTATCATTCTGACCAAGTCTCCATGCTCGTCCATATTCTATATAGACATGCTGAACAAAATGTTAATCATATAGAAAGCACGAGTGAAAATCGACATATCATTAAAGAATATCACTTTTATATCAGTGACGATCGTACACATGATACATGTTTTGTACAACATTGTTTTGGAAAAATTTATGATTCATTGAAAAATCGTGGAATAACATTCAATGAACATTGGATATGGTCAGACGGATGTGCAGGTCAATTCAAATATGCACGATCATTCTGTTGGTTGTGTTGTCTTCATAAGAAAACTTACATTAAACATTGTTGGAATTTCTTTGAGACTGGCCATGGAAAAGGAGAACATGATGGTGCAGGAGCATGCATAAAACGAGTACTTCGAAGATATCAAATGAACCACTCTGCAAGCCGACTTGTGAACGCTGAAGAAGTTGTTCAATGGTGCATCGCTGCTCTAAGCCATGAGAGAAACCCATCAAGAGAAGTGAGAAGGTACATTCAATTTAATTTATATTGGAAATCTAATTTTAAACATTGTACATTTATCATGCAATGATTATTTTTAATTGTATTTTGATATCATATTTACAAATTCTTTTTCTAATTTTCCATATAAAGGTTTTTTTGGCATATTGGAATCGAAGACGTAGATAGATCAATTGGAAATGACGTTGAAACGATAAAAGGGACTCGAAAATTGCATTCAATTCAAACAAAGTTGTCCAGAAATGTGTTTGCATTGGATAAAAGAAAATATTCTTGTTTTTGTGATGTTTGCATAGACAACACAAAATCCAATGATGTTTGTGAAAACAAAATGTATGTGAATGATTGGAAACATACAGAGCTAAATACAAAGGGAAAAATGTTTGTTGCAATGTTTGAAGAAATGCAATCAGAGGAAACTACAATATCATCCGATGGTTATCGAGTTTCTGATCTTGTTAGAGAAGGTAACATTTGAATTACTTTCCAATGATTTAAAGATCTAGAAATAAATTTAAATATGCATAATTAAATGTTAAATTTATTTTATTGTGCAGGAGATGTTTTTGCTGTAATTGCACCTATTGACAACGATGAAAATGTGAAGTATCATTTGATGCGTTGCACTGAACAAAAAATGAAATTATTACAAGACTATAATGATCACGGATTTCAGTATGACAAAGGGTCTATTATACTGAAAGGTTATTTTTTCAAACAAACTCGTCAAAGTGGAGACTTTGTTTACTTCAAAGACTATGAACCTGATTCCATAAGTTGTCAATATAGTCACTTGGTGTGTGCAGCACGCATAAAGTTGATAGAAGTTCAATCAAAGAAAAAATCGAAAATTAAGAGATGGAAAATGTCAAAATCCGATCATGAACGGATTATTGAGGATGGAATTCCATTAGAGTTTTTTTGAGTGAATTGTCCAACAATTTATTATCTTTGGATTAAATATGTTTTAGAACTTCCAGTACTCAACTAAAAATTGAGCTGCTTATGTTATTTGTGCAAGTGTTTGCACATGTACAAATTGTTTGGGTACAAGCATGTGCTCTAGTATCAACTGAAAGTAGTTTTTCTATACATGTGCATTGATGAAAAATGTTATATGTATTGGATATATATATGTGTGTGTGTGTGTGTGTGTGTGTGTGTGTGTGTGTGTGTGTTCTAGAATGAAATTAATTGTTCTAGTTTTACTATGTGCATTGATGAAAAATTATTTACGTACTCAATATATATGTTCTAGAATGCAATTAACTGGAACTAGTTTTTCTATGTGCATTGATGAAAAACTAGTTTGATTTTCTGGTAAAAAGTATGCACACAATGTAAATAAATCATCTGCAGTATAGTTTTGTACGAAAATTCCTTTCAGACAAGAGACTCGGAGCACTTCTCCGACTTTTGGTGGGATTTGACCCACATCTCTAATCCTGATTGAAAATCTAGTACAAAATCTGCTTGTCCAATGGTCGGATATGTTCAATGTGCATTGATGAAAAATGTTACTTGTCTTGGCTAGATATGTTCTAGAATGCACAATTAATTGTTCCAAGTAGTTTTTCTATGTGCATTGATGAAAAACTAGTTGGATTTTTTGGTAAAAAGTTTCAACAATGTAAATAAATCGACAAGGCTACCTATTTGAGTGCATTAACCATTGACCCAAATTCAACAAACATATATATGTACTAGACTTATATTTCCAATCAAAATTAAAGGGATAATTTGTACATATATCTACTTCTTTAAACTCTTTTTTCAATTAGAGCTCAATTGATACATGGTTAGTTGCATTGAAAAGCTATGTTCTTCCTATTGGAATTTTTTTCATTCAAACAAAACTACATGGAAAGATCAAAAGCAATCTTAAAATTCCAAATGTACTTCAACCATCCAAAAGGGATTTGTGCAACATTACTTGACATTCCATGCCAATTATAGTGAACAACTATCCAATAGAAACATTTAACATTATATACCACATGTGCCAAATGTAGATTGAAACCATCCAAAACTTTAAAATTTTAAAAACTTTTGATAATATATTGTGCAACATTAAAACATTAAACATCACATGTGAAATGTAGATTGAAACCGTTCAAAACTTGAGTTTAAAAAACTTTAAATTATATATAGATCGTCACTTCACATGCCATGCCAATTATAGTTCAACTAGAACCAATAGAAACATTTAACATTATATACCACATGTGCAAATGTAGATTGAAACCATCCAAAACTTTAAGTTTTAAAAACCTTTTGATTATATATTGTGAAACATTAAAACATTAAACATTTAAAGTTCATTAAATATCACATGCAAAATGTAGATTGAAACCATCCAAAACTTGAGTTTTTAAAACTTCACATGCCATGCCAATTATAATTCAACTATCCAACAGAAACATTTAACATTAAATATGACATGCCAAATGTAGATTGAAACCATCCAAAACTTTTAACTTTTAATTTAACAAAAAAATATAGATCACAACATTACTTCACATACCAAATGTACTCCAAGCATCCAAAACTTAAATTTTAAAAACAAAACAAATTATAACACATGTCATTACATAACATGCCAAATGTAGTTCAGATGACAACATTAATTTATAGATGACAAAATTACTTCACATTCACATGCCAAAAGTACCAAAACCATCAAAAAATTAAATAAAACAAATTATATAATAACAATGTAATAAAATATGTCCAAAAATTGTAAATCTCACAAGTATCAAACTATATCAAGTTTAACAAATTTTAAAACCATCTAAATTTTGAAATCAAATCTACTGTAAATCATGTCCATTAAATGGAGACGAATCTAGCATCTTCCCTACTAGGGTCTCAGTTCGCGCCCTATCCTGTGAATGGGAAACCTACATACACAATGCACATGTACTTGAACATTAAAATTTGATGTTTTAAAAATGAATGAGAATATATATATCTAGAACTTCATGTAAAAAACAAAATATAACAAAAAAAATCATGCAATACCTCATAAGGTTCCCTCTCCATTTGATGAACAGGTTCTCCCATAGGAACATTTGCAGTGGTAAACTGTACAATATACATGTACAGTTATATATATATATATATATATATTAAAAACTTTCAAATGAAAATGCACGTGTACATATATAAACTTATTTTCAATAATATTAAAAAAAGGAACTAAAGACAACTTGTTCAAATGTTGTGGATGTTCCTATCTCCGTCGCTAGAGTCCTCGGATTAAAGAAATCTTCTATAGGAACCTAAATTCAAAAAAATTTAAATAACTCAAAATATAGATCTCTCTCTCTCTCTCTCTCTCTCTCTCTCTCTCTCTCTATATATATATATATATATATATATAGATATATAGATATCAATTTTTAAAGGAAATTTTTGAGGTAGAATATATATATATACACATATATATATATATATATATATAACTTTTAAACATAAATTTTAAACTTGTGAAAAATTGTCCATACTTGTGGCTCATCTCCCAAGGAAGTAGAAGGTACATCTCCTAAGGAAGAAGAAGGTACCGCCATCCCAAAAACATCAGACGGAATCGGTACCTGTTAAAACATTTTATCAAACTATATATATACATACATGTACATGTGTGGCAACAATTATTTATTTTAGAGTCACTTAAAAAACACTAACATTTTCCAACATATCATGATGGTCAAACCCATCTGCATCGTTTGAACCAGAGGTCCCGAACTTGATATTAACATTTTCGTCACGCATCATGCCTGAGAACTGCAAATGGTGTTTTAACATATAATCATACATTTTTGTTAGATTAATGTACACATACAAATAAATATATGCATGTACATACACATGTATTTATTACAAATTGTACACATGTATATGTAAAAATAATTTCAAACCATAAGGTCACTAACACATACCATTCTGGTGCCCTCTTCCTCATGAAAAATTAGGTCTTGCAAACCATTGCGACAATTTATTGCATATGTTCGGAGATCTTCAACATTCATGTTGTAAATCTCCTCATCTGTACAATAAACAAAATTGGCACATGCATTTTCACGTGCTCTTTGTCGATTTAAACAAAGATCGACTCCACTCAATCCGCTATGAACATTGTCGATCATAACATCCCTTGCTTCTCGACTTATTTGAGAAGTCGCATCCATCTCTGATCGCAGAGTTTCGACTCGAAACAGTCGACTCACCAATGGCAGCTCAGGGCGAGGCAACTCCACATCTCGCTTAGCGCCCTTACGGTCATATAATTGACCTTTCCCCGAGCCAAAAAATTCTGAAGGAAGGTCATTGTAGTCGGGTTTCATACCCAAAAAAAATTCTGCATAAAACATTTGTGCAAAATAAACAGGAACCTCATTGTTCCATGGAAGCCTTCCAAAGGCCGCAAGATGCCGATCATACAAATAACGAGCTTTGTCTGGGTGCTTGAAAAACTGCACATTCAACATTTTTCTTTTTGGCCCTTCCTTATAATTAAACATTGACTTGGCCACTTCTCTTATAACTTTTTGTTTTACGTCCTCCCATTTATCGGGACCCATCACTGTTTCTTTTCTCTTTCTCATTAGTTCTACAAATTAATCAGTCGTTGGCCCAAGATTTATGTACACATTTACCATTTCACCCAATGAATGTGTAACTATTTCAAGGCTTTGTCGACTCTCAGAAAGTAGAGACAAAGCCACTAGATCTCTTTGATATTTTGCATGAAGGCTTTCACACCTTTGTAAGGTGCATTTCGCCATGTTGGTTTCCCATGGTATATCAGTAATCTCGGCCGGATAAGTTGTGCTAGGTTGACAGCCTTCTTCTTGAATGTAGCAGGCTGCCCTGCGTCTATTTTGACCACTAGCTCAAACATTTTCGGCCTTTGCATCAATATATATATAATTTCATATATTAGAAAAAACACGTGTAAAAAAAGTTATACAAATTTAATGAAAAAATATTGAAATTGATGGCAACCTTGATGTTGTTGGTTAACATCTTCTCCAACATGACCCTGCTGAGAACCAGACCCAGAATGACGCTGCTGAGAACCAGACCCACAATGACCCTGTTGAGAACCAGCAGTCGTTGATTGGCCTTTGGGGGAATAAATATCACCCCCTTCCCGCAACCTGCTACCACTCATACCTCGACCGATTGAACCTTGGCCACACTCCATGGATGGAGTAGAAACCCTTCTCCTCTTACCTCCTAAAAATTAAAATATGAAACTTATTAACAACTAATTTAACTCACAAAGTTAATAAAAAAATCAATTCCATATGTACACACATGTATGGAGATTTAAGATTATATTTAAATATCGTGAACATCCCTCGATCCTTGAACCTCCATATGGGATTCAGCTAATCTTCGTCGTTCATCCTCCATGATATATATCTATTGGTTGACATTTACACAAAATAGATTTCAAAAAATCAATTTGTAATTTAGTGTACACAAATTATGTAGAACACAACTTTCAAAGCAATAATTGATCATGTGTGAAATTAAATTTAATCGAAAAAGAAATTATAAAAATGATAAGTTCACCAAATTGCACTTTACATGGTGGGAGCACACTTGGTATAAAATTTACCACTTATACACTTTAGTTTGTGGGAGAAATGACACATGTACATAGTTTACCTTAAAGTTGTCATGTTTTATGGATATTAAAATGAAGAACTTCTATTTAGATCCATTCCAGAGATTGACTGTAGGGGCATTTACTAGATATGTCACCTTTCATAAAATATGAGATCCAGAGGCTACCTCGCCCTTTACAGACTCTGCCTATAGAACTTGTAGAAGTAAACACTAGAGGCATTAACAATATCAAAGAACGTTTTCATGCTCAGACATGGGAATGTGTCTCTTTCCCTACGCAAAAAAATATTTCAAGGTAGTTAATCTTCATAGACACGTCATCAAGCAGGTCAATGTGATCATCCCCAACTTACTTTTCATGAAATTAGGCTTGGAATCCTCTACAACCTGGTGGATGGAGTTGAATGGGAACTAGGTCAAGGCCTTTACAAAATACATGCTAGTGAATAACACTTACTAGGTTATGCCAACAAATAAAGTGGAAAAAATGTTTTCTCCTCGAGGTTGTCCAATTGGGTGTGTAATACCAACTTCACCCATTTCCTAACAGGTTTCTCTCTTAGGTTACAAATGTCTTCCACCTTATTAGTTATGTATTTTTCAATTTCCCATGGATTCCTTGAATTTTTTCTCCTACCATCTCCCTCTCTCACTCCCCAAATTATTGTCATCAAACATGCCCCATTGAGGATCTGGAGCAATGTTTGCACCATACTTAGAACTGTCATTGTTGCTAATTGAAATTGGAGTCATGTATACTAGATTGCATGCTTAAGTGGCTCTTACTTGGACAATATCCTGAGATAGTTTGGCATGATGGTCATATGAGGTTGGAAGCTACTTGGTCTAATTTTCCTTAAATCTTCAAAAAAACAGAGCAAAAATGTCATTTTCGATCATTTTTTATTAGCTTCTACATACAGCAGATGTTATCACAATTGCAACACAATCATGTTCCATGAGCATGAATTATGAATGTTGCAAGCCAAATTGCAAGGAAATTTGCATTCATTTTAGGCAAAAGAAGGCTATGACATTAGGGTCCATGCTAGAAAAAATTATGCAAATAAGGTTGCTAAGTCTTGATACTTACCATGTGTTTCAAAGCCATAACGAAGGTTGGCTTTGAGAGTGTCCTCTCAAAGCCCTGTCCTGAGATGAAATTTAATTCAATGTCTCTTAGAGTTGCAAGGTGGAATTGATAGAACTATTTGATTTCTTTACCATAGATGGATATCTCCTTTCATCTATACCTTTCTCTACCATCTTATTTCCAAGTGAAATGAGAATTTTCACATTTTGAATGCCATTACCATGTAGTTTGGTAGTCTGCTAGCTAGACCTATCACAAGTAAGGTTGTCATACCAAACTATTTCTCTTGCTCAACTCAGTGACCATGACTCTCTTCTCACACTGCTTACCATAAGATATTCAATTGTACATGTCACGTAAAGTTGTGGGTTCTAAGTCTACACCTATTAGGTAAAGTTGTATTTTATGGCATTGTGGTCCTTAAATTTGGAGGTGTTCCACCTAAAAAAGTAGGCATTAAATATGGATGAAAAGGATTTGTTTTAACTTTGATAGAATTTCCTCGTGGAATTACTGAATTTCTCGACGACATCATGCTAGCTTTGCTTAGAGAAGAAGGTTTTGGAGAAATTGAATTCTTTCGACTTATTTTTGGCATTGAAGTTTGAGATAGTAGTTTTAATGACTCCATTGATGACCTTGCTGAGGAATTTGATGCACACAATATTGACTTTGAAGATGGTTTAGAAGATGTTGAAGAAGTCGTAGATTTTGGTGTTGTCACTGAATGTTTCTTTGTTGTTGGACTTGATCAAGACATGTAATTTAACTTTACGAGCAGATTGAAGACCTTGAAGAGGTTTTAGATTTTGTTGTTCTCACTGAAGGTTTTTGTCTAGTTTTGTTTCTTAAACCATCATTTCCATAGGACATTTTTGGTGAATAGATTCTTGACCTTAATGAGAGGATATGATACCTTGAAGAGGCTAAATCTTTTGGTGACATCACTAATTGTTTCTCTATTATTATGTTTGTTAAACATCTCACTTAGGGCGAGGCAACTCCACATATATTGTACAGTTTATGGGACAGAAATCAATATGTAGAAATATTCACTTGGTTTTTATAATTGGATGGAAGAATGACTTAAAATGACCTTGTATGTCTTCTCATTTTAGAGCTCAAATTTTTAGGAAGGATTTAAGTATCCACCTTTCAAGAATCACTAGAAGAGGTTGATAAAGAATATAGGAAGACAAAAAACTAACCAGTTGAGTACAAGGCATAGTTGAGCCAAATGTTGCTGAGGAAGGGCCGAATTATTTGGGTCTTGGTTATGGAAAACATGATGGAGAATGCTCCAAAGCCAAGGAGGCACATGAAGCTGTTACAAGAAGGAATTTTATTTCGTGTTCAATACCTCAAGCTTGTGAGGTTTGTGTTCATGATGAATGGAAAATTTTGACACCCACTTTGCAAGAAGATGTTAATAAACATGCAGCTAATGAGAATGTAAAAGAAGAGGATGTTGAAAGCTCTATCTAGTCATTGAATTCATTGCTAGTATTGAGAGGAGAGCCACTACCTCATCAAATTCACCTCCTCAAGAAGGCGACAATGGTGAATGTTCAAGGTATAAATTTGCCTTTAATCAAATTTCTTTTGATTATGATAAACATGGTAAATATTCACATAAGATATAGAAAAGAACTTGCACATGTTCCTTTTGTGGTTTGAATAACCATAATGTTTATAGATGTTGGAAGAAGATATCCATGCACATTGAAACTTTCTAAATAAATGAGGCAAAAAATCAAAGGCCCATTGGACAAGGAAAATGATGTGGAAAATAAGATGCAATTGTTTATTACTCATTGCCATAAGAAAGGTCACCTTGTAGACAAGTTTTGGACTTTGTATCCAACAAGTCATCCACAAAATTTGAAGAAGGTGGAAAGAGATAACGACAAGAATGGAAAAGAGGATTCCATAATCGATGAGGGTCAGGATGATTCACATGATGATGAAGTGCAACTAAAAGAAGCGCCATTGAAATGGTTTGCTAACAGATGGTTAGATTTCTTATCCAATTCAGGCCTTGAATGTATTTTGATGTTTCATGAATTTCTTTGCAAATTCAAAGTATGGTGCATGTTGCATGAAGCAAGATGTTGAAAGTAGAGTTATGTTGACACACTTAAATGCAACAAATATGGAAATTTGTACATGAGCTATTATTTGACTTGAGAGTCGGTTGTTTGAAGAGGCATGTTTTGTCAACTTGTGTTTGGTTGATGGTTTTGTACACCAATATGTAAGAGTACATGGAGATATTCACATGATGTGAATTTTTTTTCTTTGAAGGAGAAAAATGATATGTCAGCGAGATATGTTTCTTGCATGATGTGTTTTTCAGTTTGATGGTTTTGTTTGTGACAAGACGTCACAAGATTTTGGGAAGGTCCACTCTTGAGCGAGAGCCTCATGATTACAACCTAATCATGAGAATCAAATGGGAGTGCATCCTTATTTTGAAAAAAAAATAGGATTCTAAGCTACCTAGGACTCAAACCATTATTTTTAAATATGAAATATCATTGTGTGTTGTTTCAATGCCTGAATCCACAACCCTAACATAAATTGTTTTATTCTTTTTTTGCAGGATTTAGTTGGTTATATTAAAAGTCAGTTGAATTTAAAATTCTTGGCTTAGTGGCATGAACCAAACATATTGTACATATTAAATGAGGAATTTCGTTCTCCCAATCATTTCTAAATCACCCATATCACCAAGAAAACATGTTTTAAAAGAACATACTTTGGTATGGGAAAGACCTTAGGTTTCAAATATTATAAGAAGGCTTTTGATATGGTTGAGAGAATGTGGAAAATAGAATCCATAAACAAATTATTTTTCAAAACATATTACTTTCAAAGTATCAACAAGGAATGTACAAGGGTGTTCAATGAATTAACGCTATTTATTTAAATTCCATGATGTATATCTTACTCATACTTTTAACAAATTATTAAATAATGATCTAGATTGGATAATTATATTATTTTTCATATATTTTGATGCTTATAGAGTGAAAAAAATGAAAGAATCAACTTGTAGGGTCATTTTAATGGTGGGTGGAGAATTGGGATCCAAAACCTTTTGGAGTCATTTTGAGGTTTTAAATTTGACATTTTTGGGGGTCAAACGATTATTCCTTGTGCTGAAATCTTGACCATTATTCTACACTTAAAGACATATATCCAATGGTGCAAGAAAAACATCAAATGAAGTTCATTCAAAATTTATGCCTTTAGTAAGTTGACCTATATCATGTTGACCACCATGGTACAAGAGAATGACATTTTAGCCCCATTACTCATGCATAGCAAGCTAGCTACATGTGGAATTTTAACAAGACTCTAAAAGGTATAAAATCACAAACCTCGTTAATGGTTGACGGAGTCAAATCTTACACCTAGTTGGCTATCACGCTATGTTAAATACTTCGCCACTAGGAGGAATAAGAGTTCCATTTTGTGTTATTGTATTTTGTTCCATAGTTGAAAATACAACTAGGACTGTGAAGTTAGAGAGAAAAATGTATGAAGTTAAGTTTTTATAGCAACCTTACACGCCAAAAGTCTTAGCTAAATCTAGAGAGATTACCTTAAACATATTTTCCATACCAGAAAAGAGAGAGTAGAGCATGTTTACATTTTAGTGTTGTTTTTCTCCCATAAGTATTTCCTAGGGAAAACAAGTCTAGAGCGTCATTACTTTTTAGGGTTGCTTGTCTCCCATAAGGATTTCCTAGGAAAATAATTGTGTTGATTGTCTAGAGATATGTATGTGTGTGTTTCATTATGTTCTCTATTTCTTACGTTGTGTTTCATTATGTTTTATATTTCTTACATTTCTGCCCTCCTATTTTTCTTTCCAATCAAGGTTTATAAAGTAACATGACAAGCAACATGAGACTTGGAACAATCATTTTCATTATCTATATGAAAGGCAAGAAGGATTATATCCCCTTAAGCTTAAACTTATGTAGTTTGTCAATTTTTATCATATATTTTTTGGTAAGGGTAAATGTTTTTTATCTATAGTACAAGTCATGAGTTCCCCAATTTTACCTTATGTAAAACATGATTCTAGGATTACTACAATTTGTACTTGGTTTTTTATTGTGATGATGCCCTGTCTCAATCACTTGGCCATCTCTCTATGGGTAGTTAAATCTTTATAACAATACTTAAGTAATATTTATCTATTTGTATTATGTGAAATGCAAAAAATGGTATACTATTTTTCATAAAATTGGGTTGAGTTTATCATATATTTCGATGAAAGTTTATTATATGACACATTTTCTTTAAAAGGATCTAAAAATTTTGTTAAGGTATGAATTTGCAATTTTGTGTGGCTCTCTATCAACCTTCACTTCCTCATTTCTAGAAAAAATCTACTTGCTCATTTGTATACCCACTTTCTATTCAAATGTATGAGTTTTGAACTCTTGATAACTATGTTTTTCCACACAGAAAAATTATATGTCACATTTTATACTAAAGTTCTAAATATTTTTTTGAAGTTTGGATTACTGTTATTCTTTTATATAATTTAACATTAGATATAAGTTTAAATTGAAAGCTACTTAGATGAAGTATAGCTTAGATATGGCATTTGCAAATTATTATCTATTTATTAAACTAAAGGACATAATTATTACACATGTTTAATTTACATTCAAATGCTTCTTTGATTTATCTCCTATAGCTTAATGTAATACTAGATATATAATTTAAGTTGAAGGCCCATGAGATAAATATGACTTCTATGTGACATTTGTATTGAATCATCTATTTGTTGTGTTATATGAACATAATTGGTAAGCATATCTAATTTGCATTACTAATATGTCATGCTTCTTTAATTTATCTTTTATAGATGACCGGAGCGCATCCCTTTTTAATCTATCCCTTTTGACTTTGGATATGTGGGCAATATTCATCCACATATTTTTCTATCATAAAGCAGTGAGTAAAATTGTAAATTCCATTTGTGTCAATGTTAAGGTTAAGCACATGGATTAAAGTTTTATATATTAGATGAGGAGGATATGTATTACATATGGTCTTGAATGAGCATTTGGACTCTTTAGATATCTAAAGAGTCCAAATGCTCATTCAAGACCATATGTAATACATAACCTCCTCATCTAACTTAGCTAGGGATTTGCAATACTATATTTGAGTTGGCTAGCTCCATTTCAAGATATTATAATGTTAGATTATTATTTCTATAGATTTTGATTATGGTAGTAAAATGTTACAAAAAACCAGAAACTGTACAAATAATATTATTCTAGATATATGTAAAAAGGACATGGTAGAGAAGATCAAACAATATTAAACCTTTCATAAATAGTTTAGATAAAAATACATTTTCTAATTTTGATTGTAAATTCTAAGGCTTAAAGCAATAATTTTTCTAATAATTTTTTTTAATTAATAAATAAAAAAGAAACATTTTCAATCAAAATCACATACAACACATAATAAAAAAAATTTTAAAAAAAATTAAAACTCCATACACTATATGACATTACTATGACAAACAGCATAAAAATATACAAGAAAAAAATACATACAATGCATCCATTACATTGGAGTCTTCAGAACATACAATGCATACATTAAATTTGACAGAATTATTCACGACAAAATTGGTGTCATTTGTTCATAAAAAATTGTTGAATATGAATGTGAAAATAAGGAGGTTGAAATAAGGAGGTTTCACATTGGCTTTGCAGAATTGAGAATTTAAAAACTGTTTTTGCAGGTATTAATTATCAACATATATATCATGAAAAGAATACTGTTGCAGATGAATTGTCAAAGTAGGGGCTGAATGTTGTTTTTGGAAAGATTAATTACCAGCTATATAACATGCAGGGTCTTCAGGCTGAAGGTTCAATCCCCATCATTTAAGTACAGTGGGGTTCAAGGAGGTTGTGTTTTCAGATTTCAGGTTTAATATGTGTTGTTACTTTGACAGTAAAAAATTTGCTGTCCCTTTTTGTATGAACTGTTTCGTAGATCCTTCTACTGTCACTTTTTGGGCTCTTCAGGGGCAGGGATAACAGATTTTCTCTGTTTTGAAATGGTATTTTTTGGGCTGTATTATTTCATTTTGTCTTTTTTTGTTATGTGGCAAAAATCTGAGAGTCTAGAAAGGTTGGAGAAAAAAAATTGCAGATACCAAGTTGAAGATTGTGAAAATGAAGGTAAACTAACTAATACAATCTAACACAGCAAACAACAACAATTTATCACAGCAATTAATGTAACAGTTGATCAATTTTTTGAAAGGAGGATCCAGAAAGCATATACTGAATCTATTGGGTACAGGAATAAATTTTAGAACTTTTGCATACGCTTTACAAAATTCAACCTGTGTCCCGCCATTGCTTTTTTTTAGACAGAGAAAAAAAAAAAAAAAAAAACTTAATCAGTTCATATGCTAAATACATACTCTCAGCTGTGCAGCGAGAGAAGCAAATGCATATCCGCCAGCAGTATACAATGCCAATCTAAGAAAAATGACCAATTAGCATGTATGGTAGGTGGTGTAGTATGGTGATTTCCTGGAAATTCTAGTTTTGTTTTATGCAGGGTACTTGTCATCCTTTTGGTCTATAAAACATGGAGGAATAGGTTGGTCACATCTATATTTTTTATGTGATGGATTTTTTTTTTCAGTAAGAAAAATACCCTGGTTTATATTAAGTACAAGGACCAAAACATCAAGAACAATACATAGCACTAATTTCATGACCCTCCAATCCCAACATAGCTATGAGCTTGTCGCCACAAAAACAGAATAAAACCAACTATTGAAATAACAGTCCAAACACACAGCATTCAAACATAGAATATTTGTTTCCCACTCCTCTGATGAAACTAAACAGTGGCAAAAGAAGATCTACGAAGAATCTCAAACTATAAAGAGACGAACAGAGTTTTAAACTGTCATAAATACATCACATGTTTAAAACTGAAAACAAAAAGACACGGCATCCAAGAACCCATTGTTCTTAAATGATAGGAACAGAACCTTTCGCCTGGAGTCTCTGCATTTTTTTATATGATGGATATGGCCCGCTTTGTTAGTGGGTGCTACACCTATGTGTATTGTGCATGTCTATGGTGGTTTTGGGCTTATTTCCCTAGGTTATTTCCATTTCTTTTGGCTATCTATGGTGTTGTAAAAGGGACATATGTGAGTTGTTTTTCACTAATTGTCTATTATTGCACCATTCACAGTGTTTTTGTGAGATATCATAAGAATTTATGGTGGGTTTTTGTTTTTCTGTTAGCTGTAGTTGACACCCATCCATGGGAAATATTGTTTGTATTTTTTCTATAATAGTGGGTTGAAAGGGATGATGTAACACACAACTTTACTAGCTATTGGCAACCCCTGTCTATTGTCTTACCGGCTGGCTCTGACCATAGGCTCTCGGCGACCCCACTAGCTATGATCGACTGTCGGCTACGACTACTGGCTATGATTGGCAATGATGGACTATTGGATGCCCTTGATCGACCTACTGGAAATCTGGTTCCTATGGGCTCTGAATGTTGTATTAACCTTTTCTTTATGTTATTTTTAAAAAAAAAATACATTTGACTTCTAAGTAAAAAGGGAATAACGAGTATGTTAATAATTTTATGAACATGAATTACAAGAATGACTGAAGTGTACTCTGGCAATTTCTTAGGCTAAAAAAATTAAATCGTTTTGCACTAGATAACGATTATTTGTACTCATAAGACAAGTACTCATACCCGATGAAAGCAGGCAACAACAGCGAAAATGCGCGAACAGCAGCGGGGACGAGCAGGCAGCAACAGTGAAAACGCGCGAATAGCAGTGGGGAATAATGAAACCGGTAAACAAAATAGCTTCGCGGGCGATTATTTTATAGGAATTAGTTCGGCCGAACTTTTGTTGCCGGTTTTCCAATCTAAACGGAATCACGAGTTCGGCCGAACTTTCTAAGAAAGTTCGACCGAACTATTACCGAAAAAAAATTTCGGCCCCCGATTCTCACAAAAGTGTAACCCAGCTTCATGTTTCCACCCTATTAATACATGTAGGTAGACAATTGGCTTTCATGAGTTAACAACTTAGTGGAAAGCATCTCAGTTTATCTACGTATGAGAAAGAAATGATGGCTATATTACTGCAATAGACACTTGGAAACCATACTTATTAGGACGTCGTTTCCAAATTAGCACTAACCATCATAGCCTAAAATGTTTCCTTGAGCAACGTCTATTGTTGAAACAACAAAATAAATGGCCTCCAAAAATGCTCGGATATGATTTTGAGATTATTTACAATAATGGGTGTGAGAATGTCATGGTTGATGCCTTATCCTGCCAATTTGAAGATGAGGGCACCCTTTTATCCCTCTTTCTACCCATACCATATTGGATTGAAGAATCTCATCATGAACAGTTCTCCCACCCCTCTTTGTCGCAACTCATTAGTAGATTACGAGAAAATCATAATTCCTCAAAGGAATACTCTTGGAAGGATGAGGTTCTTCGCTATAAGGAACGGGTAGTGCTATCCCCGACCTCCACCCTCAAAACCCACATCTTGTAAGACTTGCACTCCTTTCCAATTGTAGGACATTCAAAAAAAATTAAGACTTACGCACGAGCATGACTCTCTTTCTTTTGGAACGACATCCTTACTTTTGTATATAAATGTGATGTATGCCAGTGAAACAAAGGGGAAAAAATCAAGCTACTAGGAACCTTACAACCCTTGCCACTCCATGCTTCTGTCTTAACAGATGCGTCCATGGATTTCATTACAGGTATCCCAAAGTTAGGAAAAAAATCAGTCATCATGGTAGTCGTTGACAAACTTTCCAAATATGCTCATTTTTGCGCTCTACCAAACATATTTAGCCCAACATTGGTGGCTTAAATTTCCATCGACCAAACCTTCAAATTGCATGGCATGTTGATTTCCATTTTTTTTTATCAAGACCCCACTTTCACTAAAAAAAATTGGCAAGAATTTTTCAAGCTACAGGGAAAAGAACTCCAACTGAGTACAACTTATCATCCCCAAACCGATGGTCAAATAGAAGAAATCAACAAACATTTGGAGACCTATCTAAGGTGCTTTTATTCATACAAGTAACATCAATGGGTACAATGGCTACCATTAGTTGAATACTGATATAATACTAACTATCATGAAGCCACCAGGATGACACCATATGAGGGAGTGTATGGCAAACTCCCACATCAGGATGTGGCGCTTTTTGGTCCAAACTGTGTAGTAGGTCGAGGATAGGTGGAAACCAATGATAAGAGTTGACATGGATTAATAAATCGTTTTAGTGCTAAAGTGGTGGCTAGGTGGCATCCAAGATAGTAGGTGGTAGGCATGTTGTAGATGGGATGGCGATGACATGGATGTTAAGTTACCAGAAATTAGGATGTTAGAAGTCAGTATTAAGGTTATGTTAGAGGACCATGTATACATGAAACCTTGATAGTGATAGATCTTGGTAACTCTGCTAGTAAACAGAGATATTCCCATCAATTAATGGAGAATCATTGATACTTTAGCTATTTGGTTTCATGAGTGCAGGAGGGAGCTATTGAACTATTCCTCCCAATACTACTAAGCCCAATATGGGTCGAACATGGAAAACTACAGAGAATTCCAAAAATGGAAGTTGATAGGACTAACTAACATGGACGAGTTTCCACATGGAAACCTTGTGCAACCTTAATCAACCATATAATGGTAATACATGAGTGAGAGTGATTCCATGTGTTGAATACGTCGTAGTAGCATGAATGCTGATAGGGCGCATGTATTGGACAATTTTCAAAGGGGGATAACTTTGTTCCATGAGCTTAGTTTGAGAAGAATTTTTATTGTTTGAAAGCTCTCATTTAGCAAAAGATGATGGAAATATTAGAATCGGGTTTTGAGGTGGTTTCAAGAAGAGGAAATCTTCATAGAAACATCTCCATAATTTAACCTTGGAGGTTTGGTTTAGATATATTGAACCCTTAATCAGGGTATTAGGGGATGGGTATGTGGTAGCCAATTTGTAGCTGGGATGATGATGACATTGATGTCAAGTTATCAGACATTAGGATGTTAGAGGTTGGTATCAAGATTATATTAGAGGACCATGTATACATGAAACCTTGATACTTATAGATATTGGTACCTCTGTTAGCGAATAGATATATTTCCATCAATAAATGGACCATTACTGAGATTTTATGTATTTGGTTTCATGAGTGTGGGAGGGAGCTATTGAACTATTCATCCTGATATTTTTGGGCCCGATATTGGTCAAACATTGAAAACTATAGGGAATTCCAAACATGGAAGTTGATAGGTCTACATAGCATGGATGGGTTTCCACATGGAAACCATGTGCCACCTTAATTGACCATATAATGGCGACGTGTGAGAAAGAGGGATACCGTGTGTCAGACAGGTGGTGGTAGCACGAATGTTGAGAGGGCACATGTACTAGACAATTTTCAAAAGGGGGTAACTTTGTGCCATGAGCTTAATTTGAGATTAAATTTATATTTTTTGAAGGCTCTTGTTGTGCAAAATATGATGGAAATATAATAATGAGGTTTTTAGGTGGTTTCGAGAGGTGGAAATTTTGATAGCACCATCTCCACAATTTATCCTTGGAGGTTGGGTCTAGATACATTCAACCTTTAATCAAGATTTTATGGGTACAAGTATGTTACATGAACCTAATATACCTTGGGTTAACCTTAAGTTAAATCAATTATCTATATATAATCAAATTCTAAGTCCATTTTTAACATAATTCTCTAAGCAACTGATATCTTGATACATTGTTTAGTAAGCCTATTAAGATACTAAGTCTTAATCTCACATTTATCTAAAACATTCTTAATGCAAAACACTCTTGAAATTAATATGATAAGTGATTAGGGAAATAATTTTAAAAAAAAAATCCATATCATAGATATTGATTTACTCTATGTACTTTGTTAACATTATGAATAAACATTCTTATTTGGGATCCTTTTAGTATTTAATAAATGCAAAATTTGAAATAACTATCATATTAAGGACTTTATGTTTATTTATGCATTAATTTTAATTATATAGAATTTCTAATATTGATTTTCATATACATTTTATATTTGGTTGTGCATTAATTTTAATAATATAAAACTTTTAATGTTGATATGTAATTATGTGAAAAATATTGTTAAAATTCATAAAAATATAGGTATTTTGTTTTTTTGAAAGTATGACAAACCTAATTGTAAATTGTTAATGAGAACAATAGTCATTGTTTTATTTAAAATTTGATTATTGGTGAGAATGTACATCATTAATTTTTATTCAAAATTTACCTTTAATTCAATAACCCAACTTAACATTATACAAGGAATTGATGGTTCCTCATTATGGTCATATGCTTCTTTTCTTAAATTTATTGAATAATTATTGAAACTATTTCCATTAAAATTAGATGCTTTTAATAACATAAAATTATGATATGTGTGAGACTTGTGTAGAGTTTTATTTTTACTTGGACAATAGTTAACCATATAAACTAACTATTAAAAACTAATGTTGCACAAAATTATTATTAACATCCAAAAAAATAAATAAATAAAACATGAAAATAATAACTAAATCTTAATTATATAATATTTTAATAAACACATTTATAGTTCATAAATATATAAGATATAATTATATAGCCATTTGAAATCCATTTAATTTCAAACGTAGTCATTTTCAACAAATTCTATACCAATTATAATAATTCTAATATAAATATAAAATCTCGAAATAATTTTGAGATTTCCAAGGTAAAACACGCATAGATTAAAAAGTTCAAAAACAAATAAAGCACAATAGCCAATGCCAAGACGATTTGAAAGTGTAAAAAGGTAAAATATATTACACAACCACCTTTGTTTCGTTCAATTCGCTTGGACATATATCACCAACCTTTAAAAAAAAAACCAAAGAGCCATTTGGGTTCAAAGTTTATCTAAAATAATTTCTCTTAATAAAAGACGTGAGTTGCTTGAATATGTCTTTTCCTTCGGACTCTACAAAATGATGGAAGCCATGTGGGATCCTTTCGATACAAGCAGCTTACAAGTAATACAATGACAGTTGCAATTCTGAAACAAAGTTGAAAGAAAATAAATGAGAGAAGAAAACTGTGTATATGAATATCTTAAATAATTATAACTGTATTAATTAATTATCAATTAGACTGGACCTCACAAAATAAGATAAAAAAACAAAGCTGCACACTAATACCTAATAGAAATGGCTTCACTCGAGCACCATATATTTTCTGTAGCGCCATATATTTTGAGAAAAAACTACCTTTGGCCGAGAAACAACAAGGCCCAACAACACTGTTACAGGAGAAACAATGGAAATGTGGAGAAATTGTTGTCTATATCTTTGTATTCCTCTACAAGATATCTCTTTATTGGAATATATAATTCCTACTTGTCTTCAGTTGTGACTATCTATGTATAGAGTCTGCTCCTATTCCATAGGATCACTAAAACTAGTTTCCTTGTTTGGCGTGAGGTTGAGATATTCCCTCAACCAACTTATTGTGCGTCCAAGATAGATTTAATGTGTGTAATCTATTTGATTAATATAGTTTGCATATTAATCTTTTAATTTGGTATCAACATTGTATGGGCCTGAACCTCAGCCCCTCCTGGACTGAGGAAAATAGAAAATAAAAAGGAAATAAAAGAAAGTAGTTTTAGTTTGTCCATCATAATCTGCAACACACTCTGTGGTGACACTGTTTGGAAGGTTGTGCACTAAGCAGTCAAAGCTTATGTCTAAGAATAACTAGTTTCTTTGTTTGGTGCCAGGTTGAGATATTCCCTCAACCAACTTATTGTGCATCCAAGATAGATTTCCTATCTTGAAACTAATTCATGTATAAATGTGTGTAATCTATTTGATTAATAATATATTCTGCATATTGATATTTTAATTCTCTTATCTGAAAGTCCCAGCAAAACCCACTTCTCAATGAACCCAATGCCTATAATCATCTGTGAAACATTACAAAACGAAAATGTGAGGATATTGTTGTTTGATATCCTTGCATTCCTCTACAAGATGTCTCATATATGAGAGTCCCAGTGAGACCCACTTCTCAATGGACCCAATGCCTATAAGCATCTAGGAAACATTACAAATCGAAAATTCAACTAGAGGGCAACAAATTTAAAATTCAAATCAACCCACGGAAGTAGCAAATTTAAAATTCAAAACAATCCGGGAAGACCAGAAAATTTAAAATTCAAAATAACGTGAGGAGACTAGGAAAAAATTGATTACAAATATGGAAAATTGTCCAACCGCACGAAAATGAAAACGTGAGTTACGGAAATACTTCCCTGCCATACATGTATCACCACCCATAAACATGTCATATAGACACTAAAAAATCGCATTATAGACTACTCCAAACATAGCCATTGCATTACAAAGCCATGACGTAAATATTAACATGTCATATGGACTGAAAAAGTGGCATTATAGAGTACTCCAAACATAGCCATTACAGTACGAAGCCATGACGTAAAAATTACTGGGCAAGAAAAAGATACTTCGTCCATAACAATAGTCCCACACGTACCGAGCGATACTGACGAAATATATATATAAATAATTTCGAAATGACGCAAGCCCACGTTAGCGTTATATATTCGAACACATGTTGAGAGCGGCGAAGTGGAAAAGGATTAAAAAATGGATGGCTGTCGACGAACCCAAGTCCTCATGTGAGTCACACAGTTGTCTACGGAAACTCTACGCCACGGGGCCGTCATGGATGACGTAAGCCACCCATCTGAAACGGGTTATATGATTGGGGAACGGGTGACTCATCATTCGATCAGCCGGACCGGTTCGGTGCTGACGTCAGCATGACCACCAAAAACTCCAGACGGAGACGGAGAACGCGCAGTCCGCCAAGTCAGGCTGACTCCCGTCTTCCCAATAAAATCGGTATTATTGCGTAACGGTTCACCTTATAAATGCGAAAAAGGGCTCCGATTGTTTCAGAAAAAAACCATTGGTATAATCATAGAAAAAAATATTGGAATTGGGGATCATTTTCCCAATCATATATACACGGGACGGGTTTATTTATTGCAGGGATTGGATTGAATTCATTGATGCAGGGGCTGCAGTACAGGCCGGGCGCGGCCGGTTCCGCGCCATTCAACAAGAAAAGCGCGGCCCTTCAAGTGAAGAAGCCGTTACAGAGGTTGGAGTCTCCGTTGGAGGCGGTGCAGAGGCTTGCATCGGAGAACGCTGTGCTGGTTTTCAGCATGAGTTCCTGCTGCATGTGCCATGTGGTTAAGCGGCTCCTTTGTAGCCTCGGGGTCAACCCCGCCGTCTGCGAGCTGGACGAGGAAGATCGGGTGGAGGAGCAGGGTGCCCAAGTGGAATTGCGCGCCCACAGGGATGATATAGAGAAGGCGCTCTTCAGATTAATCGGGCAGAGGCCGCCCGTGCCGGCGGTTTTTATAGGTGGGCAGCTTGTGGGCGGTCTAGACCAGCTCATGGCCGCACATATCAGCGGAGAGCTTGTGCCCAGATTGAAGGACGCCGGCGCTCTGTGGCTTTAATAAAGCCCAGCTGCATTTTAGGAATTTTATGCTTATTTGTTTGGTGTTCCAGGGTTGTGTGGGAATTGACCTTAGGCTTTGATCAATTCTTCTTGTATATTTGTTCTTTGTAATAGCGTTGATTTTAAAAGCAGTGGGTAGAGCTGAGTTCATTTATTTTTCTCGTTCTTTTCAATATAGACTGAGATTTTCAGGAATCCAATATTTTCATTGACAATGGCACATAATTTTTTTTTTTCAAACAAAAAAACGCTTTCTTTTCAATAATTAAAAAGAGAGTACATTCCTCATGAATTCCATATGTGGATTCCATACATTCTATTGTTCTATCCTCTCTGTAGCAGTATCCTATCCTTGTCAAAATTATGTGAACAGTTCCATTGCAGAAGATTTATCAACTTTTTGAAGGAAGCAATTTCAATGTTTTCCATCTCTTCTATTGTTCTATCCTCTCTGTAGCAGTATCCTATCCTTGCCAAAATTATGTGAACAGTTCCAATATTGCAGAAGAGTTATCAACTTTTTGAAGGAAGAAATTTCAATGTTTTCCATCTCCTGTGAGAAACTTCATCGCAGCAATTTCAATGTTTTCCATCTCTTCTATTGTTCTATCCTCTCTGTAGCAGTATCCTATTCTTGCCGAAATTATGTGAACAGTTCCATTGCTGAAGAATTATCAACTTTTTGAAGAAAGCAATTTCAATGTTTTCCATCTCTTCTGGGTAAAATTTCAATGGTTTTTTTATCTGGAAGAATTTGATAATTCTCAGCCATAAAAAATCAGAGGCATATTGGAAGAATTTGATGATTCTCAGCCATAACAAATCAGAGACATATTGGAAAAAATGTTTGAGATTGCAGATAAAGAATGTTTAACCTAAATTGAAGAAAAGAGATAAGTAACATATCATAATCAAATCCCCAATACCTGATTAAAAAGGCTGACAAATCAGAGGCATATTGGAAAAATTATTTCGGATTGCAGATAAAGAATGTTTAACCTAAAGTGAAGAAAATACAGTAAAATATCATAGTCAAATCCCCAAAACCTGATTAAGAAGGCAGGGAGGCCCTCCCGAAAACCTGATTAAGAAGGCAGGGAGGCCCTCAACAACTTGGTAGGGAGGCATATTTTCATATTTGCTTGATTGTTTGTAACCCTAAAAGGCAAGCATTGCAACCCATAAACAGTTCAGACCGCAAAAAAAAATTAAATATCTTATCTCTGAGTTATTAATTTTCATTGGATTATAATTATTTTTTGATAAAATGTATTTTGAGAAATCTATACTTATAACTCTTAATTAATAAATATGAATCTTACAGCTTCTATCAATTAATTGATCAATCCATTTCTGAATTTCCGTGAGTAGAGTTAATTAGAAATATATCTTAACGATCCATCGATCCATCACATACAATTAGAAATGCATCTTTACCATCCATCCAACATATAGTAAATATTTTCCTAATCCAATTTTCTAATACTAAAACCTTATAGTTTCTATCAATTAATTGAGGCTTCTGCGAGTAGAGTTAATTTAATTGATCATTTTTTAATTGAGGCTACGTTAATTAGAAATACATTTTCCCAATCCATCATATATAGTAAATATATTCTTAATCCAATTTTCTAATATTAAAATCTTATATCTTTTATCAATTAATTGATCTATTTCAGAATTGAGGCTTCTGTGAGTAGAATTAATTTAATTGATCCATTTCTCAATTAAGACTTCTGTGAGTAGAGTTAACTAGATTTTCTTTTGAAAAAAAGAATAGAGTTAATTAGAAATACATCTTCAAAATCCATCACATATAGATTGTTATTGCGGAATCGTCAAACCAACTAGTGTACTAATTAATTTGAAACTTCAGCAATAATAATCCATATGAGAGGCTTCTGTGAATAGAGTTAATTAGAAATACATCTTCCAAATCCATCACATATAGATTGTTATTGCAGGAATTCACATATAATTTGTTATGGCAAAAGCTTCGAACCAACCAATATAATGGTTAATTTGAAACTTCAGCAATAAGAATTTATATGTGAGACTTCTGTGACTAGGGTTAATTAGAAATACATCTTCTAAATCCATCACATATCGATTGTTATTGCAGAAGCTTAAAACTAACCAGTATACTGATTAATTTGAAACTTTAGCAATAATAATCCATATGTAATAGATCCAGAAAATATATTTCTAACTAATTCTATTCACAGAAACTTCAATTCCGAAGATAATTTCTAATTAATTAATCTATTATTAATCCTAATTTCTAATGACAAAATCTCAGAGTCCTTTCAATTTGATATCTCATTGAAAACCTAAATGGAAAACTGGGCAATCTCTTTCGTTTAGCAGCCCATGTGATCGGTAAGGACAGGATTCCTTTGACCGTGGTCCTTCCTGAGAAGCCCGTGGAAAACACTTATGATCTTTTTATTGAAGGAAATTCAAAGGAAATGGAAGCCCGTAAACGCGATCTTTTTATTGAAGGAAATTCAAAGGAAATGGGAAAGCTGAAGGTCAAATTACATTTCTCTAGTGTCCAAAGGGATCCGTCCTATAGATCTGGGGTTCTGGCTTCCAACTACGATGGTGTTTCATTTACCTTCTTTCCACAGAGAAGTGGGTGTAAGAGCACTTTGTACCAAGATGCACATATGCAACCAGACTTCCTTCAGAAGAACCTTTTGGAAGAGGGAATGCCGAGCGAAGAAACTAGATGTTGTTGGGAGGATATACACACTGCTATATCTAATGCCAAATACTTCATTTACATTGCAGGTAAGGAAATTCCCATATTACTTCGTTCACATTGATTTTGATTGCAGGAAAGGAAATTCTCCCCTACATAAATTCTCCTAGACTATTCTATCCCGTCATTAATACTACCCTACAGAATCAAGGTGCTATTCTTAATTTACTGGTAGTTATGAAACCTTAACTTTTTATTTGTGGGAAACTTACACTTCTTTTTTATATATATAGATAGATATGAATCCTTAGCCAAGATTGAGTGGGAAACTCATAACCCCACTCATAACATTTTTGTTGTGTACATACATAGATCTTTAACCAAAACAGATGTCTAGAATTGATGTTTATTTCCATTTTTTTTTTAAGGGTATGAAACAAGAGTGATTACTAATGAAATTCATAATTTTTACAATGAATTATTCATAGCAACTCATAACCTTTTACTGGAACTCATGACCTTTTATTATGAATATAAATATTTTAAGTAAAATGTAACAAGTGTACAAAATACCCACATCATGAGTACTTATGCCTACTACTTTTCCTGCAGATGAAAATGTAGCCATGCAGCACTAATGACAATAAATCTCAGAATTTTCATATTCTCAAACTTTCATGTACTATTGAGAATGAATCTCAAAACCTTCATATTACCTTCATATAATTAAAAGTTCACAAGTTCATGTGTTGGGGTTTTGAATTAAATAGTGATGAGGCGGGCTGTTATAGCACTCATCACAGGTTCAATTTCCTTCCCCAATTAGGATGATGTATATGGACATATTGATGAAAATAAAGTCAAAAAAAAAAAAAAAAGTGAAAAAATGAAAGGAACTGTAAAGCTTACCAAAAAAATTGAAAATTAAAAGTTCATGTAAAATTCTCCTAGCATATGCCTGATTTCCTAAATCTCAGTGGAATGGCAGAGATCAATTTGGTGTCCAGTCATTGCTACCCACAGTTCCAATTCAAAACCTTCATATAATTAAAAGCTCATGTAAAATTCTCCTATGCCTGATTTCCTATCCTAAATCTCAGTGGACTCACATAGATCAATTTAGTGTCGTCATTGCTTCCAATTACTGGTTGTTTTCATTACTGTAAAAAATAATGTTAGGAAACATTATTGGATGCTGTAACACTGGACAAAGTTCTATTTCACAATAGTATTTGCACGTCAAAGGCTTAAATTAGATATCCTGGATTCGACTTTCCACCAAGTTCTTCTAAAAAAAATAGTATTGGCATTTGAAGTGTTTAAATTTGATAGGATGGCCAAATAATTTTATATAGGAATGGAGGTGAGCTCTTTCTCTGTGGTCTTCAAAACCAACCAACCAACCACGGCCAAAGACAATTTCTTTTTGCAGGGAGTCAACTGTATTCAAATAAAATAGTATAATTTTTTTACTTGTATTTTAGCACATTTTTTTCGTATTTACGAGTAATTTATCATTTGTTTTATTGGGCATATGGTATATTGTGTTATTTGTAACTTTGAGTTGTTATTAGGATTGTAACATACAATTTTTATTTTCTTAAATAATAATAGTATTGAATAGCAAATAATAATATTTAGGAAATTATTGAAAACTGAAATAATTTAGCAAATAAAAATATTTAACATTTAACAAATTGATATAATTCAGATTTCAGTAACAATGAATTAAGACATAAAATAATAATATTTAAAAAAAACAAATAAGTCATAAAATAAATATTATTTCTAAAAAATATGGAGAATATATTAAACTATACAAGCCATATCAAATATCAATATCAACATATGAAATGAATTCTACGAATTTGCTTTTATAACTATTAGTTCGATCTTATTCTTCAATCTATGTAAGACTAAATAAAATTATTTTTAGTCTCCCAATTAAAAGCCTCATTCTTCTCTCTTCTTTATTTATTTATTTTTTTAATAAAACATCTTTTACTTTATAACTAATGGATATAGTTTATTAAAACTATTAAAATAATGATTAAGTTAAATATTTTATTTAGTTTTATTAATTAATAACTTATTTTTATTTTAGCTTTTCATTAAAAGTGTTAAAATAATAATAAACTTAAATTTTTTATTTAGTTCTATTTTAATTAATAACTTATCTTTATTTTAGTTTCATAATTTTTCATTAAAATTATTAAAATAGTAATAAAGTTAAATGATCTATTTAGTTTTATTAGTTAAGTAATCTAGATCCATTTTAATTCTAAGTGTTGAGAGGAATCAAATTTCTAGAAGCGCAATATTTTAACTTTTTTTTAACCCTATCTCTCTCTATCTACCCTTTAACTCTTTCATTCTCTACCCCCCTCACTCTCTCATCTCCTTTTTCTTCCCTCCTCTCCTCTCTCCCTCTCTCTCCATCTCTTCCTTGTCACTCCCTCTCTCTCTACCTCCATCCAATTCCATCTCTCTCCTCAATTAAATTAAATTAAATTTGTTTCCTTATCAATTAATTTTTTATGTGTTTATCAATTAATTTTAAATATGGTTATGGAATCATTATTAGTCATTCCTAAAGTAGAACTTTAACTGACAATCTATTTGTTTATTGATCACAATTAGTTTAGCATTGATCAAAGCAAATTATAATGTTTGTAGATAATTGTCTTACATATTTTATGTCATAATTTATGAATGTGGTTTGTGTAGTGATTTTTTATTCCAAAGCTTTTACTCAAGTTTACCATCAATTACTTTTCACTATAATTTAAGCAAGTCTTTGCATAAAAATAGATAGAAATGAGGTGTAAATAAATGTACTTACAAGATTTAATTTCCACCATTATTTATGTTTTCCTTAGTATTTAAGTAGGAGTAAAGCTATAAGTATGTGGACTTATGTATCCACTTCATATCTCAATTATTAGTTCCTACCAAGATTTGTCTATATACCACTATTAATTTAGCATTAAAATTATTTATATATTCTAACTTGAATTAATAAACATTTATTTCTATATATCTCTCCTAAAATAAATTATTGTTATTTTATTTAAAACCACCTAACTACAAACTATATAAAATGTGGAAATCATCCAAACTGAAACCCACTCACAATAAATAATAACCCTTCTCAATACTTACCAACAGGTAATTGGAAAACTATTCCAAAATCGTGTTTAAAAAAAAAAAAAACATTATAATGTTCATAATCTTGATGAAATCTCAATTTATCATCATACAATACCAAATTACTATTGGATTAATTGCTTCCAAGGTTCCTAACCTTAACCCAATAATCATGAGAACCAATTAATAAACTAAAGCTCGACGAAAAAGTCATTACAGTGATTTTTTTATTAAATTTAGTTTAATTTTACCCAGTATTCATTAGACTTTTTTTTAATACAACAATCAATTTCAGTTAAATATTGCATATTTGAAAACTTTCCTGAAATCTTTCAACAGAAAAGAAGTGAATTGTTTATCCTTGCTTCAAATGCAGAATAAGGATAACGATGGACGTTTGTTTCATATATTCCTGGGTTGATATTTTTTTTTATAGGTCTTTGTGCTTTGATTTGAGTTCCAGTTGTCCTCTCCCCTCCAGAGTTTTGGCTACCTCTAAACTCTAGTTAAATATCATAGCGCCTCAAACGAATGGCATTCACATTCTATATTTTCTGTCAACTACCAAGTTCTGGATTGTCCATTTTGAATTTGACTTTGCAGACTGGTCAGTCCACGTAGCAGTAAAGCTGGTTAGGGACCAGTCCACAGGGGATGTTGAGACCCTTGGAGAATTATTGAAAAGGAAGGCAGACGAAGGCTGCAAAGTGCTTCTCTTGGTTTCATCCTCCTTCGGAAACATTCCAGAGGCAGAAGGTGTCATGCACACACGTGATAAAGAAACCTTCAGTCACTTCAAATCCACCACCAAAAGATTTTATCACTAACGCCGAGAACGCGCCCTCCAGTCACTACAGAAGAAGAATCGTTTCATTTCTCGGTGGCCTCGATCTCTGTCACGGCCGTTACGATGACCAAAACCATCGCGTTTTCCGCACGTTGAGCACAGTCCACAAAGATGATTTTTACAATGTATGTTTCAAGGGAGCGGGGTTGGATTACGGGGGACCTAGATTGCCATGGCATGATATCCACGCCAAGATTGAAGGCCCTGCGGCATGGGATGTTCTCACCAACTTCGAACAGAGGTGGAGGGCACAAGGCAAAGAGAGACATCTATTAGACATTCACCGGATCGGTGACTTAAATCCAATGGCCTCCGTCACAGAGGATGTCGATTCAGAAACCTGGAATGTTCAAATTTTTCGCTCCATAGATGAGGAGGTTGCTTGTGGATTCCCGGAGAGACCAGAAGAAGTTGCCAAGGGGGGATTAAATGCAGGAAAAGACAAATATATGTGTGAAAGAAGCATACATGATGCCTATATCCACGCCATTCGACGTGCAGAGAACTTCATTTATATTGAAAAGTTAAAACCAGTATTTCTTGGGCAGTTGCTTTTTCTGGGACTCAATGCAGCATGCCGGCTACGATCATCTTGTACCAATCGAATTGGCTCTCAAGATTGCCAGAAAAATTGAAGCCGGTGAGCGCTTTGCGGCATATATTGTTATTCCCATGTCGCCGGCGGGCTCGCCCGATAGCTTAGTTTCTTCTCAGCCTATTTTACAGTGGCAGAGGAAGACGATGGAGATGATGTATAGAGAAGTATGCCAGGCTCTCTTTGCCAAAGGGATATATGATGCTCATCCAAAGGATTATCTCTCATTTTTGTACTTGGACAATAGGGAGTCCAAGGTGGAGAGTGAGCATAAGCCTTTAAAATTAGAGCTAAAGCGGGGTAATTCAAATCGTGAACATTACAGCAAGGCGCAGGTGAATCGATGTTTTATGATCAACGTGCACTCCAAGTTGATGATTGGTAACACCTAAATCCTTCGCATCATTCATTTGTGTTTATTACTTTCATTTACTCTGCTGCTTCTTGGATTGGATTGGATTGACCCTGAATCTTCGTGGGTGAAGAATGGTCTCTTAAATGCCCAATATCTCAGATTGCCTTCCAAAGTCGTCCCAGTTCGTTTGTGTGTTTTTTAGACGGGCTTCCTTGCAATTATATAGAGTTGAGTTCAAATAGTAAAGTCACATATTGTGTTTTTGGCAGTGTCTATTCAAATTTCTGGTATATGTTTTATTTTATAAAATTAATTTTTAAAAATTATAGTTTGAGTGATTTTAATGGTTAAGAGTATGTATTTTCTTCTAAGTTCAAAATAAATAATTTACACATTATTATAAATTTTGTTTTAAATAACTATAATGTTGTATTGTTATTAATCAAAATTGATGTTGATATATTCATAAACAATTGGTATATTATTATGAATTTTTTTAAAGATAACTATAATTATGTGTTGTTATTAATCAAAATTGATGTTGATTGATTTACATTGATTGTTTGGTGAGCCTTGTCATGCATATTGGGTTTCTTTTCATTAATTAGGTTTTTAAGTTAAGATAAAAATAGCTAAAATCACACAATTACATAAACACAATCATATATTATGCACAAATGGTGTATGTGTAAACACACACACACACTCAATTACATTCAGATCACTCTATTAAATAGAGTTTTTGAGATTCAACTTATTCCTAATTTAGAGAGAGGTTGAGAGAATTTCTCAACCATCACAAACCAATTTCTCAAATATGGAATGTAAGCATTAACTCCAACATGCCCCCTTAATGATTACATTGGATTCATTCATAAATAACAAAATAATCAAGCTTATCAGCAAATGCTCCATCAAGTTGCCTCATAACCCTCGGAAATGTGTAGTTAGCAAGTTGGATTCCCGAGTTTGCTTCCTCAACTCCCGAATCAAGGACCTCCCGAAGTCAATTATTGGACAACATCCCAATCTGTCGCATAACCTCATTAGGAGACCACTTCCACGTCTACCACTAACGAGGGATCCTTCCCTAGATCCGCAACTGCCATACTATCTGGACAACCATCCATATTGAACTTTACTACCACTTTATCTCTTAAGTACTGACTTCTGACACATAGTTGAACTGCGGGAGCTCCCATCTACCGAAATACATGGGTGCAAACCGCTGTATTCGCTAGTTGTATAGAAAAGCCATCTAAATACGAAATGTATCTAAATTCAACTATGACCTTCTTAATCTGATTTTGAAAATTCATTTTCACTTAATTTTAAAAAAACACAATTTATAATACTAGAACCACAAAGATTTCAATAGACATGAAAAAATAATATTGATACAACTCTAGCTCTATGCACACGTCTCTCAACACACATATCTATGCTTTGAAATCCTTTTGGAAAATCTCTAAGTTTCATTTTAGCCTGAAATTCAGCTCCTTTCTCGGTTAACTTGGGCTTCTGCTTAATCCGGCTCATCTCTTCTCACAAATCACAATTTTCAGACATCATTGACTGTTTGTCTCCACAGAACAGGTTACACGGCTTTCTCTGCACAGATGTTTCTTCTACAGTACAAAGAGTTTCCAAAAGAGGCAGCACAACATGTGCATAATCAACTCCGCCAACATAAGGAATAAAAAACTATTAAGTGATTACCATGAAAGTTACATACTAACGCTATAATGATTCAGTGGTTAACAACTATTAAGCGATTACCATGAATTTTAGTTAACCGAATTCCTCCTCAATATCATGTTTCAGTAATAATTGCACTTCTGTTAATAGGTGTGGCAACTTCAGTTTCAGCTATCCATTTGGATAGAAACACAGCAGCTGTGGTGACCGCTATTTCCAGGTTAACTGTGATCCAGGTGTTCACCGCCCTTTCATAAATATTAGTGAAATGATTCGGCGGTTAATGCTATGATATTCAACAGTTAACGCTATGATATTGAGCAATGGGAGATACCAGAGCGTTTTGCATTTTTTAAATCGAATCACATTCCGTAAAACAGCGAATCAACTGGATCTACATGCATCAAATGATCTGAATGATCCGTATCACATCAAATCAATGGTACACTAACGTTGTCAAAAAAATATTGCCGGTCTGCAAAACATTGACGCACGGCTTCATCTGTTATCTATTGGTAGCAGCTGGGAGCACGGCTAACACAGCTAGCAGCGTTCACCTCGCAGTGGCTAGCACGGCTTCAAAATCCACCATGGATCTTAATACCGCTGAGTGAGGGATCGGCCTCATTCAGATCTTTGAAATCCCATGGATGTCAATATTAGTCAGCCGCGTATTTCGATGTCAATATATAGTCGGTGTTGTGCGCAGCGACAAGTCAGTGAAACAGAATACAAACGATCGAGACATTTCAATCAATATTTCAGCAATAACATGAAATGAAAAAGATTAAAAACTCAAAATGCTAAGTATGTAGAATTTAGTAAAAATGAAATGTTCCCATATAAACAATCAATAAATTCTTATTTAAAAAAAAATCAACAAATTATTTTAAATAATATTTTAATAATAAATTAAATCTCATTTTCAAATAATCACCAATAACAATTACTTCATTAACTATTAACAATTAAATTAACTATTAACACATGGGTGTTGTTTTGGATGAATTCTCGCATCCGAGCAGCGTTGCATGCATGAAAAAAGTGAATGAAATTAGTGAGAAAACATGGGAGGAATTCATAAGAGAAGAAGATTCAAATGATATGAGGGATCTTCCTGTGCATTTGTTGCCATATCCTGTGGATGTTCGAGAGGACGGTTCAATCTGCGAGAGAGATGGCCACACATGCTTTCCAAATACAGAGGCCAAAGTTCTAGTGTCTTAGCCTTCTCTCCTTGCTTTTCCAAGAAGTGCCAGACAGTTAACTAAGATTGTGGACTCTGTAACTTACTTGAATTTGAAAACTTGCTGCCGCTAACCGCACACGCACACCATCTTAGGTGAGAGATACGCGAAACATCTCCTCGACTCCTCAGGTCTTTCGCTTCGCCTTATAATCTCCTTTACGTGATCTTGGCAAAACTGTCCTCAGACAGGCGGCCCAGAAGGCTTCAAATTAATTCAAGCAAACTGTTACACACCAGATGATGCCACAGAGCAGAGCTAAAGAGCTTCTGAACTCTATACAGGCTATTACAATAACACACACAAACTCACACTCGCACTCTCCTCAAACAAACCAAATACACCTATATATACAAAGTATAGACTATTGAGGGTCCTTGTCGGGCATTCCTGACCCAGACGGTGTCTACTCAATATTCTCGGGTACAATAATTGACACAATAAAGATACCCTACCATGATCCTTTTGGACTACGATCAAGATCATCTTGTTCACCTGGCTCAAAATCACTGGGCCACTCGTCAGGTGATGGCGAGGAATTTGTACTCCTTGTCCGATAAAGCCATTCCAAGTACTTGGATTCCCACTCACTCTCGTCCTGTGCTTGAGCATCTTGATAGATGTCGACAAAAAGAGTACCTTGGTCTGTGGATTCCTTTGCTTTTCCTTTTTCTGTAGATGCCTTTACCGTAGCGATTCCTTTTCCTTTAGCTGCTTTTGAAGATTCGCCTTTAGATCACTGACTTGTATGCAACTTGACAAGATCTTTAGTGACAAAAATATTTTGTTGCGGAAACAGATATTTATCAATCGATTTTGTCCATTTATTGACATACGCCATTGGATCAACTTCAATCTCAAGAAAGGAATCTTTTCTGCTTTTCCGAAAGCTAGGATCTGATTGAACGGCCAACTCAACACCATCAAGTAATTCCAACTTAAAAATCTGGAACATATTTACAGAGTGTTCAATACAACATTGGATCCAGAATTTACAAAGGTGATTTAACCCATGAATTTCTTGCCAACCCAAATCAAAACTATCTGCTGCGCAAACGTGGTTGGATAATAATAAACTAATGAGGCATACTACATCACTTGTCCAGTTTCCATGTTTAACATTAATAGTAATCAGTGCTCTTTGGTTGATAAGTAATTTAATGGCTTTAATATTATGCTGGCATTGTTCTAAAGCCTTGATCATACTCAGTTTTTCTTGAAGCTTTAACTGATTAAATTCTTTCAACCATGAAGAAATTTTCTTAACTTCATCCATATTATCTACTAGCACTGACTCATCAAATTTTTCTGGACCATAAATTTGTGCAAATGGATTGGGCACTATTGGATTTCTTATTTCTATGCTTTGATAATCCCAGGGAGTCAAAAAAGCTCTTAAGTACTGTAAGGATCTTTCAATACATTGAGTTGTTCTGACCTGGGGCTTTTTTCGGCATAGACCATTGTAAATCTCCCAATCAGCAAAAGGTTCATATATCTCATACTGAGGGAAAGTATCTGTACTTGCAAAATATTCATTATTGCTCTGGATGTAGGCTGCTTCCATTTCTTCCAATAAATCTGGGATTTGGAGAGATATGAGGAATTGTTCAATTTTAGCATGCATATTAATCTCATCTATATCAAGCATTTTTGCAGTGGTATAGATGGCAAAAGAAAAATCAAATGCACCAATCAACTGATAATAATTCAACCTCTTAAGAGTTTCTATCATCTCATCTGTAAACAATCGGGACCAATAATCATCCAGGGTTTTGAAATAGATTTTGACCTTCATATTAGGTAAAGGGTAAACCTTAACCAATTCTTCATCTAAGCCCAACATTACTCCAACATTCTTTGACTACCAAGCTTGGCAGCGTTGAATCCATTGATTTCGCCTCATTCTAAAGCCAGCGATTTTCTTGATTTGCTGAGCAACATCTTCAAGGACTAATTCTAGAATGTGAAATCGTTTAACAAAAGTTTGAAAATTATCATCTGATGGAGTTTTACCTGGAAGCTCAAAAAGATCTGTTCTTCTGCTGGGTCCTGAAAAAGTATGCATCTTATTCATGTCTCTTGTGAGAGAATCTGCCAAATAATTTGAAATTCCTGGAATCCATTCAACATCGAATTCGTACATATTGAACCACATCTGCCATGCCAACAATCTACCTCTAGCTAACTGTCTAGAGATTTTAGCAGATAGAAAATGTGTAAAATTCATAGAATCTGTTCTGATTAAGAATCTTGCAGGAGCTAGATAAATTTCAAATTTTTGGATCCCATTGAATATTGCAAGTGTTTCTTTTTTTGCTGCAAAATATCCTTTTTGATGTGGCAAAAACTCACCTGATGCATATGCACACAATTCTTCTTCACCTGATTCTTGCTTCTCAAATAATACTGCTGCCCAAAAAGAATCAGAAGCATCAGTCTGTAAAATTAAAAATCCTTGTCCAGGGGGTTTAAGTTGTGGTAAATGCAATACATTCTTCTTTAAGCAATTTTACCACATCTGTAGCCTCAGGGGACCATCCTGAATGCAAATGCTGCCTAATTGGAGCTGTTTTCTCTGATAACCTTGGAATATATTTATGAATATAATTCAACACACCAAGAAACCGTTGAATCATTTTAGTATCAGAAAGTTTGTCTGGAAACTCAGACAATTTTTTCAAACCATGCGGCTGCATTTGTATCTTTCCATCTATCACATGAATGCCTAAAAAATCAATACTATTTTGAAACAATACCATCTTCTTTTCTGATAGAACAATACCATGCTGTCGAACTTCATCTAAAAATATTTTTAGATGCTGGAGATGGCTTTCTAAATCTGCACTATGAATTAAAATGTCATCAATATATACACAAATGAAGTCATACTTGCCAAAAATATAATCCATACGCCTTTGAAAAAATGCAGGTGCATTCTTCAAGCCAAAAGGTACTACTTTCCATTGAAAAAATCCAGCAGGGCATGTGAAAGCAGTCTTATGTCGATCTTCGGCTCTTATCTGGATCTGATAGTATCTTGACTTCATATCAAACTTGCTGAAGATTTTGCTGTTTTGAATCTTCTACATGATTAGCTCTTGTCTTGGTAATGGGTAATTAAAGCTTTTAGTAATAGCATTGAGAGGCTTATAATTAATTACCATTCTAGCTTTTCCACGAATTATCTCAGAATGATTCCTAACTAGAAAAGCTGAGCAAGAGTAATGAGACTCACTTGGTTCGATTAACTGAAGTTGCAGAAGTTCATCTATCTGTTTTTTGATTTCCTTTTCATCGGATGGGGTGCAAGGAATCAACTTACCTTTGACACCATTGTCATGGAGAGTAATTATTTCTTGCTGTGGACTCTCAACTGTCCAGAAAACTTGAGGATTCTCAGAGCAATTTTTTAACAGATCTTCATATACTTGTATCTGCTCTTGAGACCAATCAGGATTTACATGTGCATTCTGCTTGGTTTTCTTTTGAGCTCTATCTTCATATAATTGGAGAACTTCAATCCAATTATTAGAATCTTTTGCAGGTCTTCTAGTTCCAGCTTTCTTTTGGCTATTTTGTTTTTGTGCCTCTGAATTAGCCAATGTAAGTCTTGGAACAGAAATGGCACTTTTCTTTATATTAAGAATCAATTTATCCTCACTAATTGTCACTGGAAGGACGGATGAAAGAAATGGCATTCCTAAGGAGAGACTGGTTGAAGTATCATAATACTGAACGGCTGAAATTTTGACAATCCTCCCTCCAACTTTTAAAGAAATATTATCAACATAATGAGTCAGAGAGACAGAACCTCCAATGGTTTCTGAAACCTGAATATGATTAAGAGGTTTCCAAAGGCCTTTAAAAAGAGATGGACGAGCCAAATTGTTAGATCCACCAGTATCGATAAAGGCATGAATAGCAATCCATTCTTGACGAACTTGAACTTCAACAGGGATATACAAGAGATTGTTGGTTTTAACAATCTTTTTCAAGAAAGACGACTCTTCTGGAGTAGATACAGGAAATGCGGATGATGGTGAAACATTTTTGGGATATGGACAAAAAGAATTGAGGGGAGGAAGAACAGAGGATTCTGGGAGGGTAGGAGGCGGAATAGAAATAGAAGGAGTATCTACAACTGATGAGGGTGCAACAGAAATGTCATCAGCAAAATCAGAAGTTTCAGAAGTATAGTCATCTGCATATTCATCACTATAATGCATTTCATCTTCTTCCTCACAGTCAGAATCATAGAAGCGATTCATTTTTTGAGATAGTGCAAGACTGTCATCAACATCTGATAAAGAGGCATCTGTTAAAATATATACTTCAGAAACATCATCCTGTGAATCAACCATGGACCAATTATCAACAAATTCTTCAATATCTACACAAGCTTTGAGTTTATTTGAGGAGCTCTTTGGACATTTCTTTGCAAAATGACCTTCCTGTTTACAGATAAAACAAGCATTACTTTTAGGCGACTATCTCTGTTTCGTCAAATATCTGTATTTTTTAAAAGGTCTTTTGGGATGAGCTACTCTTTTAGGTCTATATTTGCCATATTTTCTAGATCTCCGTTTCTTGAACGGGGTCCAAGGTAAAACAGATCTACAGACATCTAAACCTGGGGAAAACTCAGAAGCTTTCTTCTGCTAGCATAAATATTTGACCTTTTCGGAACATCTAAACAAAAGATCAATCCAATAGATCTGATCAATGCTTTTATTCTGGACTTCCAGATCTTTAAGAATTAAGTCTCCTAAATTTCCTGGCAGCTTTGACAAAAATGAAACTTTTTGAACTGAATCATTACTGAGATTGGCTTTAAAGACTTTACCCATATAATCATCTCCAAACTGTTGGAGAAACTTGACATCTTTTAGCTCCATACGAGCTAAATCTGTTATTAGTTGTTTCTTCTCATCAACAGGTTCTAGAACAAACTGAGTTTTTAACAATAGTTCTAAAGTGGCGAGACCAGCATTACAAACATTCATTCTTTCTTCAGTAGTTGGGGTCATCCACCAATCATAAACAATGCCAGCCATTCTTTTTTCAGCAAGATAGAAAATAGCTTCATTGTTTAATTTCGAAATGACTTGCATTTGATATAATGCGCCAATCCAAATGTGAATTGATTCAGCAGGATTTTTAGATTTTTCTAAATCTAAAACATAACCAGTAGAACTGGTTGCAAAGAGATCTTCTTCGACTCTGGGATACTTGGGTTGTTCTCTGAAAACATGGGCCTTTTGCAATGAAGGCAAGATAAAAGATGGAAATTTTTTAGCTGCATCTTCAAGAGTAGCCAATTCACTTTTGGATTTATGAATTTTAATTGTCTAGGCAGACTCTAAAGCTTTTTCAGAGAAAATATTTTTAACAGGTGGAATTTCTTTACCCTTTTCGGCTGCTTGAGCTCTTGATTCTATTCCACTGTCTTCAATTTCTTCAAATTCCCAGTAATTTGGAGTTTCCATAGTGAAACGAGGGGTTCTAGATTCTCTTTTTCTCCTTTCTTTTTCTTTCTTTCTTCTAGCTTTTTCTTCTTTCCTTTGTTTATCTGCTTGTTGTTCTTCTTGAAGCAATCAGAGGTTAGCTAGAATTTCTTCTGATTGAGAACCTAAATCATCTAACACTTCTTTAGCATGTAAGCACCATGTAGTTAAATAATTTCCCAACTGGTAAACTTCATCAAGGTCTTTAGTGTTAGTAACACTATGCTCTATTAAAGGTGCACAGTCAGCTCTAGTAGTTGGCTGTTTTGACATAGAAGAAGTAGTGCAGAATTTAGTCTTTGGAGGCCATTTGTCACCTTTGACAAAACGATGGTTTGCATACTGCCATTCTTCTTGCGGTTGAACAGAAATATGAGAGATACGATGCATCTTCTATACAGGAAGGAAAGGTTTATTTTCAGGTATATACAATTCATTTGAACCTATTTCAGGTTCGGAAGAAAATACTTCAGAAAAGGGTGAAACATTCACTCTATTTGAGGAGGACGATTCACTTTGATTTACAGGCACGACATATCATCTGGGTTTAAACAGAGGTCTTGGAATCTCTGGCTTCGGAGGAACTAACTTGACACGGCCATCAGCAATAGCAATTCTTTTCAGTTTTGACTCTGGTTTCTTTGCATCAGCTAGAGACTTATATTGGAAATACCAATCATTAGGAACTTCTTCAGGACTATATACGGAATAAATATCAGTAGCATGCAGAGATGGAGGGTTCCAATTTTCAGGATTCTCAAGTATTTCATGATCAACATCAATTTCTTCAGAGCGAGATGTAACTTCATTAACAATTTTGCGATCAATATTGGAGAAGGTTCGTAAAAGGTTAGCCATCACAGAATCAGAAACATGGCTTTGATACCAAAATAAGATTGTGGACTCTGTAACTTACTTGAATCTGAAAACTTGCTGCCGTTAACCGCACACACACACCATCTTAGGTGAGAGATACGCGAAACATCTCAAAATATATACTTCAGAAACATCATCCTGTGAATCAACCATGGACCAATTATCAACAAATTCTTCAATATCTACACAAGCTTTGAGTTTATTTGAGGAGCTCTTTGGACATTTCTTTGCAATACTACTTGAAAAGAAACTTGATAATATCCATAGCTTTCGTAGTTATAGTGTCACTGTATGAAACCCTATGGTAATTGAGTTCCATGAACAAATGATATCAGGCCTAGATATGAAAAACTATTTTATTTTGTGTAAAATGAATCAAATACTGTGACCAACGCAACAATGCACCAACTATATGTCAAAGCATAACCATATTCAGACTTCCTCTAGCATACATGGAGCTCAACATTCCGTGACATCAACTGTTCATGGAACTGAATTACCTTAGGGTTTCATACAGTGATCTACCAATAAAAATAGGTCAGTTGATCAAAATTAAATGTCATTTTTTATATTCATATTTTTTAGTGGCCATTTGGCAGAGGTGCCACTACTACACTAACGGTATTTCAAAAAGTCACTTTTTATTTTAGTTATTTTATATTAAAATTTAACATCAATTGAATTGTCTTAAATATAAAATTTAAGACAAACATAGTGTGAGACAAAAATAATTTGAGACAAAACTTTATATTTAAGACAAAAATAATTTGAGACAAAAAAATTTAAGACAAAAACAATTTGAGAGAAAAAAATTTAAGACAAAAGTATTTTAAGACAAAATGAGTTTGAGACAAAAATATTTTAAGACAAAACTTTATGTTTAAGACAAAAGCAGTTTGAGACAAAAATATTTTAAGACAAAAGCAATTTGAGACAAAAATATTTTAAGACACAATTTTAGATTTAAGACAAAAGCACTTTGAGACAAAAATATTTAAGACAAAACTTTATATTTAAGACAATGACAATTAAGATGAAACCCGTTTAACATGGTTAGCAATTAACACAAAATCATTAGCATTCGGAAGTTTGCATTGAAATATCCATGAGTGGATAGTGGATAATTATATTTTTTAATTTTTGAAAATAGATATTTAGACCACATGAAATTTAATCATGTCATATTTATATCTTTTATATTATATTTTTATTTTTTCATTAAACCACATTCTAAAAATTTAATAAATAAATAGATAAAAAATATTGTTTTTGATTGGCTACTCAAGGAGATTTTAACTTTGAATCTCATGTTTTAACATAATACTTCATAACAAGGTGATTGTCAATTGAGTTACATTCCATGAATTAAAATTTTTTATTTTTTTAAATATATGAAAAAATTTAAACTAGCAATTGCACGAGATGTTGCAAAGGAATCGTCGTAAGGCATGAAATAGAGAAGAATCTTGACATATAAGAAATCATTGAATGATAAAAATTAGTAAACAAAACATCATTCAAGAAAATATTCAATGAAGAAGGCTCATTAGGTACCAGGGATGAAAATTTGGTTTTCAAATAGTAAATTGGCATTTGACATTCACCTATGAAACATCAGATTAGTCGAAAAAGTTTATGGGCACAATAACATAAATAGATTGTTGGGGGTATAGAAATGATGCAGTTGTGTGAGTTGTTGAGGAAGTATTTCTTGATGAAGGAGAAGGTAGTGGTCCTTGAGGGAGACAAGTTGTCAACTTCATGAGTAGGGGATTTTGTTAGCTTAAATTTTGCGAGTTGCCTTTTTTCTGTGTGTGCCACAACCTTGATCTTGCTGATAGCTCATCAACTGGCTACTTGAATGCCTCCTCAGAGAGCTTACCTGCTAATTGATTGAGCTCATGATAAATGTGGGTGAAGGATGACCATTTTAGCTCCTGAATGCACGGCCAAATTTGAGACATCAGGGATTGAAGCTGCACATTCTACCTATAAAACTTGCATTGGCCCAGTCAACAACTATTTGAGATTCTCATCTCTTGCAACCTCCTCAAACCACAAGCACTTTCCAAATAAAGAACAACAAACAATGTTGAGAACTCGACCTTTAAATTGGAAACAGGAGCTGGAGTATATCTCATATGAATGAATTGAAATTAATTTATATAAAAAACACAGTGAAGAGCAAGAATAATCAACATATAAGGAGAAACATACTTTTTTAATGGATTTCCTTTAAAATTCCTACAAGATATGTTTCTGATCGAATGTACGAAAAAACACGAGACATTATAGCTACGTAACTTGATCTTGCAGAAAAAATGAATTACTTCACCCAGAAAACTTTATTATGAATACCGTTTTCATGTGATCTCACGATGTGGGTAAAAGTGCATTATATAAGAAAATAAAAATGATCATGAAATTCCCATGAAAGTGAGTGCATCGATCGATTTTAAGTTTGTTGTTCCATGTTGGTCTCTCTATTGTAGAGTTGTGAGATAGTTGTATCATGTGACTAAACTATATTCAATAAATAATCTTGCACTTACCCTAATATTTGAGGAGTAGTTCATTTTTATGTGAAACTGTATGGTCTGCGATCTCCTAATTATGAACTATGTATAACATATCTAATTGGATGTTAACCAAATTTTTCCATAGGTATAACATACCTAATTTTCACCCTCTGAGGGTTTTCTTGCCCATGATCACAGACAACTTCTGATGACTATTATAATCAGGCCACTTGCAATGATTCTTCTAGAGTTTAAAGAAAACACCTCCTTGAAGAAAAAATAAATAAATAAAACAAGAAAAAATGTTGCAACAATTCAGTTAGACAACAACTAACAACCCTCTTGAGGTGGAAAATTCTAGCCCAATTGAAAGAAGCAAGACAACTCAAGGTATTACAGAGATAAATCAGGACAATTGTGCAACTTTTTCAAGGATGCAACAAGAACTTTTTCTGTACATAATAAGAAAATATTTGCAAACGAGAAGATACCACAATGGGCATGCACAAGAAGAAGAACCAAAGAAATCAAATTCAATAAAGGAAGCACAACCACCACTCCAAACTCGCTTCTCTAAAACACATACAACCACAATAAAGCCATTGAAGCTTACAAATTTATCAAACCCTAACTTACAAATTCAATAAGCCAACATGCTACAATTTGTTGAGTCACCCCCAAATCAGTTAATAATTATTGCATGAATGTACATTTTTATGTAATTTTGTTTAATAGGTTGAAATTCTCTAAAGAGCGTATGGAATATATCCAAGAGTTTAAAAAATGGAAATTTTGCCTACCTCCACAAGGTATCATCACACCCAGATAGGTGACAACATACAAGTCTAAATCTTCTACCTCTAAATCTCAATGACACTTCAACATGTCAATAACATACTTGCAACAATGCTTAGTGAGTTTTATCTATTGGCTAAAGAAATGTACATCCATCCATCCAAAAATATACATCTCAATCAATCCAACACCATAAATTGTGCTAAATAGTTCATCATGTTATTTCAAATATTACAATATGGTATTATATTAGCTCACATATTCCTTGAATATTTGAAAGCCAAACTACCTTAGCACAGTAGACCAGAAATATTCGTACTCTAAAAGAGAAAAAAAGACAACAAACTAAAATAGCAACTTTAACTCTAATCCAACCACTTCATTATTAGAAACATGATATATAATGAAGATGATATGTGGAAAAAAAGGCTTTATATATTGTCTATCACATGTCAAACCGAGTGAACAAACACATGCAAAAAACACATCAGAAATAGGGTTCATAGATTGACTTGTATTCTATGGTTTCAAACCCTTCTTGTCTCCTTCAAGGGGGTTTCTTGAGGTCTTCAAAAATACTTCCTTTTGCTAACCAAATGGATTGTTTCTTTCATACATGTATGGAAATGTACTTTCCAAATCATATTGTAATAGATTCATAAGGTGATATTATTGGTATTAACTACACATTATTTGGAGACATCATTTTTATTGTAGGGGTTGGTACCTTTCTAATGGATGTGGTTGGTTATGTGAAGACTACTCAACCTCTAGTAAAGATTCATACTAACTCTAACAAGCTTATGGATGCTTGTTTACAAAGGGATACCCCTCTAAGCTTAACTCATTGGATTCTTTGTTTGTTCATGCTAAGTATTATTCTCAAATTTCCTTCTCCAAGGGGTTGAGACTATTTTCTTCATTTATTTTACATGGCCAGGTGAAAGAAGAAGAATGGAGATTGTCTCCACATCTTTTCCATTTCGCTAAGTTACAAATAAAAAGAGTCAAATTCTATAGCCAATAGACTAATAGCCTCTTGATACACCTTTAGTGAGCTATGCATAGCTCTCACCTATCACTGTAGCTCAATGAAATGACATCTAATAGCTCCAAGACACCATTATAAATGGAGTAGTTGTGAAGTTGTTGTTAAATGATCGCCTCCAAATGTTCAATTCTCATGAATTTTGGGGGAGGGGGGCCTTTTGGTGCATTGAGCGGGGCAAGGGGAGCATGGATGGGTATAAGTGAGAGGTTTAAGCATGGTTTACTGAGATGTATAATCCTAACATTAGAGAATGAGAAGGAGCCTTAGGTCCTTATGGCATAGGGACTAGGGGACCTATAGGTAAGGCAATGAGAGAAATTGATATGGGATCCCCCAATAGTTGTGACAAGGGGATTAGGGGCCACATTATCACAACCCATACGCACTTAACCCATAACCACTAAAGTCCCTATCCCTTTAACCCCAAAGCCACAATCCCTTAATCCCTACACCCATAACTCATAACAAATTAACCCCTTGATCCCTTAAACTCAAATCCATTAACCCCTTAACCCCTAACCACTAACTTAGAATCCTTGAACCCCATAAACCCTAATCACATATCCTCTTAAAATTTGACCCTTAACCCATAACCCCTAACCCCTTAACCCGCTGACACCTAAATAACATAACCCTTAGGCATTTAACCCCTAAATCCCCTGACATGTAAGCCCTTGATGGTTAATATTTAACCCCTAAATCCATTAACCACTAACCCATCAACCTCTAACCCCTAAACCCCCTATACCTCAACCCCCTAACCTCTAAATCCCATAAGCCTTAACCCTTTACCCTTTACCCATAACCCCTTGCTCCTAAAACCTTAAACACATTAACTCTTAAAACCCATTATCCTTTATCCCAAACCATAGGTGCTCCAACACTAATATTCTTGGGCATATCATGCTTTTTCCTGCTAACCGCTACAAATACAACCTATAAGAACTAGTAGGGTCCAAGGAAAAGAGCTACAAGTTCCCCAAATCCGATCTAAATTTTATGGATAATCACATTTCCCCCAAATTTCCTCCACATGTTTTCCTTGGTGTATTGGAGTTTGAAAAATACATAGGATGCCACACATAATCCTAATCATAGGACTCAACTTTCCTAATGACTAGGAGGCCTTAAAAAATAAAAAAACATCTTAACTTATGCCTAAAATTACTAAAATTTCCTATCCCAAAAATGAAGTTAGAAATTCTACAAAATTATAGGGCAACAAGGAAACCAACTTCCTCTTTTATAAATCTCTAAGACCTTATGGAGGACAAATACAAATTTTGAAATAAATTGTTGAAATTATGCTCTTACATCAGTAGCTACCAATGTATCCTTGTAGGCCACCCCCTTTAACAATAGTAATACCAATGGCCTTTACTTAGAAGTAACTCCTTATATAATTCTCTCTTAGATCCCCTTAACACGGTGCAATGATTGTCTTTGATGCCTACCTAGTTGCAATCACATTAAGAAGCAATGTAGCATATTCCTGGTTGAGGATTTCGATAAGTATGTGATTTTGTTGACATCTTGTGACTGTCCCGTATATGAATATATAAGATCATTTTTTTTGTACTAGTTTAAGGACTAATACCATCAAGTGTGTGCGCTAACATGGATGGAACACTAACTGCATGTTGTATATATTGTAATGTAAATGAATAATCTCTTATGGAAAAGGCTCCACTCATAATGTCATTTCGCAAATGCTTGCACTCAGCAATTGTGGTCAGATTTTAAGGTGCCATGTTCTCGTAAGGGTAAACCTACCTATCCATCTCTTTAAACGCACACATCACACATGTTGGCTTGATCTTATGCTTGTTGTGGGGAAAATGTTGTTACAGTGGAACCCCCAAATCAGATTTATTTGGGTTGACCCTGATTTGAAGGGTAGAATTATAAAGGTTATACACAGTACATATATAAAAAATATGTCGGGTTCTCCATAAATTTCCTGAGAGAAACTCCCCAACACAACAAGTAGAATACTTTTTGTAGTCAAAGAGATTAACTTTTGCTGGTCCTTTTTCGGAACTAGTACAAACTACAGACAATCCAAAATGCCTCATTTTTGGGCTATCAATACAGTATCCATTTAAATAATCAAAAGCATAGGTTAATAACAGATAACTAACACAATCTCAATGAAATACTATGAGTAGAGAGAGCCAAAGTTATATATCTGATTTAGTCGAAAATGGATTGATATCTTCCTCAATGTGGACTGCCAGCTTGATTTCCATTTCTTCAATCAGGTCATGGTTGTCTTGGATGCCCTTGTGACAGTCTGAAACTACCAAATCCATTTCCATCATCTTTATCCTAGTGACCTCCATTTCTTTGTTCAATTCTTTCAGGCCCTTCTTGTTTCTGATTTCTCTCTTCCAATTTATAAACACATAAAAAAATGCATTGACAGACCTCTTGCTTTAATGCAATGGCCACAACGTAAATAATTCTCGAGGTTCTACAATAGCTACAACGTAAATACTTCTTCAATGGCTACAATGTAAATTCTCCCTTGTGTTTCCCTGATAGTCCCTAACACTTCCTAGAACATGTTGGCACACCCTGGCACTTGGCACATCTTGGATGTATGTCGCCCTGACACTATAACATGACTTAGTACTACATATCATACTGTGTCACTCCCTCCTCAAGACACCTAGAACTTGCTAACACTCCCTGTCACACACTCTTATTCATTCATTTATTAATTTTGACCTAGTGCTCTGTTATGTTTTCTTGGCACTCCCTAACATTCCTTAGCACGCATTGACACACCTTAGCACTTGAACATCTTTGTATGCTTCCCTAGCACTCTAACATGCCTTGGCACTTCCTATAATATTGTGTCACTCCCTTCTTATCACACTTGGAACTGGTTGATACTTCATTTCCATGAATTTTAAACTAGTGCTCCCTTGTGTTTCCCTGACACTTGGCCCTCACACTCCCTAGCATGTGTTCATGCCACACCCTAGCACCTACCACATCTTGGCATGCCTATCATGCCTTGGAACTACCTAAAATGTGTTAGTACTTCTAGGAATTCCCTGACACGCCTTGGTATTCCTTAGCTTTCATGCTGTCATAGATAACCTTACTTTTTTGTGACTTGGGAACCCAACCAAGTCATTGGAAAATGAATGTTGTGCCCAACCCAAAGTTTCCCTTTGTCTGAAACTACTTTGTCCAACCCTTTATGTAACCATAGGCTTACCTCCTACAAGTCTTATTCTAGCCTTCTCCTAACACACTTTATCCTTGAGACACTTGGAATTCGTTGACACTACTTGGCACACACTTATTCGTTCATTTCCATGAATTTTGACCTAGTTCTCCCTTGCAAATTCCTGGCACTCCCTAACACTCCTAAACATCCATTGACACTTTCTAGCATGTGTTAGCATGCCTTTTCATTCCTTGGCACACACTGACACTCCTTAGTTATCATGCCCTCACAATTACCCTTACTTTTTTGGACTTGGGAACCCAACCAAGTCTTGCCTTAACTATAACAACTTGACCAAGTTATGGTTACTACAACTAGATTATGCCTTTTTCACCTAATAAATGGCTATAACCCCTCACCCATTTAACCCCCTAAACCCTAAACTCCTAACCCATTTAACCCCCTAAACCCTAAACCTCTAAACCCTTAACCCCTAACCCCTTAAACCCTAACCCATTTAACCCCATAAACCCCTAAAAACCTAGCCCATTTAACCCCAAAACCTAACCCCGAACCCCTAACCCCTAACCGCTAAAATCCTTAACTGCTAAATCCCCTAACTCCCTAAACCTCTAAACCCTAACCCATTTAACCCCATAAACATATAACCCTTTAACCTCTAACCCCTTAACCCCTTAACACTTAACCCCTACCCCTAAAATCCCTAACTACTAAATCCCCTAAACCTCTAAACCCCTAAACCCGTTTAACCCCGTAAACCCTAAATGTCTAACCCTTAACCCCTAACCCCTTAAGCCCTAATTCCCAACCCCTAACCCATTTAACCCCCTAAACCCCTAAAACCCTAACCCATTTAACCCCCTAAACCCTAAACCTCTAAACCCTTAAACCCCTAAACCACTAACACCTAAACCTCTAAACCCCTAAACCATTAATGCTTAACCATTAACCAATTAACCCCTCACCCCTAACCCCTAAAATCCTTAATTTCTAAATCCCCTAATCCCCTAATCCCTAATCCCTTAACCACTAGCTCATTATTCACCTAACCCCTAACTACGCCTAAATCCCCTAACCCCTAAACCCCCAATCCCTAATCTTTTAACCACTAACTCATTATTCCCCTAACCCCAAAATGTGCCTAAATCCCCTAACCCCTAACCCCCCAATCCATAACCCCTTAACCACTAACTCATTATTCCCCTAACCCCAATCCCTAATCCCTTAAATAATAACTCATTATTCCCTAACCCCTAAATGCGCCTAAATCCCCTAACCCGTAAGCCCCCAATCCCTAACCCCTTAACCACTAACTCATTATTCCCCTAAACCCTAAACCTCTAACCCCTAAGCCCCTATTCCCCTAACCCCTTATTATACCAAGCTCGTGGTGCTTTCTTGAGGCCATACAAGGATTTTACCGCTTGCATGCTTTATGTTCCTAACCCTTCACAAAAATTCCTTCTGGTTGGGACACAAAAACATTCTCTTTCATATCTCCATTCAAGAAAGCAGTTTTTACATCCATTTTATGAACTTTCCAACTTTTTGAGTTTCTAGGGCAAAGAGTGTCTAGATGGTATCCCATTTTGCTACGGCAGAAAAAGTCTTCTCATAATAGACCCCTTCATTTTGTGTAAAACCTTTTGCCACAAGCCTAGCTTTATTCTTTTCAAGTGAGCCATTTGCTTTATACTTGTTTTTGAAAAAATTTAGCACTTAATTTAGCAAGGGTCCTAGGAGGGGTTCCAAAGGGACTACTACTAGATCAAGTCGAAACAATGGGACAAGGGCCCACTGTCACCTCATTCAATTTCCCCTGCTCTTTATGAACTTTCACTGATGGGAGGAGTCTCGGTATAGGGAAATTACTAGAATGATGAGACCAATAACGATGCACAATGTGATTTCCAATGCCCATTCAAAGAAGAGGATCAGATAATAGGTTCCTTTCTTTAGAACCAAAAGAAGGACTCTCCAAGAAAGGCTTGAGGGAAAGATGACCTCGGGTTTAGGAATATTAAAAAATGATGAATGCCTAAGACCAAAACTTCCAAAATCCCTCACTTGTGATTGACGTGTTTATATTAGGCTTCAAAGTGAGGCAAGGAAAGATTCAATTAAAGTGTGAGCTTTGGGAGAATCTAGGGTGACTTTCCATGAATTTTTTTGAGAGAGATACTATAAGACTAAGGTTTGGGAGATATACCGTGGTAAAGGCTCATCCAATGATCATTTATAGTTAAGATAATAGGTTTTGAATGATGAACTACAAAGTGAAAACCTTCAATAAATCCTCAAGTTAAAGGAGCATCAAGGGTTCCCTCTTGGTGTGATAGTTAGGGCATCAATTTCTTTGAAATTCCACCATCGTATTTTGTTCAAAATTGGAGGATGCCTAGAGCTCTAATCTAGCATAGGAAGCGATTCCTTGCTTGAGGGCCTTTTGTTATTTTTATACACCTTATCCTTTTTTTATTTTAGCCTCTCTAGGCATCATACTATTTTAGAGAAAATAAACCTTTATTTCCACACCTTGCATGTGAGTCTCTTTTTGGAAACTCCAGATGATGCAATTCAGCCTAGCCATATATGCATAGTTTCTTTTCTTCATGAAGTCGAATTATACCTAATTTCATCCACACATGTTAATTATTACAATGATAAAGGTAAATATTGAGAGGTGATATAGTCAAAAGGGATTATTATTGGCATATTTTGTGTTTCAACCATGAAAACTATGAACAGTCTTGGAGAGGGTGTGCTCAAGGAGGATCATTCTAGGAAATGTTTGTATTTCATCCATACAAACAACAATCAATAGATATATATGGTTACTAAAGGAAAACAACAAGTTATTACAAATGGGGCACCATACTAAACTATTTCTAGTAGGTTAGAACTTCATAATAAGAAAAAAAATAGATATCATGGAGAAGTAGTGTTGACTTGTTGCTCATACATTTAATGCACTATTCTGAGTATTACGTGCTAAAATAGCACATATTTTAGAAGACATGTGCTTCACTAAAGATACTTTAAACACAATTGTCAATTAAAGGGAAAACATTAGCTACAAAGTGTTTTGAGGAGATGTGTGCTTTCAACAAACCTAGTTTTGAAAGAGACAAAATTTACTAGAGAGAAATTGTGACATCCAAAATGATCTAGCGCATAGGCCTTTAACCCACAATTTGATCCTTTTCTATTTCATCGATTACATTCTCTATCTCCGTATTCTGTTCTATAAAGGAGAGGTGAAAGTCCTCATTCTAGAGGGTGGATTTACTACATGGGTGTCAAGAGCTTCTCATCATCTGCCCTCATCCATTTCATATTTGAGAGCACTCCCATTACATGCACTTGATAGGGTAGCCCATGGTATAGTGTCTCTATGATTTACTTTCTGACACTTCATTCACATATCAAATGAATTATAATATACTTATTTTATAGCTCTTTGAGTTCATGTATTTGTTTTGTATATGTTATCATGCTACAAGGATTATGTTGTCATTACAATGCACTTATTTGAATGTTACTTTCATATTGGATGGATATTCTCTGCCACTTTTCCATCTAATCATAGGAATTTTAATTAGGAAACTCATCACTACCCTCTATAATTTAATTTGTACTCAAATACACCATTGTATATTGGATTATTTTAGACTTACGCCGGCACAAATATCTTAAATTAATACTTATGAATAAAAATAAATTGTAATAATCCTCATTAATTAATAAGATTACTTAACTATTGATAAAAACACTAAATGATGAAACAATAACAAAAATTATATCACTAGCATATAAATATACTTTAAAACATTTTTTTTAAGCCAAACTAATATTTTGTCTTAAAATCCTAAATTATCATTTGAATTATTTTAATTTAAAAATTAAAACTTTTTAATGGTCTTAAATTAGAAATTAAGACAATTCGTTCCATTAAATTAGAAATTAACACAATTTGTTCAAATAGGCGGCAAAATTCTAAAAAAGAAGAGGGGAAGTAAACAAATTCATTAGTTTCATTTATTGCTGCCAAGTCTTAATCCAACCTAAGAGGGGTCACATGTATAACACTCCCATCCCTCGCTTTACACTCGATCCTTTCGCTTTCTCTGCAACAAATATTTTCCCGACGGACAGAAGCCTTCGGGGGAAAAGGAGGCGTGAACGATTCTACAATTGAAGCTTCCTACTCACAGACATGGGGGTAAGTTCCCACGTTCCCTTGCTTGCTTTCATGCCGATTTTCTGAAGTTAACATCACCCCTTTTGATCCCCATTATGCACTTGATGGACTTGCATCAGTGACAGGGTTCTACAATTAAGGGTTAGGGTTTATAGTTTGTTTTGTGCTTTGATGCAGACTGAAAAGTTATTTAAAGATGATGCCAGGGATGAGAAGGGTGAACGAGCTAGGATGGTAAGTATCTCCTCTGATTGCCCATTTTTGTTCTTATTTTGGGTGATGACCAGCTCGATGCTCATAGAATCCATTTTAGGATGCCAAAGAAGTTCTCTTTGTATGGCATAAGTAAGTCATTCTTATTGTTGACCTCGAAAAAAAAATGGGCATTTCCCACTATAACTTCTGCAAGCGGGTCGTGACCATGGCCTTAACCCTTCCATTGCTTAAGGTACCATTTTATAGAGTGGAAATGGTCAGAGGAAAAATTGTTTTAACAAATCTGAGAGGGCACAGAGTGTTCGACCCTGACATTGACATACGTATTATCGTGCTCAAATACTTAGAGCTACACTGGACGATAATATCTGAGGTATCGTTTCATAAAGGTGTCTTCAAAAACCTACAACATATCAATATAAGATCTTGTAATGATCTGGTGGAGGTTGGAGGATTTCCATCAATATTAGTAACACTAGATTTTTCCTCTTGTTGCACATTGAATAAAATAGGAGGGATTTGGGGTCTTGCAAACCTTCAACAACTAGACATTAGTGGGTGTAAAGAAGTAGAGGAGTTTCCCAGTCTTGAAACATTGGAATATGGAATTGTGGGCATCTGAATGTGCCAAAATAAAAAGCATAAGAGCGTTGTGGCAACTAACAAAGCTTCGAATACTAGATGTGAAAGAATGCAATGATATAGAAGAGATGTCAGGTGTTGAAAAGATGAGATCGTTGTATAAAATTATTTCCTTTGGTTGTACCAAGCTACAACATGATGTTGAACTGATGCAATTTCCCCACAGGTCTTGTCTCCAGATGGAGACAATATTATCATTTTGGATGTCGATCTTTGAAATGACACTATTTTCATTGATACTGAAAACAAAACTAATAACAACCACAATCTTTTGGAAAGCAAGACTGATAAAAATCACCCTATTATCCGAAAGGTAGCCACAACTCATTTGTGGTTACATGCCAAAATGAAAACGATTCAAATGTGTAAGGGAATTTGTGGAGGTCCCTATTACTCGAGACAAATTTCCAACAATCAATGAAATGTAATGGAGGATCTTACAAATGTAACGGTTGATGACAATTTTGTTGGAAATGCAAATCTAATCAGTAGATTCAAGGATTTTGTTACATCAAATCAGAGAGGCAGGTGGAGGTTCGTGACTACCATGATAGCCAACATAAATGATAAGTGGAAGAGGATGAATAGTGGAACAGTTGGAGATTGAAGAACATCTCAAGGAGGGAAAATCAGATTTAGGAAATGACTGAAACTGAGGCCTATAGGGTCCAACCCTTGGAGATACGATTAGCTATCTGAGAAAAGGAAAGGATGGTGGTAGAATAGCTGCAGAGTATAAACTGGTAGAATAGCTGCAGAGTATAATAAACTAGTATAAAGAAAAGGATGGTGGTAGAATAGCTGCATAGTATAAATTGGTAGAATAGCTATATAGTATAATACATGAACTCACTCACTGCAATCTTCAAATCTGAACAAAAGCTTCACATATTGTCACAAACAGCATAACTAAAAATAGAGGGAAGCCTCCCCTTTCTGACACTGTGCTAGCACCAGGACTGGACTTTCTTATCTTCAGCATTTGTAAGCATTACTTGATGTATGTTCAGCTCTTTTTAATTATGCTACAACAATGTTGTTCTCTCACATTCTCAGTGGTGTAATTTTTTCTTTTAATTAAATGCTTTCACAATCTTTGAGCTTTAACCTTTCTAAACTATGTTCCCTCTTTTCCATCGTCTAGGAAGTAAAATGTCTGCTCCTTTATAAATTTGAATTAAACATATAAGTTGTTTGTGCTCCAGACCACACAATACCTCTCTAGATGCCATGAAATGCACACTATGATTTCCAAATTCTGATATCATATCAATTTTTTTAGACACGTGAACATATAGAAGAGAGAGATGATAATAATAGATACTTTATTATTTTGAAGATCTTTCATCCTTGTAGGGATGCATATGCTTTTAAATATCAAAATGACTTTCATTTCAATTTCCTAATTTAACACCTCAATTTCCAAACTCAATTCCTGATATACCCATGTCAAGCCACTACTACAACATTTAGTTATTTACAAAAATCATATCCTGATGCTGGCCATTATACTCTATCAGTATATTTGATGTCCCTGTGACTCAAGCTCTCATTGTTCTCTCATTGTTTGGCATCCCTGTGATGCAGGGTCCATTCGTTTGACATCCTTTAGATGACCCCAGCTGAGAGGATGTCAAAAGGACATATTGGGCAAGTCATCACAATAAATAAGGATGTTGATATTTCTCTCCATCTCATGAAGGGATATCCAAATGTCCCTAATAGCAAGTCACTATGCTACTCCTACTGTTCAAATTATATTCACACATAGCTCTGTAACCTTGTAACCATGTGCAGACAGATATGTGGTGACCTGCTTAGACATATTTGGGAATCATGGTGAAATAAACACTGAACAAGAAATGTGTTTACCATAGTAAGACTATTCATACCAAACATTTCACCGTTATTATGCAACAAGTGTCTGTCAAAATACATGAAATCACTCACTGCAATCTTAAAATCTGAACAAAAGCTTCACATATTGTCACAAACAGCATAACCAAAAATAGAGGGTAGCCTCCCCTTTCTGACACTGTGCTAGCACCAGGACTGGACTTTCTTATCTTTAGCATTTGTAAAAATTACTTGATGTTTGTTCAGCTCTTTTGAATTATGCTTCAACAATGTTGTTCTCTCACATTCTCAGTGGTGTAATTTTTTCTTTTAATTAAATGCTTTCACAAGCTTTGAGCTTTAACCTTTCTAAACTATGTTCCCTCTTTTCTATCGTCTAGGAAGTAAAATGTCTGCTTCTTTATAAATTTGAATTAGACATATAAGTTGTTTGTGCTCTAGACCACACACTACCTCTCTAAATGCCATGAAATGCACACTCTGATTTCCAAATTCTGATATCATATCAATTTTTTTTATACACGTGAACATATAGAAGAGAGAGATGATAATAATAGATACTTTATTATTTGGAAGATATTTCATCCTTGTAGGGATGCATATGCTTTTAAAGATCAAAGTGACTTTCATTTCAACTTCCTAATTTAACACCTCAATTTCCAAACTCGATTCCTGATATACCTATGTGAAGCCACTACTACAACATTTAGTTATTTACAAAAATCCTATCCTGATGCTGGCCATTATACTCTATCAGTCTATTTGATGTCCCTATGACTCAAGCTCTCATTGTTCTCTCATTGTTTGGCATCCCTGTGATGCAGGGTCCATTCATTTGACATCCTTTAGATGTCCCCAATTGAGAGGATGTCAAAAGGACATCTTGGGCAAGTCATCACAATAAAGCAGGATGTTGAGATGTCCCTACATCTCATGAAGGGACATCCAAATGTCCCTAATAGCAAGTCACTATGCTACTATTTTTATAAATTGCTTATCTAAGCCTTCACTATGCTTAACTCTAAAGCCAAATATAAATATTTTCCAGACAAATATGAATTTGAACAACACCTTCGGGTGGAAGAATGAGCTTGAACAATTCATTGATAGGTGGAAGAACAAATATGGTTGTTCTACCACCCTCGATGACAGTGCACCAGATGCCTGTTGATTTGGCACTAGCTTCCTCAGCATCACCTAATGTTTGTTTGGTCATATTTTCATGTCTTAGATTGCTTTCATTTACTTCTGCAACCTTTCTTAGGAGCAAGATGAAGGGTCTGAAGAAGCTGGAAAGTCAACATGTGAAGGAAATAGAAGGCATTTTTTTTCCAGAGTCAGGATAGGGAGTCCATAGCCAGAGTTAGGAGCCGCAAAGAGCTAACAAAAGGTATTGATCTACATTGATGTATGGTTTAGTTATGCTGTTCAATTTTTTGTTCATTTCATTGTATATTTTTCTCTCTGATTCTTTTATAAGGTCTTAATAATGAATTTATTCATCTGGGAACAAGGAAAATTGATAGGTTCTCCCTTTTTCTTTATTAGTAGTTTTATTTCTGCACTTGTTCTACTTCCTTTGATGACCTAAGTTGTAGATTTGGAAACATATTACAGCCATGAAACAACACTTTTATAATTTGATTAATGAGAGGCATATGTCCAAGTTGTCATGGAGGGAATTCAAATCCCACCATGGTGTCAAGAAAATGGCATAGAAGAGGGTAATGAACATGCTGAAGCTGAGAGTTATGTGGGGAAGCTAGAGGCATGTGTCATAGATAGACAAAAGAGAAAAGAAAAGAAGATGATCCAATCCAGCAAACTAAGCTACCTAATTGCACACTCTTTTTTCAATTTTTGCAAAAGAGCCGAAAGGCTCAACAAGTGCTCCAAATAACATGGGAGAAGATGGGATATCCACTATAAAAGTCCTTTCAGTCATGCATGTGAAAAATTGGAGCAACGATAAATGACTGACGTCAAAAATCTGTAAAGAAGAGATTGCTGCTACATTCAATCAAGCCGAAAGAGTGATGCAGACTGTATGATTGTATAATTGATTAAACAAATCAATAAAATGTCATCAAAAAGTGCTCAAATATTACCATGATTATTGGTCAAAATGAACTAAAATCCTACCATGTTATCTGTTATACCTTAAATTTCCTTTGCATTTTGAGAGTTTTATTTTCACAGTAGCTAGCAGAAAAGGATTGTTGGATGTGACCAGCAGGGAGGGTACTACCTTGGAAATTAGTTCTTATGACTATCTAGTGTAGAACATAGTGATCAAACACTATCCAAGGGAATTGGTGATTGTGTTAAGGTAGCAAATATACCTTCTCTATTGGAGGTCACGGACTTGACATAAGCTGGAATATATATATATATAGAGAAAGAGAGAGAGAGAGGGGATCATGTTAAAAGGGTTAGTGGGAAATTGGAAGGAGTACATAATGATCCACGGTTATATATATATCCCCTTGAGCATGTTAAATAGTTTAGTGGGCAGTTAGGAGTACATAATGGTCCATGGTTATCCATGATATGATGTTATAAAGATCCATGTGAAGAAGTAGTAGAAATACCTATAGATGTTCTTTCTACTATTGTAATGCTATGAAGACATAATGCTGACATAATGACTATAAGCTCTGCTAAGCTAGTTGCACGTGATGTTGACTTAGCCTCTTGCTGTAGAACAAGCCCTAGGTTGAAAAGATGGAAAAATTTGTTGTCAAGACCTAGATATCGATTCTAAAAAGCTTGGCTAGCATACAGTGGCAAGGAGGGAATTTATCATAATCTAAATCCAGAAAGGTGTTGATTCCAGATGCAAAAAGAGGGCTCATTCAGCACTAAAGAGTAGTTGTCTGTTGGCTGGCATACAGTGGCAATGAGGGAATTTATCATAATCTAAATCCAGAAAGGTGTTGATTCCAGATGCAAAAACAGGGCTCATTCAGCACTAAAGAGTAGTTGTTTGTTTGACTTTAAAAGACAGTTGTGTTTATGCTATACCAACTCTAGTGCATCCCATAGCTTTAAAAACCGGTTGGTTTCAATCAGTAAGTAGTCAAACCAGCCAATCAGCATCATGATCTCCAATAATATTTCCAAGACCTTCAAGGTGTCTTCAATAAGCAACCCAAGTTCTGCACCTGTTTTAAGCCTCTTCTTCAAGAATTCTCCAAGAGTGTATTCAACAATGCTCAAAGGTTTCCTTTTTGACCTGCATAACAATTATTTAAGACTCCAAGATACTTCTTCCAAGATCTTCACTATATTAACCAAGCGATGGCTTCAATGATGCTCCAAGGTCTCCTTTATAAATCCTTAAATCAGTACAAAAGGCCACTCTGAGGTTGTCTTCAAGAGTATCCCCAAGGAAACTTCAAATCCACACAAGACTGTCAATAGATGTTAATTCCAAGCTTGATTAGGACTATCCATGCCTCTTATAAGTGCATCCAAGCTACCACAGATAGGCTTCCACCGACAGAATACCCAAGCTCTTTAAATATTCAATACACTGAGTATTTCACAAGCTTGTGTGAGCACTTCTAAGAATGCACTGTTCTGTAGATCAATAAGCTACAAGTATGAACACTTATATTCTCACAGTTGTATATCATAGCTAGTATGATCACAGGTCTCCACAGTAGTATGTATATCACAGCTAGTATGGTCACAAGTCTTGCAATAAGCTACAAGTCTCCACGGTAGTATGATCACTCCAGAGTTGCATAAAAATTATTTAAGACTCCAAGATACTTCTTCCAAGATCTTCACTATATTAACCAAGCAATGGCTTCAATGATGCTCCAAGGTCTCCTTTATAAATCCTTAAATCAGTACAAAAGGCCACTCTGAGGTTGTCTTCAAGAGTATCCCCAAGGAAACTTCAAATCCACACAATATTGTCAAGAGATGTTAATTCCAAGCTTGATTAGGACTATCCAGGCCTCTTACAGGTGCGTCCAAGGTACCACATATAGGCTTCCACCGGCAGACTACCCAAGCTCTTTAACTAGTCAATCCACCGAGTATTTCACAAGCTTGTCTAAGCACTTCCAAGAATGCACTGTTTTATAGATCAATAAGCTACATGTATGAACACTTATATGCTCACAGTTGTATATCATAGCTAGTATGATCACAAGTCTCCACATTAGTATGTATATCATAGCTAGTATGGTCACAAGTCTTGTAATAAGCTACAGGTCTCCACAGTAGTATGATCACTCCAAAGTTGTATCTATTTCCGAGTTCTCCACATATAGATGAGACAGTCCAAAAATATGAGATGTGAGTTCCTTATGATGGTGACAATGGCTTGGACTGAAGTTCTATCCTCTTAACCTGAAGTTTTGTGACAAAACAAAAGCTAGTTTGCCAAGGTCAGATGGTCTGTGAGGTGGTGTTCGAGCCACAAATTTTTTGTGACAGGTCTGAGGGTGATAAAAGAGGTATTATGCCTATAGTTTGAGGGTCATCACAGATGTATGTTGCCTGTAGTCCAAGGGTTATCACACAGGTATGCTGTTACAGACCCGAGATACAATGATATCACAAGTAACCCCAATGATAGAGTTGGCTTTAAGAGAAAAGAGGAAATACTGGTGATGGAGGGATGTGAAGATCAATGCCAATATTCAAGGGTGATGGAGTCAAGGGAATCTTATGGATGAGAGGATATCAAGAAGAATGACCCTCCTTAGGTCAGTTACTTGGAATAATGGATCACGGGGGAGAAACTAGTATTTAAGGATGGGCACACCTGCAGAGTCTAAAACCCACTAGAGAGAATTCATTAATAGGATTGCCCTCGGCTCAAAGATCAATGTGTACGAGCTTGTTGAAAGGGTCACTGTGTACAAACTCATTTATTGATATAGTTGATATGATCACTTGCACGGCTAGATAGTGCCAGCAAGACGATGCCCTTCAGTTTTTCTCTCTGCCCTTGACAAGAAACAATCGCTGCCCATGGAGACCACAATTACTGCTGACAGGGCCTACATATGAATTAGTTTTAAGAAATTCCTGGAACCCCCGACATTGATTTGCACTGCTTTTAGGGACAAGAGGGATGCTATTGTTATTTGGGCATGCATTTGTTCAGATGTGTCCAGCACCATCTAAAGTTGATCTTGCCAGTAATTGGTTAAAATATGGTGGGGCCAAAAACTTTCAATTGTCATAGTGAGAATAGGAATGACTGTTAAATCTTCCAATTTTCTTCTCTCAGCAAGAGCTCTCAACTTGGGTACAAGATTGACATATTTCCAATGCTCATGCACAAATATAATTGATTGTGCAGAGCATTTTTTTCCATCACGTGCATAAGCATCCTGGTCGCAAACCCATGCAACATAATCAACCTCTTGGACATCAAGACCAATAATTTTCCAATCAAATCCTACATCTTCTAATTTCAATCACCATTTCAGATCAACAACAAGTTTCTCAGCATCCCTTGAACTTCCAGCGAAAAGGTTTATGAGCCTTCTTCTGCAGTGAGAATGCCCTAGCTTCTGAACCATTCTGTCTTAATGGTCTACTTTCTTTTGCAAAGATATTCAAATATATATCTTCCTCTGGCACCAGTTTTAATTCCATTCCATAAGATGCTTCTTCCAGGATTCATGCCAAATGAGAAGTGATGTCCCTGTTTGTAAGAAGAAGCAATATGTAGAATCAAGGATGCAGCAACTAGATCAACTTGTATCACTCTACAGTTGTGATGATATGTACCGTGGACTTTGGAAATTGATTATACCATTTAGAATTCCCAAGTTTGGAAACAGAGCAATAAACTGGGCTGGTTCTTTTCCTTAAACAAGACGTCCCCAAAAGAATCGATCACTGCAAGGATATGTTTGTGTTGTTTGCATTTGGATGCCTCTATATTGATGAAGCACTTTCTTCCTAGATGCATATGGATGTAACGAATATGTAATCAAAACCTCCAAACAGCCCAAAGATGTAGGGTGTTTCCTTTAAGGATGCATGATGACTCCTCCTTTTAACCACCTTTAACTAAACACGGCATCCTATTATCAACTCTGCCTTGCAAGGAGGCTAATACAGATTTCAAAGACTTTGAACAGGAGCACTAAACACTACATATCCTATTATCAACTCTGCCTTGCAAGGAGGCTAATCTAGATTTCAAAGACTTTGAACAGGAGTGTCTTACAGTTTACTCCGCATGATTACTTTATTCATGCTTAGTGTGATCACTGATAATCTTGCTAAAATTCAATCTCTAGCAAAAGTATTATATGTGAAGACCTTCTAACAACAATCAAAACAAAAATTTTCAAATATGGAAATGCACTTGCACCACTGTTGTTTAATCACATGACTGCTAGTCTACTTGAAAACACCTAAAATGTAAAATATGTCCTCTATTTTGGCTGCTTTAACAGTCACTAAACCCTTTTTATTGTTCATCTGAGCCTATTCCTTCAGATGATAGGTGAACAGATCTAAGTCAACTGGATCTTGATAAGGACTTTGTCTTGTAGCTTCATGACAGGGATAGTAGAATTTGAACTCATCATTTGCTAGCATGTAGCATTATATTTAGAGCACTAATTTTCTTCTTGCCTTTTTTTTCCTTTTTGTAGACAAATCAGTCCTATTATAACTCCTGCTATTTAATAGAGTTGATGATATCAATTCGTCCACCTTAGCATTACAAATCATTGCCTCTGATTCTAGACGATCTGCATTCATCTTTCCTGATCATATCCAGCCCTGTTAAGTGATTTTTTTTATTATAGGTGACATCTGCTGAAAAAAGGGGTAACACCTTATATCCTGTTAATTGTCAGCGAAGAATCCCCCGCACAATGCATAAGGTCACCTTTGTGCTTTGGGGCATTGGAAAGTCTTTAATATTTGACTCAGAGCTGGGAATTCAGCACCATGATATGAGACAATGACCAGATCTATTGTGTAATAAGATAGAGACTACTTTGGGAATCTTGTATCAACATGTGCTTCACTATTTAAGAATCAATAGGCTGTGACAATGGCAACCTTGTGTAGTAGTTCTGTAACAAGTTTGCTTGGTAAAGTCATCGTTACTGGCTTGAGTCTAAGGGTATAATCATAGGACCGTGTTGAGGTAGGGCCATGTACTTATTAGGGAACATGGCGCATACACTCCTTTTCCTATGTTAGATTTAGCAGTGAGAACTGCATTACAAAAGGAAAAGTTTGAAGCTGGAAGAGATGCCTTATATTGTTTCTTCATTTGATAGATTTCAAAAGGTGCACAAACTAAATTGTCGAACAGTCTATACAATGAGTTTTGAATATCATATTATATATTACACTATATTCGTGTTGCAATGGAAGCTTTCTTGATTTTTGCTTATTTCTTTGTCAAACAATCTAAATTGTCGAACAATCTATACAATGAGTTTTGAATATCATATTATATATTACACTAGATTCATGTTGCATTGGAAGCTTTCTTGCTTTTTTCCTATTTCTTTGTTATATATGTACCATATTTCTGTCAACCTACCGTGTTCTATAGTGAAAAGATACAAACTACAATCAGGGTATCTCTGACATGAAGTGGTGCTATGCTCATAGTTTTTCATGCTTCCAATGACTAAACTATCAGTACACCCATTCTATACATTTAGATCAGATTGTGTTATTAAGCTCAGATTGGGGATCAGTGTTTTTTGTTAGAGATCATGGCTGCCACTATTGGAAGACTTATGGGTGCTCAGGGGAATTCATTCTTGAGAAAGAAAAATGGAGAGAAGAAAAATTCGGTAGGCAAGAGGAATGTAACTGTGATGGCTTCTATTGCTTTCCTTGGGATGAAAGATGAGTATGAGACTCTAAGATTGAGTCCTACTACAAAGAAAGATGTCAAGAGTACCTACATACACCTAATTGTTGATATGGATTCTTTTATATTTTGTATCAGTGCTTATTTTTATTAAAATGGAATACTTTTTAGCAGGCCCCGAGTTTGCATATGGAGTTTTTAAGCCAATTATTTGGCAGAGTTGACACTCATGGAATGCAGTTTTCTCCAACACCTACCATCCTTTATATCAGCTTCAACTGTATTTCTATCTCGATTGAATCTTGATTTTCTAACACATCCATGGGTATTGTCTACTCCCTGAAGTTTACTATTATACTGTTTTGTGTTGGCTTTATGTGCGGGCTTTGTAGATTTTGTGTTATGCAGAATCCAACTTTGGTGCATTATACAGGATACAAGGCATCGCAGCTTAAGGACTGTGTAATGGAAATCTATAATGTACAAATGAATCGAAAAGCTAGTACATTGGTTGCAATCAGGGAAAAATATCAACAACACATGGTACGCTTTCATATATCTTGTTTGGGAATTTAATGGTTTTTTTAATCCAACCTTTGAAAGGTACGAGGATTACATGCACATAGCTGGTTACTCTTATTAAAGTTTTATATATGTTTTATTGTTTTCCATGATAGTTCAAATGTGTAGCAAGCTTGCCTCCACCTCATTTTATTGCTGAAAGGTTCTTTGAAGACACTCCAAACTAAGCTATCCATCATTGGTTGTGCACAAACATTTTGCTGAAGCTTGTTTGGAAGCACAATCTCATGTAATAGTTGTAACTAAATTTGGAGTCTTTTAGTTCTGGCTGGTTAATTTCCATTTAAATGTGTCAATTTGTTCAGGCCATTGGTGCCCATAGTTTTGGTGCTCATATTTTAACTCAGATACTTTCCAGTCTACTAGGCAATGGGGTGCTTGCAAGTATTTGCATGTGTTAGTTTTGAGCACTCGAAGGGAAGTGCCCATTTATCAAATTGTATCATATTTCTGGGAAATTATCTACGTGGATACCAGATGATGAGTCAATGTGGTATGGATTGATAATTAACATGATTTTGTATAGAGAATAGTAGTTAAGATTTTTTTATTTTTTTATTTTTTATTTTTTATATGTTTGTTTTGTGTAAATATTTATTAAAGTTTTAATCCTCATTTTTTGGTTTAAATCCTTTTGGGGTTATTTGTATCTTGTACTATTTCACAAATTTTAATTATTTTTTTCTTAAAATGCTAGCCTTTCCTTACAGCAACATATTATTTTTCTGATGAAAAATTACAAATTTTTCTCTATGGACCACTGAAAAATTATATCAGTGACTTTTATGTTGTGGCAATAATCCCCGATTTGAATTTTTATCACTAATATTGTGTATCTTGGTTTATGATGCCTCAAACTTGAGCGATGTTAATCATAACGAGCTTCAATTTGTGGCAACCAATATCAATTTGATTTCTAGAGGTTTGAGAGGGATTGACAACCATTTCTATATCCTTCTACTCAAATAGGTCAATGAGCCTCACTAATGCGAGCTCAAGTAATGTTTGCTTAACAAACTATCAAGACCATTTTTCTATTATTCATAGCACAACATAATTCATGCCTCTTCCTTTCGGTGTTCCCTTGCACCTCCCGTGCAATTGCTAGTTATAAGTTTTAAATAAACTACAAGTAGTCTAACTTTGGTTGAAATTTTAAGATTTTTTCCTCTATACTATTATTTCCTATGTTACTGCTTTACAGTGTTTCCTTTGCAACACATGGTGCAATTTCTAGTTTCATTAAGTTAAAAATAAGGGGTTGCATGATTATATATTTTACAAGGATTATGCCATTATGTGTTGAACATTTTTTAAAAATCAATGCCTATTATACAATTTCAAGGACTGCCATAACTCCTCACATAATTCTTTAAAGGGTGCTAGCTCATTGGAAGAGCACCTACCATGCAGGGGGTTGGTGGTTCGATTCCACTGTACCCTAACATGAATTATTCAATGATATTGTTGATTTTTTTAATTAATTTTTTTATATTGATTTATTTTAATGGTGAGATATTTTTCTGGATTCATTGTTTTATATTGTCTCTACAGAGACAATAGATAAGATTAAAGACATTGTCTCCATAAAGACAATATGTCTTTAATTCCAACTATTGTCTTTGGAGAGACAAAAATGAAATTGTCCAAGTTAAGACAATTTACCCAAAAATTGTCTTAAAACCCCCCTTTGTGTTGTAGTGAAACTATTGTCTCTGGAGAGACAAAAATGATTGTGTTATATATTGTCTTTATAGAGACAATATTTTAAGACGATTTAATTTGAGACACCCACTTAAAGACAATAGTTAAGACATTACACAAGTTTTCTTTTGTCTCAAATTAAGACAATAATTAAGACAATTTACCCAAAAATTGTCTTAAATATTGTCTTAAAACCCCCCTTTATGTAGTAGTGTGCGAAAAAAGTGTATAGGATACATATTATTATAAAGAAAAAATTCAATTAAATGTGTATTTTAAATAATATGAATGACTGGCAACAAATGCTTTCCAAATGTATGCAATAGGAAGTCAAACCTCAAATTTTAAATATAGTTATGTTATTTGAGTTTTCTGAATGTATGAAATAGGAAGTCAAAACTTTTGTTTTAAATATAGTTATGTTGTGAGTTGCGTTATTTGAGTCATTTTACCAATAAAAGTAGGGCAGTTGATCATAATTAACTATCATTTTTTATATTGATAATTTTTGGTTGGTGTTTGGGCAGAGATGAGGTTGGAAGAAAGTATATTGTCCAAATATATTTTTATAAAGCAAGATTTCATATAAATAATGTACCCATGTTTTTTTTTTTTTATCAAAATGTTTTTAAAGCATAATTGAAAAAAATAATTATGTATATGTAAAAGTTGCAAACAGTTATAAAATATAAGTAATTCTTAAAAGATGATTAGTTTTTTTTGTTTTTAATATCAAAATAAAATTTTATAAATTCATATTATATGTTATTGGTTTTCTGGAAAGAGGGAAGGTAAATTAGACCAATAGTACAAGTTCAGAATTTTGGGTTACTTAGACTATATTTACATATTTCGTCGTGGATAAAACAAAATTTTCACTTAATACATAAACAAAAGAAAAGCATAACAGTTAGCATGGAGAATCCTTGTGCATCTTTCCTTGTTGGTCACCTTCCTTGTTTAAGGAACAGGTGATCTTAGTTGATCTCCTAGCAAGAATGGTCAACTTACAATCATGTGATCACTTGTGTTCTCCACCTCTACAATTCTGATTGTGTTCTCTGGTTGGGTGATTTTGTTTTCTTGTTGGGTGTATGCTCTATCTGTGAGGACCCACCCCATAATAATTTAGTGTGCTAATAGACATTGATTGCTTGCATATACCAATAAAATCGTGACCATGAGGAGTTTCTTGTATCAAGAATCAAATCACGAGTAGCATTATCAACACGGGGGTCTAGTATGAAACACCAGTTGTAGTGCCACGAGGGCTTCATTCAATGAACATATGACATATCACGTGAGTTTATGGCATACTAAAAAATATCCTTAATTTGACTACATATTAAAAAATACCTCTAAAAATCACATTATTTAACCCCCTACCAATACAAACTCAATAAACCTTCTCAATTTAAAAAACCACTACTTTCACTAGATATTATAGGTATCCATTTTTTCATTAACATTTTTTATACCCATTTATATTTTTTCATTAACTATGAGCTCCATGATACTATGAGACTACATGACTGTGGTGTCCAAGCTTGAATGGATAATGGGAGGCTCAATGGAGAGTTGAATCACAAGTGCTTGCCAAGTAAGATGATAAACCACTAAGTGCTTGCTAGAAAAGATGATAAACCACTTAGTGCTTGTTGAAAAGGGTTGATAAACCACTCGGGTGCTTTTTTTAAGGCTAATAAACCGCTAGGAAGTGTACGGAAACATTGTGGTTCTTGTTTAAAAGAGTCGATAAATCACTAAGTGATTGGTAAGGAAGTTGATAAACCACTTAGTTCTTGCTAAGTAAACTGATAAACCACTAGGATAGTGGGATATAGGTTTCCTACCACTACAAGGAAAAGACCCTCTAGCGGAGGTTATAAAGGAGGTTTTTAGTGTTATAAAATTGGCCAAATTTGTGAAAAAAACATTTGCTACAACATTCGTTTATGGTTACATAGGTTTTGGCGGAGCTTTTAACACAAATTCAACACAACTAAAAAGAAATGGGCGGCCACAGATTATTATAGATGTTTTTTTCATCGGTGCACTACTCTAGATTTAACGCACCGGTGCATTCATGTAGAAGGCGCCCCGAGGAAGTCGAAAGAGAATGCACCGAGACATTAAGGTATAAAACCGCATCAGGCGTAGTGTTGGTGATACAACACACGGGGTTGTTCTAATTGGTCTTGGGATTTGTGCGGTGCCCATAGGTCGTATCAACGCACCGGTGCGTAGACGTATAGAAATGCATCGGTGCACAGTATCACATAAAGGCACCGAGATTTATAATTGGTATAGGTATTTGTGCGGTGCTCATAGGTTGTACAAATGCACTGGTGCTTATAGACACATAAACGCCCTAGTGTGCAGTATCACACAAACGCACCGAGATTTATAATTGGTATTGGTATTTTTGCAGTGCCCATAGATCGTACAACGGCACCAGTGTGTATAGACACATAAATGCACCAGTGCATCATACCGCACAAACGCACTGATATTTTTAATTGGTTTTGGTTCTTGTTCGGTGCTCATAGGTCGTAGAAACGCACCGGCGCGCTTATTAATACAAACGCACCGGTGTATAGTTACTGACACGCACTGATTTTCATTTTGTATTTTTTAGAAACATCGACCTGTGACAATGCAGTTATTGTGATTGTTTTAAATTCATTATTCATCAAAAGTCGACACATCTTATAACAATATTCATATTAATTAAATTTTTATTAATGCATTTGAATGTGATGTTTGGATTAATTTGTTATATCATATCATAATTATTCTGGTTTTTCAAAATTCATTATTCATCAAAAGTCGACACATATATATCTTATAACAATATTCATATGAATTAATTTTTTATTAGTGCATTTGAGAACAACAATGGAGAATGCAATATAATAAATTAAAACATATTTTATGATATATAATATATATGAATAAGACAGATTTTATCATACAAAATGGGACAGTTATTGGTATCCCTTTGTCTTTCAATTGGGACACTATGTCCATTACATTAAACAAAATGTATGATTTCACAAACATATTTCAAAAAATACACCTTGCTTTGATATCCAAACATAGTGATCATCATTCTTCGCTTGAATTGTTGTCACTGCTAGAGCTACTTCCATCACTTGGGTTATTTTCAGGAATGTTTTGTTCACAGTGTTGATTGTTTTATTCTTCTTCACCTTCCATCTACAAACATAAAAATAAACTGAAATGAGTGTATATACATTGATGAGAATAATGAAAATTGAAATATTAAATAATATACATCAATGTAAATCGAAAAGAAAAATGGCGTACCATAGCAATAATTGACTCATAAACTATACACATTCTTTCAAAACCATGTACCATGCCATCTTTCAAAATTTCATCTGTTGGCGCAGTTCCATACTTTGTTTCCTGCAAGTTTTATACCCCATAACAAATCATATATTTAATATAAAATATGTTTTTGTTCTATTAATTATAGACGAAGCTAAGTAAAACAAGATCGATAGATGCTTACAAATTCCACAATAAATTCTCGATATGCCAACATATACTCACAACCCATATTTAACCCAATTTCAATCAATTCGTCTGATGGTTCTTCTTTGTATGTTAGCACCTGTTTGAAGACATTCAATGATGATTTTTGTAAAACAACTTAAAAAATACAAAAATGAAATCTAATTAAGTTGTTATAAGGAAGTAACAATTACTCACAAACTTAGAGATCAACCCTTTTCTTCCTTGTCGTCCTGTTTTATGTGCTGAATGGGTTCCATTTTCTTTTCTTTTTTGCAAGAAAATTCTTGAAAATTAATATTTAATGCTAAATTGTTTATTTATTGTACTAATGATCGAAAAATTCAATGATTACATATTACATTTGAAGCACGTTGTTGTTGAGATGGCTCCTCCTGCGATGCAATTTTGTCCATTTCTTTGACCATCTCCTTGTACACCTTTTTGGACATTCCTACTGGCATATTTCTGATATCAGCTCGTTCATCTTTTGATATTTTCATAATCTTCCTGAAAATGTAACATGACAATAAAATATTTAATTTTTATATTGATATCTGAAAAGTAAATATAACAAAAGTGATATTTATAAATAATTCTAGACAAACATTTAAAGGAATATTACTCTTTCATTCCTTCTTTTTTGTTGTCGTAAGTTTTTTCTATTAAAAGTCTGACATGTCTCATTGACCAATTCTCTGGGATCTCTTAATGTAGTTTAGATAAAATTTGGTTCTTGGAATCATTGGGTTGATTTTTGTATTGTAAGTGGAAATAACCTCTATACATTTGTTCCACTAAATCCCTCAAACTTTTGTAAAAATTTTCCCCCTTTTGTTAACTTCCAGCACCACTCTGGATGAGCTAAGGAGCAATTCATTTTCATTTGCATGTTCTATTTTTTTTCTTTTCTTAGAACAACATTCCTTTTCTGAGTTGCTGGTCCCTGTAGAACATTAAACAGATGTGAATTAATAGACTGTTTGACACATGTTATCTAAAAATTTTAAGTATATTATTAATGATAATTAAAAAAAGTAATTCATTTTGGATCGATGGTATTTTTTCATTCACCTGATTCATCGTTTTGCAATTTTTCCATCAAGATTTTACGCTCTTATGGTCCTAGATCAGAAATAATCTTATCAAGATTCATCATTTTGTAGCTCTACATGATACATAGTAAACAATACATATTTGTTAAACTTACATATAGTTCAAAAATAATATTTTTTATAAAGAATTACAAAGAACTTGCCTTTTTTGCTTTTCTTGATGTGTTATCAGTATTTTTGTTACTTGATCTCTTGTCATTCATTTCTTTATCAATCTGAAACCTGTACCATATCATTCATTAATATATCTATAAATAAATTGTCTACTTTTCAAGTAAAAACAAAATCTCAAGACATTGGTGTGTCTTTCTTGATGTACGCACCGCGGCCGGTGCATGGGGGTATTACCAATGCACCGCAAAATAGTATAATAGACCGTACGGTGTGTGGGGTATTATAAACACACCTCAAAAACAGTGTAATAGATCGGACGGTGCTATCCTCGTAACATGAAGCACCGGTGTCCTATTTCAGATATGGCGCACTGATTTTATAAAAAAAATTGTTTTCATATTTTTTATTAAAAAGTACTTGCGTGGTGCGTTTTATAATACAGTACACCAGTGCGCTAGGTTACGTAGGGCGCATCGATAAAAAAATCCATTTTTTCCAAAAAATCACACAATGGCCGAATGGATGGGGATCCGACTATAAAATTCATCCCGTGGGTTGGATTTCAATCTAAAATGAAAAACCCTAATTCTGAAATCATAGAAAAAGGGAGAAGAAATGGAAAAAACAAAAAAAATGAAGGGTTTAGGGTAAAAATGGATAAAACTGTAGAAAAAGTTAAAAAACTGCAAAAAAAGTAAAAAAAATAATCAAATTTAATCAAGAAATGGTTTGAAATTCTATGATATAGGGTTTGAATCACCAGAGGTTTGGTTTCTGATTGCCTGAATACTTATGTTCGAACGTATTTCAGTGCGCCACAGTGCCCTCGTGCTCTCTTGCTCTAGGTATGTCTCCTGCAAATATCTAGCTAAAAATTTTAGCAAAAAAGTGAAATAATGAAGTGTTTAGTATTTAAAGAATTATTTTATGAAATTAGATTTTCGAAAATATTTTGCCGCCCATTTTTCAATTTTCCATTTTTTTTCACTTAAAGAAAATAGAGTTGCACTTTTTTTATTTGCGTTTATTCATCACCGATGCGTCACTTGATAGCACCGCATCGGTGCATCTTTTTGTAACACCGGCACCGATGTGGTTATATGTACAGTAGCACTGATTTGCGCTTAAGGCGCAGAAATTACTTTTAGGTGTGTACACCAAAATTTAGTGAACTCCAACCATAGAAATTGAGAATTAGAATTTTGTTTATTCTTGAGAATTAGAATTAAAATTAAAATTGAGAATTGGAATTGGATAAATTATTGATGGCAATAACTATTCTTCCAATGCATTTTGTTTATTGCAGGAGGTTCCCACCGATTATGTGGAGAGAATGCAATGTGAGACGTGTGATGATGCAATACTATAGGGCCCAAGTGGGCAATTATGGCATGTGAACCTATTATAATTGGCACTTTAATATTTGCAACCAATATGTTTTAGAATATTTAATCTGCAGATAGATGGATGGCCTACCAACAATTAGTACATATAATCTGCAGAAGAGTAATGTTCTAGGAGAAATGACAATGAGTCCTTCATTTTTCATTTGTTAGCAGAAGAAGACTGATTTTCAACTAGACGATGCAATTATTACATGTGGAGGAAATGGTTTCCCATAGAAAATGAGTATAGGGTTGAGCAGAGGAAAGACATTGCAAAATAGGCTATTACATTAGTTTTTCCAATGGGAACCCGATTTGCAGGTGGAAATATGGTAGCTGTAGGTATCTATGCTTTTCTTCCCACAGAAATGGTCACTAGATTTCCATTTATAATACAAGCAGACTTTTTACTAGTTTCATCCACAAGACACAGCTCAGGCAAGTTAGAGATGCCATTCAAGTTCAATTGAAAGTCGAAGATGTAATTTTATGTGATCTCAGATTTTCTAGTAAAAGTTTATGTAAGCCAACCGAAGCTCGGACAATACTCCCAACTGCTATCAAACGCATTCTGGAGAATCTTTCCCTTCATGGGACCTACCAGCCCGATCAATAATGTCAATTGATCTTTCTCTATTGTCTTTAAGGGAATGAGAATCCTTCCCTTCATGGTGCCTCTTGGCTTTATCAACTACCTCGATTGATCTTTCTCTACCATCAACTCTGCTCTCCATTTCTCCATCATGGGACCTCTTAACTCTATCGCTGGCCTCAACCGAATGCTCTCTCGTTATTTCCACCGTACTTTTGTACTCGCGAGCTCGTATTCACTCGCATCCCCCCTGTTTTTGTTCGCCTTCGTTTGAATCACTCATTTCTCATGAGAATCTCTCTACCAAAATTAACTTCTCGATTTTCAAACCTCACCTCCTTAGAAAATTCTCGTCTCATGATTCAACCTCTACCGCTCCAATATTGCACTTCATAATAACCCGTTTCCGTGCATGTTGTTTTATGCACTTGTGGTTATTGTAAGATCGGTTTTTGTTTTGGCGCTGGGTAGCCATTACCATTGGTGCTTTAAGAGCGTAAGCATCGTATGCCTTGGAATAAGACGACCAATGGGCGTAGCAGGTATGATGTTCTGGATTGCGGTAAAGTTTTTTATTTTTTTTTTGTATGTAAGATCATAATAAAATAATGATAATTCTAAAATACATGAATTTATTTGCATTATTTTCTAAACTTTATTATGTTACAAAAAATCATATTATTCTAGATTTATTATTTTACAATTATTTACAAATTTACAAATTTTAATATTTTAATAAAATAATTTCACATTAATACAATTAAAATTTTACAAATATTTTACATACAATTACAATTACAATTTCACATACAATTACGATTAGAATTAGAATTTTAATTTTAATTTTACATACAATTAGAATTTTACAATTACAATCATTTCACAGTAATACAATTAAAATTTTACAAATATTTTACATAAAATTACAATTACAATTAGAATTACATTTACAATTACAATTACAATTTTACAAATATTTTACATACAATTACAATTACAAATACAATTAAAATTGTAGAATTTTACATACAATTATAATTACAATTACAATTTTACATTTTGTCATATCTACAATTACAATTAAAATTACAATTACAATCATTTCACAATAAATTAAATATTACAATTACAATTAAAATTTTACATTAAATATTTTACATACAATTACAGTTAAAATTACAATTACAATTACAATTTTACAATTTGACATACAATTACGATTCAAATTACAATTACAATTTTAATTTTACATACAATTACATTTACAATTAAAATTTTACAATTACAATCATTTCACAGTAATAAAATTAAAATTTTACAAATATTTTACAAACATTTAGAATTAGAATTAGAATTACATTTCCAATTATAATTACAATTTTTCAAATATTTTACATAGAATTACAATTAAAAATACAATTACAATTTTAGAATTTTACATACAATTAGAATTACAATTACAATTTTATAATTTGTCATATATACAATTACAATTACAATCATTTCACAATAAAATAAATATTACAATTACAATTAAAATTTTACATACAATTACAGTTAAAATTACAATTATATATACAAATACAATTTTACATACAATTAAAATTTAAATTTAAATTACAATCACCACATAATATTTAATAAATATCATGGTCATTTAATATTAAATTAATTAATAAACACCACGATCATGATAACCATTGTACAAACATCATATTCGAATAAAAAACACATTCAAACATCAAATTAACATTATATATTAACATCATCACAACACAAACGTCAAATATACATCTCATGACAAATAACTCATGCTATCACATACACATCTATCTGCAAGCTAAACATTAAATGAACATATATAACATGACCTAACAATATACATATCATGATGATCACCAACATGTAAATTAAGTACAGCTGCATCCTAAACATAAAATATATGGACCATATATATATATATATATATATATATATATATATATATATATATATATATATATATATAAAACTGGATAATATTAAAAATATACAACTATAATATAAATGTTATGGATCAGCTGGTGGTAGTACAACATCAATAGCAGTACTAGTGGATCCCTGCTCAGTCAATGGTGCAGCCTCGACGGTCAATGGTCGAGCCTGCTCATGATCATGACTAGTATTGATGGATGGATCAGTTGGTGTATTACAACATCAATATAAGCAGTACTAGTGGAGGCATGCTCAGTCAATGGTGCAGCCTTGACGCTTGATGGTCTAGCCTGCTCATGATCATGACTAGTACTAATGGATGTTGCAGGCTGCTGACTGGACGTGGCCGATGGTTCAGCCTCATCTCCATGATGACTACTAGATGCTAGTGGAGCCTCATGCTCATCAAGTGTGGCGCGAGGTGAACGATCATGAGATGAGTCGCTGCTCACGGACTATCCATCACGTGTTGTGGCTCGAGCATGCCTATAACGTGCAACATTCCTCCTTAGTCGCGTAACAGCTGTCGTAGCTCCTATGACACGTCGCATCAGGCTATACATGTCACAAAGCATGCCTCTCCACATCCGCACTAGCCTATCATCGGCCTATATGTCTCTATAAGGAGTGGGCCTGATGCCCACCTCAACAATCAATGCACTGAGTTGGTCGCTCAACTCTATCCTGTATCTAGTATCAGGTCAACTGTGCCTAGAAAAAGGTGGTACCGGCACACGAACAGGAGCATGTCTCTCTGCACTGGCCTCCTGATCATGATCCTCGGCATCTGCCATGTCGTGATCGTCATCAGGATCCACACCTGGATCATGTGGTGGTTCCGCAATCTCCTCGCCATCAAAAGAGCCAATGTCTGCAAAATATATACAATTACACAACAATAATTAGGCAATTTCATTACACAATTTAATAAAAATAAGTTAAAGAACATGTTATAATAAATATAAATAAAAAAATAATATTACCTCTATCATCTGGCGGCTCATCATCTATGAAGAGAATGTTGGCACACTCTCCCCAATCTAATCCAGCATAAGGACAAGGGACCATAATGAAGGGATGCAGCTCGTCAATGCTAGCTAGTAAGTCCAGTGCATCATACAATATCATGGCCAGAAACATAGTCTCTCCCCTCTTGGGCATCATCTTCCCCCACATGTGCATCCAGGCCTCCAACATCGGCCTACGAGGCTACCGAACAAAATCATGCCTCATCTCTGGAAACCTCTCAAAAAATAAACAAAAAAACTCTGAAGCAAAAGGGAACTTGACCCTCCCTTGTGCATGAGCACAACATCTATCCAAGGTCGTACAAAACTACTGCAAAAAAATCACTAACCACCTGACAAGTCATGGCTCCTGTACTAAAGAATCAACATAATATAGAAGCGGGAAACTAATGCATTGCTCGTCACTGGTGTTGTGTGAAATGGTAGAAATGAGAAGTGAGAGGCACTACATTTCCTATCTACAAAATGCACCAATACGTAGCTGACCTCTAGGGACATGAAACTCTGAAGGAGACAGTACATTTGCTCCAATGTATCTTTGGCAGTAAACTAACTCACTCCCTGCTACACAACCAGCTGGAACCTCTGGGAACAAGGTAAAATCCACCCCTCTCGTCGATAGCCCTATAATGAAATAAATATCCTCCTTAGTGGGTGTGTACCACTGGTCAGGACCAACCTAGAAAGCCTATTGGTGGGCATTCCATCTGCGGATAAGATGTCTCAAAAAGACACCATGGGCCTTTACGGAAGTAGCCTCCTCATAGAAATTGAGGAGGCCTACCTGCCTTAGGAGCCTCTGAGTATCTATTGTAATAGGGCGAGGGTACGCATCTCTCTCCCTCTCTCGTGCTTCCCACTAGCGAAGCATGTCATACTGCTCTGCCTATTTTTGTTGTTGTTCCTTGTCTTCTCTTTGAATCATTGACATATTAAATAAAAAAAATTATTAAATCAGACATGTATTTAGGAATATACATAAATAATTTTTTTTGAAAAAAAAAACAGACCAGTCGGTGCGCCACAAAAACAGTCATCCACCGTCTCTGGTGTGGCTTTTGTTTGCAAAGCACCAGAGGCGATGCCCCCAATGACATACAACACACCATATGCGGTGCACCTAAAATTTTTTCAAGCCCCGTTGACTATGTATGGTGTCAGAAGAGCGGTGCGTTGACTAAAATATACGCCTCGGCGCATATAGTCATGTCAGCGCACCGACTTCCTGACAAATTATATAGTCAACGGCGCAATCTTTTACCCGGCCGCACCGTTGACCCTGTCGGAATGCCAAATGCGGTGCGTAGACAGACACGGGGGCGGATATATCCATCAACGCACTGCATTGCTATTCCCATGGTCAACGGTGCGCCCCACTAAATTACCACACTGCAAATTTTTTAAATTTTAAAATAATGCGGGGCGCCTTTCGGTACCACCTTGGACACGATGCGGATACTGTTAGCATCGGTTGCGGTGCAGCCTGTAAATTTTATAGACAGCACCGCTTACCAGTGTGAGCTGAACGGCTCGTGCGCACCACGCCACAATTTTTTTTTTCTTTTTTAATGGTTAATTTTAAGGTTATTTCAAATTCTAATCCGCTAGAAAGCTTAATTTTGGAAAAAATAGAAAAATACCTGTACATTTCACCGTCGAGGAGGCATATTGGCTGTAGAATTTGCAAAATAAAAATTTCCCACCATTTTAAAAAACGCAAGCTGAATATTGGTGGCCTTTGCACAGTAGCAGTGCGTGCAATGGGTGCAATGGGAGCACCAATGTCAGGGCGACTCAAAGGAGGAGAAATTGCACCGGTGCTTGAGAGCTTTAGAGTACTGAGAAAAGTGAAAAATGCAGTTTTTTGGTCGTAATTTTTTTGTATTTAACCTTGTTCTGGTGCGTGGGGTCTATAGGCACACTGGTGCGATTTCTTAAGACAGCACCGAGCGGTTTCATATTTGGCGCGTTGTTTTATGATGCACCGGGGCAGTTACTTAACATCGCACCGGGTTGTTTCAGTTTTGGCGCGGTGTTTTATGATGCACCGGGGTGGAATAGTAGTGAAGCACTGGTGCTTTACAGTAATAGGACACACCGAGCATGTGTGTACGGAGCGCACAATGCCCGGTGTGCCAATGTTTTGTGTGACCAGTGCTTTCTCTTATAGAGCGCACTGATAATTGAGAGAAAAAAAGTGAAAAATGCGATTTTTTTACTGTAATTTTTTTTATTTAACCCTTTTTTGGTGTGCGTGTTTTACAGGCGCACTGGTGTTGTTTCATACGAATGCACAGGTATGCTTTTGTTTTGGCGCGTTGTTTTATGATGCACCAAGCAATTTCTGTTTTAGCGCGGTGTTTTATGTTGCGCCAGCGCGGAAGAGTTCTGAAGCACTGGTGCCTAACAGTAATAAGACACACCGGGCTAGTGTGTATGGGGTGCATGGTGTCTGGTGTGCCAATGTTTTGAGTGCACCAGTGCTTTCTCTTGTAGCGCGCACCGGTAATTGAGAGCCTAGAGCACTGAAAAAAAGTGAAAAATATGGTTTTTTTGCCGTAATTTTTTTTTATTTAACCCTTTTTCAATGCGCGTGGTTTATAGGTGCATCGTTGTTGTTTCTTACTAATGCACCAGTAGGTTTGTGTTTTGGCGCATTGTTTTATGATGCACTGGTGCAGTTTCTTAATACCGCACTCGGCGGTTTCGGTTTTGGCGCGGTGTTTTATGATGCACCGGCACGGAAGAATTGTGAAGCACCGATGCTCTACAGTAATACGATGCACCAGGATGGTGTGTACGGAGCGCACGGTGTCTGGTGTGACAATGATTTGTGTGCACCATTGCTTTCTCTTGTAAGGAGCACCAGTGTGATATTGAATGATAAGAGCACCAAGTGGAAAACATCCGCAAAAACCTCCGCCCGCCAACCTCCTCTAGTAACCTCCGTTAGAAACTGATGTATGGCATATTTTTATAAGGGGTTCCTCAAAAACATTTGCTAGAGGGTCTTTTCCTTGTAGTGTACAATGCTTTCCTTGAAAACACAATTGATAAACCACCCATATTATAGATTCAGACTCTTGGAACTAAGAAATTCCCTAACTAAGCCTTGGTTGAATTTCATGAGCAAACATTTTCTCATACTATGGATCCAACTTGGGGGTGGATAACTACAAGAAATATTGCAGTGTAGCTACCCTATGTTTGGGAGGGGAGTTGAATTCCCTCCCTCAATTTCCAGTCATTCAAGTTAATCAGATAAGTGCATTTATTTGTACATATGTTGCAACATGAATGATGAATAATATTTTATCTCTGTTATGATAGTGTATGTATCAGCGTTACTAATGGAGGAATGTGATATTCTGGTTTGCATATGATGGGATGATTTACGGGTGTGTTCTCATTGTTATGAGGAGCTTGGAGGCACCTTTGTTTGTTGATAATTTCATGAGTTGCAGATTTGGTTACATGGTTATGTATCCTTACTTAATATACTCACTTAGACCATTAAAGAGTGTTACTTTCCATCGTATGATATGCTATGAGAAACATGGATCTATGTTTATTTAATATTGTGACTCACCTTCGTGGTAAATTAATATGAATTGGTGTAATCTATGATATAAAAATAGACCTAATAGTGTTGGTTTGCATCCATTTTGTAGTTTTACATAATGTTGTTGTATATGAGTTTGCATAAATGCATGAGCTATAACTTAGTCTACCTCAGTGTCTAGAAGTAGACAAGCTAATAGGTCTATTGACTACATCATGACTATGTATAATGTTTAGAACGATCAATTTTTGGACAAGGGTTTTATCCTTGTAGAATTGGTGTTCAAAGTAACACCTTTTTTCAAGGAACCAAACAGAGGCCTTTGACCATCTGAGTTATGTTTATATGGTGATGTGTGTGTGTGTTTGTGTTTATTTTAAACTTTCGACAAACCATCAATAGGTTTTTGACACTAAGTCCCCTTCAGCCCAACCAAAGGTCTCGATGATTTGTTGGCACTAAATTCTTGTCAACCCAGATAAATGTCTCAACTAGATATCAGCACTAAATTCTCATTAGTCGATATAAAGGTCTTGACTAGCTGTTGGCACTAAATTTCCATCAGGACAGATAAAAGTCCTGACTGGCTATTGGCACTAAATCCTTATCATCCCAAACAAAGGTCTCAAGTAGTTGTGTTATGTTGACTCTTGTCATCTTAGTCATCGTCAGCCCTGACACACTAAAATACTAACTTATCGTTGGCTATATGAAAAGGAGATTTAAGTGGAGTTACTTGGGACATGTAAAGGTGAGTGAAATGGTGGATGCCACATTAGCTAGTATAGCTACATGGAAGCTCGAATCTAGATAAAGTTTATATTTATAAAAATCTCTTAACGATTTGAATATGTTGGTGATAACATAATTTAATTTCTCGATTTTTGGAGGAGGAGGATTTGTGTAGCCCCATATTCAGAGTGATACCATGTAGTTCAAGTTAATTAAAAGTAACACAAGTTTTCCAATATCCCGAGATGGTTTGAGGGAATTTAAGGGGGTGGGCGGGGTTGTTACAAAGTGGTATCAAAGTGAAGGTTCAACACTAGACCCAAAGAGGCGCACACACACACACACATAGGATAAAAATTTAATCTGATAATTTTTTTTTATACAAATGAGTGCTTATTTTAAGTTTACAAGTTGTTTTTGTACCAAAGCTAAGGTTTTCTAAAATAGATTTGAGGTCTGAATACCATCAGGTTCAAATTAAATATGAAGATATCCAAAAAACAACCTTCGGGGACAACATATGGCCACTATGGGTTTGTAGTGGTGCCATTTGGGCTTACGAATGCACCATCCACATTCATGTGCTTGATTAAAAATGCACTCATGCCTTATTTGGACAAATTTGTGTTGATATTTGTGGATGACATCCTAGTATATTAGAAAACTAGAGAATATCATGAAGAACACTTGAGAGCAATATTACAATTTCTGAGGGAGTATAAGTTGTATGCAAAACTCGACAAATGTGAATTATTTGAAACCCAATTTCACTACTTGGGGCATGTTATTTCAAAAGATGGAGTGGATGTGGATCCCGAAAATATCAAGGCCATAATGAAGAGGCCCACTCCCTAGAATGTCACAAGGTTAGATCCTTTATGGGATTAGTTAGATATTACTAACGGTTCATTCAGAATGTTTCAAATATCAAACATCCAATCACTACCTTACAAAGGAAAAGATTCAAATTTCAATGGACACTATAATGTGTAGCCATTTTTTAGCATATTAATTACTCATATGGGTGCCTATTTTAAGAATAGCATATCCAGAGAAGGACCTTATAGTTTACACATATGCTTGTAAGGATGGACCTGGTGGATTCCTAATGCAAGAAGGACATGTGATTTGCTATGGATCAACGAAGTTAAATAGGAATGAGAATAATTGTCACTCATGATTTGGAACTCGCAACAATATTACATGCATTAAAAATGAGAAGGTATGACCTACTTGGGAGAAGGCTTTTGTTGATGTCATATCATGGAGGACTAAGATACTTGTTTGATCAACCCAAATTGAATTCTAGACAATCCATATGGTTGTATTTAATTAGCGAATTTTATTTTGTGATAAATCACAACAAAGGAAAAGAATATAAGGTGGTAGATGCACTTAGTAGGAGTTTACAAGTGGCTCATTTAATGATCGTGAGAACCTATGAAGTTGATATCAAGGAAAGGATTAAAGAGGAATTGCTTCATGATGAGCATTAAGAGCATGTGAAGGAATGTTTGCAGAGCGAATTAGAGGGATCAATGAGCAATATCTAACAACTCACTAATGATAGTATGTTGTTGTGCAAGAGAAAAAAGATATGATTCTGAGGTAGTTGATTTAGTGAAAATCATCATGGATGAGTTCCATAAGAGATCTTATGTAGGTCATCCTGGTTATCAGAAAATTATAACAACCATGAAAAAAATGGATTATTTTCTAGGGTTGAAGAAGGAAGTTGTCGAATACATTTCCAAGTGCCTGGAATGCTAACAAATTAAGTTAGAATATTGGCACCAAGCAGGATTATTGCAACCAATCCCAATCCCCAAGTGGAAGTGGGAACTCATATCTATGGAATTCATTACAGGATTACCAAAAACATTCAAATAGCACAATTCCATTATGGTGGTAGTGGAAAAGTTGAGTAAGGCAACTAATTTCATAGTTGTCAAGTCCACACACAAGGCCATTGATATAGCTCAAATATTTGTGAAGGAAATTTTCAAATTGCATGGTGTACCTAAGAATATTATCTCAGATAGGGATGTCAAGTTTACTAAATTTGGAGGGCGTTGTTTGTTGGTTTTGGAACCTAGCTAGATTTTATATGTACTTCCTATCATCCTCATACATTATTATGGCCAAATTGAAAGAGTAAACAAAATTTTGGAGGACATTTTGAGAATTTATGTCATGCATTAGCCAAAGAAGTGGGAATATTTCCTACCATTAGTGGATCTGAAAACAATAATGGGTATCAAGAGTCGTTAAACATGAGTCGTTTCAAGGCATTGTATGTGCAAAAATTTACCACTCCTATCAGTTGGGATGACCCAGTAAACAAATTAGTTCTTGGACCTAACATGCTGAAGTAAATGGAACAAGAAGTGACCAAGATAATTGAAATGAGCTCAAGATAGGTAAAAAATTTATGCATACCAACAAAGGATGCACAAGTAATTCAAAGTGGTAGAGCATGTGTATCTTTGCATCCAACCAAGGAAGAGCTCACTAAAAGTGGGGTCTTGCACTAAGTTGGCACCCAAATTTTCTGGAAAATTTTAGATTTTGGAAAGAGTGGGGTGAATGGCCTATAGATTGGACTTTCCACCCATAGTCACTAAACACACATGATGTTTTTCACACTTCTTTCCTTAAGAATCATTTACATGATGCTAATCATATTTTTGACTGGTTTATGATATAGTTGGAACCTATAGGAGAGCTCCAACAAGAATCACTATGAATTCTAGACCGAAGGCAAGCCATGCTCTAGAATTGAGTAATAGAGTATTTCAAGGTGCGATGGAAGAACCTTAGACCTAATGAAGCCACCAGGGAAATGGAAGAACAAATGAGGGTATTGTACCCGATTTTGTTTAACGAATAAAGTATATGTAAGAGTTATTATATAAAGCTTAGTTTTATTATTTTCCTTTATAGTTACAAAAAAAATTAAGGGTGATGTTCCTTTAACACGTTTGGGTTTGTAAAACCCCTTACATACCCCTTGTTTTGTGAAGCTAAAGTGTTACTATGTAATTCCAACATGGAGGCCATAACTTATTGGGAAATTATGTGTAATCTTGAAATAAATTAAATATGATTTTTTTAATTATATGGCATAAGGATATGGACACATGGATCCATGTTCCAAAGGAGAAATAAAATGGGACAGTGGTGTCTACTAGAATAACCAAACACACCACCGCCAAATAGTTGGCAGGAATAAATTGAGTAGTAAGAAGTGTCGACAATTCCCTAATTCCATGATGTGAAGGAAATGGGAGTGAATATTCTCACAAGAGATGAAGAGCCTTGTAAAAACTAAGGGTGAAAGAGGAAAAGGGAGAACAAAAGAATAAGGGGAACATTGTAGTTGGAACACAAAAATAATACTAGAGAAGTAGTTGAGAACAACACTCTAAATAGTGCGGTGTTTTCCCCTATAGAAATGCTATGATATTGCAAGACTATGGTATCCAATCTTGAAAGGCGAGTGGGAGGATCAATGGAGGGTTGAGTCACAAGTGCTTTCCAAGTAAGTTGATAAACCACTAAGTGCTTGCTGGAAAAGTTGATAAACCACTTAGTGTGTGCTTAAAATGGTTGATAAAACACTTGGGTGCTTGTTGTAAGCTTGATAAACCACTAGGAAGGGTATCAGAACCACTGTGGTTCTTGCTAAAAAGATTTGATAAACCACTAAGTGTGTGTTGAGGAAGTTGATAAACCATTGATCTATATATAAAAACTTGAGAGTTTATGGTGAAAATTTCAAGTGAAATGTTTAGGGTTTTTAGTCAATTATGTCAATTTCATTAACACATAAACATACTTTTAAACTCAGTTTTGAAGAAAATAAAGAAGACATCAGTGCCATAACAGTATACGCAAGACAACAAATGATGAAGGAGTTCACCCCTCCTAGGCTACATCACATGGTCTAGCTTCCAATGTTGGGCCTCTTTCATTATGCTCAAAAATATGTTTTTACATCAAGTTACAGTGCTCATAATGCTAAAAAAATGTCTCCAATGGCTCCAAAATAGTCAAAAACCCCTAGTTGGGCTCTATCTGCACTCAAAAAGGTTAAAAACTGACTGAGTTATGATCCATAGACTTTTTTCTCCTAACTGTCCTATAATCTACACTCACCTACAAAGTGTTCTAAAAATTCTACCTTTTGCAGCCACATGGAGTGAAAAATTCCCCCATCTCAAGGATTTCCCGTCAATTCGGGTGTAAACCGTCGAACACTTAAATGCACTCAGTCGGCCCTAAACAAAATAAAAAGGCACCACATTGTGCAATTACAGTCATCGGATTTGGGCGGTTCAAACTATGACCACTTCTACCATAACTGTTCACAAGTCATGGAGAATTTTGACCTCTGAACTGCCAGTCAAGCTGGAAGTTAAACTTACGACATAACACAAAGTTTGGGTTTGCATATTATATGGTTTAAGAATTGAATTCACTATCATAACATTGCATTATATATTATGGTTCGAAACTTTAGTTTTGCGTTGATACATATGGTTGGGGCCAGGGTTAACCCCAGGCCCTTTCCGCCTGCCACATGGCCTGGTTGGGTGGACCAGGGTCCAAGGTTAACCCTAGTCTCAACCCCCTATTCAAATTTACCTTTAAAACTTTAAAGATGCCCTAACACCATAGTATGTCAAGGAACACCATAGGCGTGCCCGTTGAGGGCTTTTTTGTCAGGTTGTAGGTCACAGTTTCGAACCATGTGGAGGTAGTTTGACCTCTAACAAAATTTTTCACAAATGAGTGGAGGCCACGTGGCAGCCATCGATTGGACCATGTGGCTCTCTCTCATTGGTCCAGCACAACAACCAATGAACCAATAAATAAAAAAAATCCTCGACCAACCACAATGAGACAAGTGTCAATCATCCATAGGCCCACATAATACACATTCAAACCCAGTCAAATTCCCAGTTAACGTACGGATTTTTGACTAGGAATACCTGCACCCAAATTCCAAAAATTCTAGTTGTTTTCCAATTCGATCAAAACGTGATATCAGGAGCATCCGATATTGGTTTTGAGTGAAATGAATTGCATTGGAATCAGGGAAACGAGATATTCGCTTTGACACTATTTTCGAGCCAATCCAAGCACTTTTAATTCTTAGCATTAAATTGACCCACCAGATCATTCCTCCCTACTAGAAGATTTTGGACCTCCAAAAGCTCATTATCAGTCAACAAATAGATGAGGGTATGGTTCCCTCACCCTTCTAGTCTCAATCCACTTAACTTTTCTTGGATTTGTCACTTTGAGCTTTTCATGAAAGTACATCTCTTTCCCTGATTTTGGAGTCCTTGTCTTGCTATCAACAATGACATCTTACTGCAATTTCCCAAAATTTTCTAAAAATAAAACTTCCTTTGAAGGAATATGAAAATTCCCTCCTTGTTCTTCAATCAAAGGAAACTTATTCAATTTTAAATTCACTTCACCTTGAACAATGTCGTCATGACGATTCTTACCATCTCTAACATTGGTAACTATAGGGAATTCCAAACATGGTAGTTGATAGGTCTACCTAGCATGGATGGGTTTCCACATGGAAACCATGTGCCACCTTAATGGACCATATAATGGCGACGTGTGAGAAAGAGGGATACCGTGTCTCAGACTGGTGGTGGCAACACGAATGTTGAGAGGGCACATGTACTAGAAAATTTTCAAAGGGGGGTAACTTTGTGCCATGAGCTTAATTTGAGATTAAATTTATATTGTTTGAAGGCTCTTGTTGCGCAAAATATGATGGAAATATAATAATCAGGTTTTGAGGTGGTTTCAAGAAGAGAAAATTTTGATAGCACCATCTCCACAATTTATCCTTGGAGGTTGGGTCTAGATACATTCAACCTTTAATCAAGGTTTTAGGGGTACCAGTATGTTACATGAATCTAATATACCTTAGGTTAACCTTAAGTTAAATCAATTATATATATATAATCAAATTCTAAGTCCACTTTTAACATAATTCTCTAAGAAACTGATATCTTGATACATTTTTTAGTAAGCCTATTAAGATACTAAGTTTTAATCTCACTTTTATCTAAAACATTCTTAATCCAAAACACTCTTGACATTAATATGAGAAATGATTAGGTAAATAATTTTTAAAAAATCCATATCATAGATATTGATTTACTCTATGTACTTTGTAAGAATAAACGTTCTTATTTGGGATCCTTTTAGTATTTAATAAATACAAAATTTGAAATAACTATCATGTTAAAGACTTTATGTTTATTTATGCATTAATTTTAATTATATAGAAATTTTAATATTGATTTTCATATACAATTTATATTTGGTTGTGCATTAATTTTAATAATATAAAACTTTTAATGTTGATATGTAATTATGTGAACAATATTGTTTAAATTCACAAAAATATAGGTATTTTATTTTTTTGAAAGTATGGCAAACCTAATTGTAAATTGTTAATAAGAACCATAGTCGTTGTTTTATTTAAAAATTGATTATTGGTGAGAATGTGCATCATTACTTTTTATTCAAAATTTACCTTTAATTCAATAACCCGAGTTAACATTATACAAGGAATTGATGGTTCCTCATTCTGGTCATATGCTTCTTTTCTTAAATTTATTGAATAATTATTGAAACTATTTCCATTAAAATTAGATGCTTTTAATAACATAAAATTATAATATGAGTGAGACTTGTGTAGAGTTTTATTTTTAATTGGTTTAAATTTTATGGAGTGTATAAGCTAACTATTAAAAACTCATGTTCTACAAAATTACTATTAACATCCCAAAAATACATAAATAAAACATGAAAATAATAACTAAATCTTAATTACACTGTAAAGCGTACTTATTTGAAAACAACTTTCCTAAATGACTATGTGTATTATTATGTACCTTTGATTTGAATGTTAGACGATTCAAATGATCTCTACCATAGGATTCAAAACTGTTATTTTTAATTAGTTATACAGCATAAATATATATTAAGCAACACCAAATCTCCATGAGGGAACTCACTGAGGGTTTCTTCTCTCATACATCGACCTCATTTTCTTCTACAATGGCTGCCAGCTCATTTTCTTCTTTTGGGAATTTTTGTTTTCTTTTTCTGGGAATTTTTGTGTCATGTGTGGATGGGGTTTGGACTGTTACTTTACTCAGGATTCTGCCTGCATCATCACAAAACAATCCTCCACAGAGGCATTGGAATTACAAGAATTTCTTTCACAATATCTCGTTCACAGTGTCAAAAATGAGATGGCGACTGTGCTTCTCTTAAATATATTCTGTCTTGATTCGGTATTGGGAGGCCCTTCTCTGCTCCAGCATGTGAAAGAGATCGGGGTTTATTGGGAACCCAGATGCATGGAATGAATCAACGGATATTGAGTCTGTGTCAATGATGAGAATTCCTGACGCCAACAGGATTTCTTTTACATATTTGTATTCAGGTGTCTGGCCTTGCAGGCTCTCTGTTGAAGGGCATTTTTGCGTCATGTGTGGATGGGGTTTTGACTGTTAGTGTGCTGAGGATTCCGCCTGCATCATCACAAAAATATCCTCCATAGAGGCATTGGAATTAGGAGAATCCTGCAAGCTCTGCAGCTCCTCCCACACTTGTTTCAACAAATGCTGCCCGTTGGGCCTTGTGATGGCTGCAGCCATGTATGGCGAATATTGTTTTCTTATCCATGGCTGTGGGTGCAGGTAAGGTTGCAATTTCTTCCTCAATATCTTGTTCACAGTGTAAAATGTGAGATGGCGATTGTGATTCTCTTGAATATATTCTTTGATGATTCGGTATTGGGAGGCCCTTCTCTGCTCCAGCTTGTTTTGTTGTGTCATATGATATTGTGTCAGGGTATAGTAGCCATTTGTTTTTAGTATCTAGTATTTACCCAAGAAAACTTCAATGCATGAGTTGTTTTTTTTAATGCATTCTCAGCATTGGGTTGCAATTTGTCATTTAGAATTCAGAAATTTATGCAATTTGTCATTTAGAATTCAGAAATTTCCAAGGCTTTTATAATAATAATTATTGGGGATGATCCTTATTTTTAATTGCAGCTGAGGACCTTGAGGCTTGGTGTAGGCAACATCAAATCATGATGCGTATTTTTTATCAAATTTTTCACTTATACATTAGTAGTCATTATCTCATGAAGAAGCAAAATTTCTTAATGTTGCTGGCTAGAGTGCATAGTGCTTTCTTAAAGTGTCATAAAATGATATTCGTGAAAATTTATATCCCTTTGTAGTCACTGTCAATTTTGTTTATGGTAATCTCTAGTGGATCGATATTGTTTTCGTTGGTTCAATATCATAGTTGTGGTTGCCTCATGACCGATTTGTCTCTGACGAAAATAGGCCTATCCAGGAAATCTAATGCAGGGTTTACAGAACTCGACATCAATACCTAGGTGGAATCTGTAAACATGTAAATTTACTTAGTCAGCAACTACATTAAAGATATCTTGTCACTGGTTCTGGGTCTAACCAGGGCTTTTGTTGAATCAGTGGTTTGACAGAGGATTAATCATGTGTTAATCTCATCGCTTGAGTCGAGTAAGAGAACCAAGCCAAAGATAGCCCCACAACCAGTGTGATGATGTACCCCACTCGCAAGTGGATGACATACCATACACTGTGCTAGACATTTCTTATGTGAGGCCATTTTAGGAGACAGGTGATTGTTTTGGGCTGACAGCTCCATGCTTCTGAGTTTTAGTACTTTAATGTCTGTAGAACGTTTTTTTAGTACAAGGCCACTAATTAGTTATCCACTGATTTGGTGCATTGTTTTGGTTTTATGCCTCGTTTTGATTTCAGTTATTAATACATCACAGAAATCCTGTTTTTAGTTATTAATACATCACATAAATCCTGTTTTTCTATTTAATAATTCTGTTTTTAATTAAATTTACATGTTTATTCCATTTTTTGTTGTTATAAGTTTGATATACTCTTCATTATATTTTAAAAACATACTTCAAATAAAATATCTCCATACCATAAATGCTACTTCACTATGCTCGTTAAGAATGTAACTAAAAACTTGACTTTTGCGGAGGTTAGGTAGGGACCAATACTTGGTATTAGGTTTAGCACCACCAAAACTATCAATCCCACCATCTCCATGAATTTTAGTTTTCTATCAACTATTGGCAACGTGTATCATAAATGACATTTTTTTTAACAATGTAGCTTATTAACCATTACCAAACATTAAAGATGGGTCTACATTCACTTAATTCAAAAGGACCAGAGACTCCACGAAGGAAAAGAACGGATACTCGAGGAGATTAACAAGTAATAGGCATTTGAAGGAACTCCGATAGAGGCTTGGAGGCCTCATTTGAACGGAGTGTTGTGTGGCAGTATGATGTGGAAAATGTTTGATGCAACCTCCCTCCAGTGGCACACAAGCCTCTGCTTATTGCATGCAAATCCAGAAGTTCCCATTGAAATCAAATATAATTTAACAGAGCCAATCCCAAAGGATGATATCCCCTTTTTAAGTCGACAAAAAACAAAAAGCTAGATCAAGATCAGCTAAGATGCCTAACAAGTTGCTCTATCAAGTTATATTATCATCCAAAGGGTTTCAAGCTATAAATGTTAATGAGCCCGCATATACATTAATTTTGAATTTATTTTTTAGAAGCCCTATTGTGAAGATGCAAATAATTTTAGTAATAGTAAATTTGTGGGAATTTATTCCAAAGATATACTAGATAGCATTTGCCAAAAGACGATTTATTATAGATGAAATGGAAAAAAAGTTTTGACTACATTGAAACACATGTATCTGCATATCATCAAGGACATATTGGTTCTTCATAGACTACTCCCCTGCCATTGTAAGGATATACTCAGTAAATTAGAAGAAACCAAACAAAAACACTGCAGATTTTGCAACAAGCAAAAAGCATGTGGTATTGGAAACTTGTATTAGCATATTCTGGTAAAATAATCATTAGATCAATAAAGTCCTTATTGAAAATTCCTTTGGAAAAGCCAAGGACTTGAGAAAGTAGATGACCGTGAATTTGCAAATCCTGTATGAGAAATTCAGCACTCTGTATCTCTTGAAAAGGACTGGAAAATGTCTTTGGTACCAAAATTTAAAATCTATGCCTGAACTGCAAAAATTATGGCTCCCTAAAGCGGTAGTGGATGCTGCTTGTCTTATTTGTCCTACAATTCCAAGTTAAATGGAATGTATTCAAGCATCAGTGCCAGCCGGTGCTTGCTTGTTTGCAAACACAATGCCCTTTTCAATGCTTGCCTTCAACTCAGGCTTCAGAGCTTCTAGGGCTTTCTGTTCATACTCAGTGAGCCCCCCAAGATCTGAGGGAATCACTACTTCAACACCTTGCTTCCCAACTTTAATCCTAGATGCAAAGAAAGGTAATTCTGTCAGTTCAGACTGAATATAGGAACACTCATACACGTCTGAATCACCATCAAGTGCACGGAGAGAAGATTCAACAAATCTCGCAGCAGCATAAGCCATGGACAATGTTGCAGATCCAGCACCTTCTTTTGCTTCCACAACTTCAGTTCCCACATTCTGAATTCTAACCGTTAGCTCTTTGATCTCCTCCTGGGTGAATGTTACAGAAGGCTTTGTTTTGGACAGTAATGGAAGAATGGTGATCCCAGCATGACCTCCAACAACTGGCACATAAACATCGATAAGTCTTAGATTCTTTTTCTAAGCAACAAAAGTGTTTGCTCTAACAACATCTAAGGTAGTGACACCAAAGAGATTTTTAGGATCATATACACCTTTCTGCTTGAGCACCTCAGCAGCAATGGGTACAGTTGAATTTACAGGGTTACTGATGATTTGAATGAAGGCATTGGGACAGTTATCTACAACAGCTTCTACCAAGGTCCTCACTATACCAACATTGATGTTGAAAAGGTCATCTTGAGTCATGGCTGGATTTCTTGGAACTCCTGCCGGGATGACCACCACATTCACACCCTTCAAAGAATTTTCCAATTCAGCTGGCCCGGTAAAATCTAGAACTTGTGCTGGAGTGTTACAGTGATTGAGATCTACAGCAACTCCTTTCACATTTGCAATATCATAAAGATGCAGACCAGAAATCAAAGGAGACATTTTAATCAACAGTGAAAGAGGTTTCCCAATCCCTCCTGCAGCTCCAAGAATAGCACCCTTAAATGTTGATGCTCGAATCTGACCAGCCTTCTGTGCAATCTGTTGATTTTATGTTGCCTTTGACCTGCCAACTGAAGACCAAAGAAGTCCATTTGACTCATGACTAAAGAAGGATGCTTCAGATTCGCAAGCTACACCAGCTTTCAGGCCACTGAAAGTCTTGAAAACCTTCTTCGTAGGAAAGCTAACTGCAGAAGCCTGGAGTCTAGCCCCACATGGGCGAGTTTCACAAATGGGTGCTAGAAACCCAGAGATAGAAACTGAACTCATGGAAAATGTTGCAGATGCCATTGTGCTCTTCAACACCTTAAAATAAGTTTAAAAAAAAGTTATTTAGCAAATGATAATCCTATAGAAATCCATTGTCATATCTTAAAAATTACAAAGGGTTTTACAGTTTAACCTATGGAGGAACCTGCTTACTTCAACTCTAAAAGGAAAACTGTTGAAAATTTCAGTCCCTAAATTCATGAATATCACAACAAAAAAACACGGCTCAGTAGCGATTGAATGGTAGTAAGCTTGAACACTGAACAAATGAGAGATTTTGTGTGAACTACCCATGAATTGAACCATATCAAGATTCAAACTCAAGTATCAGAAAGGACCAGACTAGCCACATAAATTTCTTGCTAAACAAAGAAGAGAATCGATCCAAACCTAGAAAATAACGGAAAACCCAAAAACCATGGAGTAAAACACCTCCATAAACTGTGTAGTAAACAAAGGACTCCACCAAAGATATTTCCTTAGGTATTATGACAGAGAGATCCTGCACTGCTAAAAAATATCTGTTACCTTTGCTAAAGATTATAACATATTAAGTTTAAAAATGTAAATATCTTTACAACTTTGTCAATGCTAAGTTTAAAGCTTATCCACTGCTAATCATCAGAAGGCATGATTAGATATCTCTGTTTTCAAATGTGTCTCACTGCTTGGTTGCTTGTGATAGTTAGATCATTGCCCGTCAATGGGATTGGGAAGCAAGACCAAGTCTGTTATCGCCAGCTCTATTATGGAAAATTAATGCACCTATGCTGCATGATGTTCAAACTAGCACACTAATTTTGTTAAGCCAGTTTCAACACATATACTCTGTTTTATAACAAAATTCATATCCCAATTATAAACCAGTGACCAATTTTCCCATTCAGAGATCATTGTAGGTGATAGTCACAGCACAGAGATAGGAATGTATGGTTACTAACTAACCCAGAGATGGTTGTAGCATGCAGTTTTCACATCGTTATACGATTCTTTAATTCACTGATTCTCGAACATTAGGAAAAGAATTCATGCTATGTTTTGTAGAAAGAAAACAATGCAATTTGTGGTTTTGAATGTGCAATCACAGCAGTTGTATATGTGTCCATTCATACATTTTTTTATTCTATCAGCTAACAGTTCACAAATTAATATGATTTCTTTTAATTTTTAGTTCCGGTTTTTTAATTAAAATTTCAATTCATTTTATTTAAAATTTAGAAAAGTAGATTTCTTCTCAATATGTATGGGGAAGCTCATGAGCATGCTCACAAATGGAGGAGAAAGTGTTGTCGGAGGATTTGGTTGAAGCCTTTAGTGTTTTTGATAAGAATGGGGATGGGTCCATCAGCCCATGGGAGCTTCAACAGGTCTTGCTCAGCTTAGGGCTAAAAGAAGGACAAGATCTGGAGAGTTGTGAAATGATGATCACAAGATTTGACAAAAATTCAGATGGTAGAATTGATTTTGAGGAATTTGAGAACATAATGACCATGATGGACAAATCCTTGTAAATATGTTAATAAAAACTATGTCCCTTGGATTTCTTTTTGTAAAGTGTCATAAAATGATATTTTTGAACATTTATATCCCTTTGTAGTCACTGTCAATTTTGTTTATGGTAATCTTTGGTGGATCGATATTGTTTTTGTTGGTTCAATTCATAGTTGTGGTTGCCTCATGACCGATTTATCTCTGAAGAAAAAAAGCCCGTCCAGGAAATCTGATGCAAGGTTTATAGAACTCGAGATTAGCGTTGTTCCTGTGAAGGATAATTTACTTGTTACTAGTGAGTTTCAGGGGGAACATGAATTTGTAAGGTAGGTTATGAATCTCGTTCCTGAGGAAATTGACCTATAGTCATCCATGATGTACTATGTTCTGAACATCTTTGCTTTCTGTTTTGTTTTTCAGTATTTGGACCAACATCTGAATTATTGCTCAAAGATAATTGACAATGAAAATGATATCATAAAGTGCTTACATAAAGTGTCATAAAATGATATTTGTGAACATTTATATCCCTTTGCAGTCACTGTCAATTTTGTTTATGGTAATCTCTGGTGGATCAATATTGTTTTTGTTGGTTCAATATCATAGTTGTGGTTGCCTCATGATCGATTTGTCTCTGACGAAAACAAACCCGTCCAGGAAATCTGATGCAGGGTTTATAGAACTCGAGATTAGCATTATTCCTGTGAAGGATAATTTACTTGTTACTGGTGAGTTTCAGGGGGGACTTGAATTTGTAAGGTAGGTTATGATTCTTGTTCCTGAGGAAATTGACCTATAGTCATCTATGATGTACTATGTTCTGAACATATTTGCTTTCTGCACAATGTATACATTCAGTTTTGTTGTTCAGTACTTGGACCAACATCTGAATTATTGCTCAAAGATAACTAACAATGAAAATGCTATCATTGTTGCAGTGTAGATTGTCACAGTTCTATCCTCTAGGTATACTTTTGTCTAGCCTTATTTTCCTTTTGTTGCCTTTTTTTTTGTAGCTGCTATGCAGAGCCTGACTGAATCCATTTTTATCATGGGGTTCGTGCTATATAGTGGAGCAACTCAGTTCATGATTTCAAGTAATGATTGTGGTATACTGAGTATTTGTGGTGAGAGATTTGGCGTTGATTAGGAACTTCTCATTCCCCTTACTTGTTAATGTAAGTGCCATGTGATTTCACTGTACTGTGCTCAAGTGTCCTTTTATTTTGTTTTTTCTTTATCAATCTGACCCATAATATGGATGATCCGCAACATACTTATTGCAGTCCATATGAAAACCCTGCTTCTTGTAGCTAGGGACAATGCTAAGGGCTTTCTTTCAGACTATGTAAGATTTTTTATGAGAAACTATACTGTGGTGCATGATTTTTGCTCTGTATGTGCTTTCAACATTCAGCTCTCATATATATATATATATATATATTAAGTTTAAAACTTTAATTGCAAGATGGTGTTTATATGTAATGAAAGTATATGCCCATTGCATGGTGCATTTTGCAGACTAATGTAACTCTGGAAGGCTATTTGGATTACTCATTTGCTTCTTCATGGCATCTCGATGGTCAAATATATGCTGAAACACTTATCTTTTCTTGAAGTTCTCCAGGGCCACTTAGGTGCCATACGTTCTATAAGGTTCTCAGCATGTGGAAAGTGATTACTTATTTGCTTCATTATGGCATCTCGATGGTCAAATATATGCCAAAACACTCAAATTTTCTTGAAGTGCCACTTAGGTGTCATACATTCTCATAACGTGGAAAGTTTATGGCCATGGCTGAGCTAGCTGATTTTGTCCAAATATATGATATAAAGCAGAACTATAGCAAAATTTATTTCTCAGGGGAGATGGCTGGAATGTCAGTTAGTCCAGAGACAGAAGCACTTTTTATGGGTTTGGCTCTTCAAATGTATGGGAGCATGCTTAAATAAAATAGGTTGCATGAATAACATATTGGTTATGATTATATACCAATGCACCATCTGAGTAACCATCCAGTTGACAGTTGAGCCAGGATGCAGTCATCTTGCATTTTGCATTGACAAGTATGATTTTAGATTTTGTTTACCAAATCTTTAATTAATAATTATGAAAATTGAATATCAAGAATTCAAATTTTAATTTGGCCAGTTTTTATTTTTTAATAATAAATTATGTATTTTAGTAATATTTTCTTCCCAATATTTCTTGATGATATGAGAATAATGGACAGTTGCAATGACATATGGCCATGGAATTCTCAATGGTTTGAATTATCCTGATCAATTTCGCAATATGATCATGATTCATGTGAGAGCATTTCCTCTATACTACTCTTTCCTACTTGCATGATTCATGTGAGATCATTTCCTTTATATTACTCTTTACTATATTACTTCTTTACAGTGTTTCCTTTGCAACATATGGTGCAATTGCTAGTTATATAATATTTTAATAAACACATTTATAATTCATAAATGTATAGCATATAATTAGGCAGTCTTTTCTTTTGAATCAGATACTTTTCATTTTAGTCTACACTTTTCTTTTCAACTTGACATCTGTCCAAAAATTTACTTCTCCTCTCACCTTGACATCTGTCCAAACGTTTTTTTCAGTCACTCTCCCTCTTTAGGCTTTAACAGCTTGCACCAAAATTAAACGGACCATAGTTCCAGTTGCGAGAGTTCAGTTCAGTTTTTCAGAGGGTCGTTGGAAAAGATAAAACTATCATTTAATCTTCCACTCCTTCATCTAACGATGAAGCTTGCAATAGGCTGGTTGGCTGGTTAAGTGTAACTAACTCGCCTCAACTCTCGTTGTTCGTCCATTCATTTTCCCGTCTCAGCGCTCCTGTCTGCAACCCATCCCCAATGGCGCTAGGTTGTCTCACCGTTTTCAAGGTTTCTGCAAGGTTTTCAAGGTTTTTCAATTGTTTTCAAGGTTCCTTAACTACAGGGGTTTCAAGGTTTCACCCATTTTTATCTTCCTCTTTCTGTAGCGTCCCTTATGTACAAGGGTTTGAAGGTTTCGTTGTCATTCTGGCATTAATATTTATCCTAAATTTGTTTGTTCGCCATCATTACTAATGACTCCCTTTGATCCAGAGGGACAAACTCTACAAAATCTCCACGGATAGGTACCAAAAGATGTACTCACGTTTTGGTTGTTCTAAAAATCTTCTTTTACTTATGCATGTTTTTTTTCTGCTAAAAACAACTTTTCATTTCTTTGTCTACAGGTAAGGAATTGGAAGCCACATTAAAGCCTGAATCACAGGTTTTCCTGCACGACCTTCCAGATTTTTTACTTCTTGACAGGTTTTCAAGTTGTTTGTTTCTCATAGTCAGATGTGTTGCCACTGAATTTCAAGCAGTGCTAAGTTGTTGGCAGGTAGGAGGATTGTTTCCCTTGCGAACTTAGGGTTTGTCTCCTTTGGAAACTCTGGATCATGTTTCATCCTTTATGCTGTAACCATGTTAGAGGATATTCGTTATCCCTTCTCAAAGAGGTTATAGGTTGGGAAATCAAGTTTTACAATAGTTTTACTAGGTACCTTATGAAATATGTCTAATATTGCGTACTTTTCTCTCCCTTATATTTCTTGCTCCTATGCCATGCAATTTATGAAATGTTATTTCGAAAATATTTTGAATATTATATGCCCATCGCAGATTGGACTCAACATTTCCTTCCAAAGTATTGGTTGTAAAATTATTGGCATCTATAATAACCATTGTAACTAAGATTACAGTCACCATTCGTTTCTTAATGTTAATTTTAACGATACCTGCAACTTCTTAATGTAAATAAAGCACTGACATGAGTGTTGTGAATATGCAGAAATTCTTATAGCCATTCTTTGTAAACCTTTATATTCTATTCCGAACTGGATTATTTCCTAACAAGCCTACAGGATGTCGAAATTAGAGCCTATTTTGTTTCTTCTTGCAAGTACATGTTTCTTAATGTTAATTTTAACGATACCTGCAACTTCTAAATGTAAATAAAGAACTGACATGGCTGTTGTGAATATCCGGAAATTCTTATAGCCATTCTTTGTAAACCTTTATATTCTATTCTGAACTGGATTATTTCGTAACAAGCCTACAAGATGTCAAAGTTAGAGCCTATTTTGTTTCTTCTTGCAAGTACATATTTCTGTTTGATCAAATCTATAATATGTAATTTGAAATCCAGTACCTCATATTGTATTTCCAGAACACTATTATTTGTTTATGAAACTCAGTCTTGTATCTTAGGGCTTCCTTGCAATACCAGAAACAATATGAAATTCCAAAATAGATCCATGCATCTCAGTGCATTTCACCATCTCTCACGAAGCAGGCAATTCCTGTAATTCAAAATTATTCTTTGGGTAATCGGTCAGCGGGCATTCAAACTTTTGGCTACAGCGTTTAGGTTCGTTTCCATTGGGTTGCTGATTTTTAAAATTCTTAATTACATTTTTGAGTTGCACGCAAGTTTTTTTTGGCTGTTTTAAATTATCTAATTTCTATACCCTCTCATGCTTTCTTTTTTCTGAGCCTCTGGTATTTCAATGCCTGAAAAGATGAATTCTGTCATACATGTTTTGCTTCATGACGTTTATTACTAACGAGCCAGGAGTCAAAATTAACTTATTCGTTTTCAATGAACAAACACAATCCAGATGTAAATAAAAAAATAATAGATCTGTCAAAATCAACTTATCCTTTTCATGAACAAACAAAATCACTTGTAATAATTTTCCGAGATCCATTGCAACTCTGAATTTATTTGTATTATTCTAAAGGGTGAAATGTTCGCAACTCTGTATATTTTCCAGTCCATCTCCTAACTATTTTTAGAAATTAATATTAATAATTTATATTATTAATTATATATTATATAATTTTAAATTATATAATTATAATTTAATATTATAATTATATTATTAAATTATAATTATATAATATAATAAGTCTGTTAAAGTCTATTTATTCTTGTATGTTTTATGAAATTGGCCCTGCAAAGACTGCAAGCAAACCAGAATAGGGTTGACTGAATGTCCGAATTATGTGGCCTTGACTATAATTTCGTCCTTCTTTAGACTAATTAAATTCCACGCGCTTATAGCATTGGTTTATTCAAAGTTGTGAAAAGATTTAGACCAAGCCACTCGGAAGCGGAGGTGAAAATTCATCCGAGCCATCATAATTATTATCATTCAGGAAACAAGGGGGAAGGAGCCAAAGTGCTTTATCATAATTATTACCATTCAGGAAATACAGTGGAAGGAGCCAAAGTGGTGTAAAGCAGTGTGTTGGAATTTGCCATGCAATTTTTAATCATTTAACTGCTTTTATTGTACTGCACACAAGGGGTCCAGAGCATTGTCTTGGACTTTGCCAACCACCTTTAAGATTAAATTATTTTTATTATACCTGTCCTTGCAGGTCTAGGGCAGGTTATATAATATTTCACATGCGTTTGAATAACTCACTCTGAGAAGTCCAAAGGCACAAGGCTGAGGAGTCCAAAGCATACCATAAAAATAAGTTGGGAGAAAGGTGATTCAATTTTGGTTTTGATTATCATTTTTGTTATTTAAAGTGTATTAAAAAGAATAATATTATCAAGTGCACTGGGGTGCAAGGGAACACCAAATGGAGGAGATGTGAATCATTTTGTACTATATGAAAGGTAAAAATGGAAGTGTGATTCAACAGAAGAAAATCTAAAGCTGAACAGATAATCATAAATGGTAAGTAGAAATATGATGTCACAAATTGGCCATTCAAATGGCCTGCACATTCTTGAGACTGATGGAATCCTCATATATGAAGAAGGCAATGAGACCTTGATGTGAAATTCCCGTATTTTCTCTGCCTGTCCTTGATGTTATGTCTGGGTGGTCGAATTGAGTGTGCTCATTTTGATTTGCAAAAGGCTGAATAGGATGAGCGAACCCATTATCATACGTTGTTTGCCCATAGGACCTTTAAGTTTGTCTAAGACGGTAAACCCTGCCCGTGTGGTTCATCATGAAGACAAGATGGAGAATCTGATCAAGTAACCTTTTTAAATAGAAAGTATAGCTCCTACTTGCCGTTTGCCGTTTGTAAAATAACAGCTAGGTTGCCTCAAATAATAAAAATTAATTTATTTTATTTTAAAAAGAGTAAACCAAATGATCAAAGTTTATAATTTGAATTTTAAATATTTATATTTATTTTAATAAAAATAATAATTTTTAATTTAATATTATTAAATTGTAATTTATGTAATTTTATTTTTACTTCATTTTATTTATTTATTTATTTATCTTTATTTTATTTTATTTTTAATTTTTTTTATCTAAACATATACTTTTGAAACTTGAATAATTATATGGGCCTTTTTATATTACAAATTAGCTAACACTATTTTTTTTTTTTTTTTATCTATCTGAAATGATTTACGGAACTCTGAAAATGATTCCAAAAAAAACCGAAACTAAAACCACAAGTATTAGTAGTTTTGAGATTTTTCCAAAAATTTCGCGATTTGAGTATTTACAAAAATTTCAGGATGTCGACCGTTGGCAGTTTGAAGGAACACATCTTAAAAACGACCATAGTTGACACAACGCCGATCACCCTATATATATAGATATATGCGTGGGCCACATTATACATGTCGTTTTCATCCAACGATCACCATCCCTTCGCGCCCAACCGACCGATCCGACGACCATCAATGGATCTCGCACGGCTATTATTCACGAACAATAATGCGCGATCAGATTGGTATCGCGAAACTATTTCCTCCACGTGTCACCCAACCTATGGCATCGCTCTGAACTCTTAAACATTGCCTACCGTGTAAAGGCGGTGCGATAAAAACCGCTTCCCACCTTTGTGACTCGCGAGAGCCGCTCGTACCATGGGATCGGAGAGGGGGTTGGTTGTTACAGGGAAATATCATAAAACGCAAATGGTCATTCGTCCTTCGGTAGCTCCAATCTTTCTCAATTCGGTTCTCTGTATTGTCAATATTAACCTCCACAAGATTTTTTTGGCAATGGCTTTGCCATCGGGAAAATAAAAAAATGGATGTAGCGAGGGTAGCATCTTTTGATGGGCTCCACATGCACCGAGTCGATGGGCTTGCTTTTCCCATAAAATTAAAAGGACATTTGCAAGACATTTAAAGATTTTTCGGGAATTTAATATGGAGATTGCTTGGAGAGTCGATGCCCTCGAAATGTTTTGACAAAAATTGTTAAATTTCAATAAAGCTTCTGATGGATGAGCTGTCTCGGCTCGACCGTCAATGGCGGATGGAGGAATAGTTCTATTCGGATTCCCAACCCAACTTTTGCTAAAGCAAGCTACCAAACACGAATTATGCAACAAGTTAGGGAAGAGTTGTGTGGCATGCCTAACAAAGAGTCAGCTTAATAGCATCAGAAGAAATAACCAGAGTTTTAAATTAATTCGTGTTATTTATTTTTACTGTGAAGACGATCGCATCCGAATCTTGATCAAAAGGAAGATCTGTAATGAGACTATTTTATTCAAAAGGCTAGATCCTCACTAACTTTATAGACTTTATTTACTGTATTTAAGGAATAGGGAATGGAATTATTCGTGTTATTTAGGAAGTATATTAAACCCAATTCATTTCAAGCGAGCCTGCCGTGTTAAGAAGAACATAGCTGTGTTAGACCAAATTAAGCTTGATCCTAAGGTATTTAGCGGAGCATATGCGTATTGAAGCTTAGGTTTACACATTTTGTAAATAGATTAGGCAAGTCCAGTTATAAGATGCAGCTATTTAAAAAACAACATAGAAGTAATGGCAAATTTTGACAAAAGTAAGATTAGACTGAAGCATTTTCAAAAACAGCTTAAAAGTAATGGCATCTCTCAACGCAGAACAAAAGGATAGAATAGATCATATATCCAACTCTGGAATGAAACGACACACAATGGCATCATAAAATCATGTGCAAGAAGAATGTGGTGTCCCCTTGTATCGAGAAAAAGCATCATTGATATCCTCTTTCCCCTTACCCTCACCTCGCCTCTCGCCCCCCCCTCTCCCCTCTTCCAGTGCTAAATCGATTGAGGGGAGCTTGTGCGTGCCTACTGCATCGAGCCAACCAGTTATATTTACGCATAACCTATTCTTCCTAAGGAAAATATTGTATGGTTGGTCATTGATTAGAGCGATGCAGATACAAAGGATAGCATTGCAGAATGACCAAAAGGAGAAGGGCATTTGATCATATTAATGATAAGATAAAAAAGGAATCTTTAAATAGAGAGCAAATTGTGACGAAATTACCTTTGACACTGCAGAGTTTAGTAAACGGAAACTTGAAGCCAAAGCACTGCAGCCTGTACGAGATTTTACAAAACTACGCTTCGAACTCGCGAGATTTTCGGAAATTCACTCTTGCAGCTTCGCTAACTTGTACAATATTTTATCAAATTGACTAATTCTCTACAAAGCCGGGAAGATTATCTTGAACTGGAGCATTTCATTTAGTATCCAGCTCGAGTTCGATCACGTGCAAGTGCCCGTCCAAAATGTGAGCCAAATCAAGCTTCCCAGGCAATTTTTTTCCCGATTTGGAACTTCGGTTGTAAATTGGCACCATTTCGCCAGCAATCGCACAAACGGTCAGCTCGGAAGAGTTAGTACCTCGTCGAACAAAGCGGGATTCGATGCCAAAAGCCAAACGTCACGGCCACAGACTTCTTCTGCTGAAATAAGAACGCAGGCTTTAGCACGTCCGGTAATGCAAGCAAGCATTTGCATTTTTCTGACAGAAATTGAAGCGCATTCTACTTAAATCTCACACGTATGCTTCGCCCAATATTTCAAGAATGCGTGCGCCAGAAAGCTCGACCTGGACCGAAGAAATTCCAAGTGCGCTTCACGAATCCAGCCATGAAACCCTCCCCGTTGCATCGAATCATTTCACAAATGCCGGACAAAACACGTGGCAAAATTTGATTCGCGTGAAGGGCGGTACAGTATTTCTCCTATTGGCTGGGGTGAACAATGTTTGCTCACCCCAAGCCCGCAGAGAAAACGCCTCCGATGTAAAAATAAAAAATATCTTTAAATTTATTAAAACTAAAAATTAAAAATTTATGTTACATACACTATTGAATATTGAATCGGATGGACGGTGAAATGTTTTGTACAACATGGAAGATATTGAGAGTTTTCGATTCAAAATCAAATGGATCGAAGTGTGTACAGTTACGCAAGTTCCCCAAACGAGACACTTCAAAGCCTCGTACTCAAAACCATGCACTGTCTCTACCCAACACACGTCCACTAATCAATATAGGATCCAACGCGTGTCGAGAGAATCGCCACCTGGTAGAAGACATGTGGACAGGCCACCCTCTATCCAATACCCTCAAAGCCAAGCAAGCACATTCCTGCCAGATGTAGTAAGTCCCTTGACCAACGTATTTACACATAGCATAGGGAATTCATCAGAGATTTGTTTTACATAATTATTTTGATTCTAGAGTTGTGGAACAGTTGAACTGATAATTTTCATTTTCAAGGTCGAGATCAATGGCTTCAGAACAAGAAAAAGCGAGAAGACCCTTTGGCCAGGAGGCAGAAGAGAGAAGGGAGAATGCCTCTGATAACTTAGAGTCTGCAAAATGGATGGCACACGTTGCCAAAGATGCGAGCACAGAGTTTGCCTCTTCTGCACTGGGTACTATCAAGGAGAGCACCATGTCGGCCTTCAAGGGCCTCCAAGAAAAAATGGAGAATGCCAAGGATTCTGTGACGGGCAAGACTCAAGAAGTCAAGGACACCACTGTGGACAAAACATAAGAGACTAAAGATTCCACCATGAACAAAGCAGGGGAGTACAAGGATACTGCGGCTAAGAAGGCTCGGCAGACCAAGGATTTTGTTGCAGACAAGACTCGAGAAACTGCAGATACAATTGTGAATAAAGCACGCGAGTACAAGGATTCTTCTGCCCAAAAAGCTAAGGAAGCCAAAGATGCAGCTATGGAGAAAGCAGGGGCAGCTAAGAATAGTGTTGCGGGAAAAACGCAGGAAGCCAAGGATTCTTCAATTGAGAAAGCCGAGGAGACTAAGGACCGCACCGGTCAGAAGGCCCACGTGGTATAGTGAAACTGCAAGCAAGTTCCCGAGACGGAAGTACATGCAGGTTTTAGCGTTTATAGATGGCATGTATAGTGAAACTGCAAGCAAGGTAGCGTAAACTGCAAGCAGGTTCACCGGAGAGAGAAATGAATAGAAACCAGACCAATTATAAATAAGCATGTGTCCAATTTTGATAGGTTAGAAGGACGAAATCAAAACTCTCTTATTGGCTGGGGTGAAGGCTGGGGTGAATAGTGTTTGCTCACCCCAAGCCCGCAAAGAAAACGCCTCCGGCGTAAAAAGAGGAAATAGAGTTTAATGGATAAATAAAATGATTTTTTTTAATTTAATTTTAGTGACATTATCATTTTTGTTATTTAAAATGTGTTTTTGAATATGTAAAAGATTTAGTGTTGGTGATTTTTTTTTAGATATTTCAACATTGTAAATTAAATTGTTTCAATTTAAGATTTTTAAAAATCTAAATCAAAATATTTATTTTTTTTATAGAATTTAATAGTACAATTTTGAGTGAGATTGTAATTTGTTTATTATTTAAAACATATTTTTAATGTATAAATAGATTTAGTACCCTTAAAAAATCTAGAAAACTTGAACTTCGCAAATTAATCTACTTGAACTTATCATTTTAAAAAAGTTCAATCAAATTATAATAACATTAACTTGGAAAATACTATAAATATTAACATATTAATTAAACCAAGATATTAATAAAATAAATGTTAACTATTTTGTTAGGATTAATACAATTTTCGCCTATAATTTTTCTTGACTTTGCTTACTATATATTAATTACTTGTTTAGTGACTATTTTTTTGCCAGCAAATTCATATGCTATTCCATATTATTTTCACTACATGTTAGTTGTTTATTGCTTATAAATTTGTGTAAAACAAATACTACATTATAAATTAATTTTTGTTTTTTATATTTTACAAATATACAAAACTGTATTTTTTTTTAATCAGTGACCTATATATTAATTGTTTATTGATTATAAATTTGTATAAAAAAATACTACATAATACATTGATTTTTGTTTTTTATATTTTACAAATATGAACAAAAATTTTATTTGGCTTTTTATGGGTGGCTTAATTTAAGGTATGATACATCTAAGTAGTTTAATTTATTTTGAGTTTTTGTAATTTCTATAATTATAATATTATTTTTTAAATTAAAGTTTTATTATTATTATTATTATTATTTAAAATATATTTTTAATATATAAATAAATTTAATGTTAAAAAAAATAAAAAAATACATTTCTTAATTTTACAACTTTCTATTAATCTATTAAAACACAAAAAAAAATTAAACTATATCATTTAAATACAAATTTATAATTTTACAACTTTCTATTAATCAATTAAAACATACAAATTTATTGAAACAAAATATGAAACTTCTATCCAACATTCTTCAAGGCTGAAATGGAGACCAGAAGTACGGCACATTCCAGTGAAGAAATAGTAGATAGACTTAATTTTTTTTAGACAAATTGAAACTCATAGCAAGTCAACAAAAAAAATGAACACAATATATCCTACGAAACTAATAGCAAGTTAACTAAAAATTTAGATATATAATATAGATATTTATTATAAAAATATGGATATATAATACTTAATAATAATAATAATAATGTAGATATTTATTATAAATATATAATTATTATTAATAATAATAAGGTTGTATTTATTTTAATATTATTTAATTTTCATTTATTAAATATGTAAAAAAAAGAAATTAGGAAACATGGAAAAAATAATTTTAAAAAATTCATATTAAATTAATTAGCAATGTTATGTATTTTGTGAGTGGTGTATCAAATATATATTTTTTAATTTGGATTATATATAAAATTAAAATAGCACCATTTATCAGTTATATATAAATTAAAATACATTCTAAAAATATTTTAATTGATTTATAGAAAAAAATAGTATTAATTAATAATATAATTTAGAATGTAAATTTTATAGTCCAATCATTTTAATTGAGTTTAAATGCTGGTTTCCAACCCATTATTTTTTATTTTTAGTATTTTGTTAGAGGTGTATTAAATTGGAGAAGGTTGGAATCTTGGCAAAAAAAATTCTAAGAAACCTTGATTTCTTGGTTTTTTTTTAAGGTTCAAATGGATTCACTACCATCAAAACCCTATGAGAACCCAAATTCTTGAAGTTACTTGACTATCAAATTAATGTTTTTAGTTTGAGCTCTATAATATATATATATATATATATATATATATATATATATATATATATATATATATATATATATATAATATATATATATATATATATATATATTAAAGATCCATAAAACTAAAATATCATTTCTTACAATATTTATATAAGTTAAAATATGTCAATACATATGGCATATATATTGGGTAATAATCAGAAATAGAAAAGTTGTTAATAGAAACCAAAAATATAGTAATAAATAGCAGTTCAACATGCTCCGAATTCTTTCTTGGCACTGTCGGGGCTTTCCATGGAATAAAGGCCCCAAGCTAAGTTGGATCTCAAATGATGTTGATATTATATTCCTTGTTGAAACTTGCGAGCACGAAAAATCTAAGGTCCCTAACATAGATGGCTTTACACTATGGTCTACCTGGAACAAGCAATCCTCTCGTAGAGGCATTGGGGGCATAGCTTGCTACATTAAGAAGAACATATCTCCCCATGCTAGGATTTATAAAAATGACCCTTACAACCAATATAGTTGGATTGAGAAAACTAACATTAATGATAAAAAGACCTACATAGCAATCTGTTATTTTCCCCCCATCAATTCTAACTTCTATAAGAAAAAGAATCTAGATAAAAATAGTCCTTACAATGGTTTAGAGAATGATATTTCTAGCCTAAGGAATGAAGGTAATATCCTTTTAATGGGTGACTTTAATGCTCGAACTTCAAGCAACCAAGCTATTCTTCTAAGAAATCATTCCAACCACAATCCTCTTTGGTTAGACAAAGACCTTACTCTGGCTAGCCGGTACAAAACGAGCTCTAAAGACCTCGGGGATAATTTGTTTGGGTCGGAGCTAGTCAAGATCTGTAGTGCTCAGGATTTCATAATTTGCAATGATCTAAAGAAGTGGCCCAATTCTAGCCAGGTGATCTGCATACATGGGCTTGGCAACATCATGGTAGACTATGTTATTTCCGATCTCCCTTTATACAACGAAATACTAAATTTTGACATTTTAGATGACCACGAGCCTGACTCTAATCATAAGCCTTTACTCATAACTCTCAATTTTGTCATGCATAGAGATCCCATTGAAGATAATATTTATAGTCAAAATAAATTAATCTTTGATAGAAATAAAAACAATCTCTTTCTAAATTAATTAAAAACTAATTTGCTTCATTTATCTAGTATAGACAACATAGATGACCTCTCTCATAATTTTACTACAACCCTCTCATATTCTATTAACAAGTTCTTAATTGAAGTCTCAAGTAATAAAATAAATAGCAAAACCAACCCATGGTATGACAAAGATTGTAAAAGTGCGAGGAGAGAAATTAAGGAAGATGTTGATGAATCTCTCAAAATTGACAAGATAAAAATCTACAAAGCCCTACCTAAAAGGAAAAAAAGGCAATATATTCGTAAAAGACAAGAGAATCTCATACACCTCTCTAAGGTGGCTCTTAAGAAATTCTGGAGGCATATTCTAACTAGGAAAACTAAACATAATAATAAAATTGCTTTACACGACTGGAATTACTATCTTAAAAAACTTTATGAATCTCCAAATGCCAGGGATAACTTTGAAAGGATTTCGATACGGTTCCTAGAAACAACCTATGGAATAGATTAGAAGAGCTAAATGTTCCTTTCGAGCTAAGAGCGACCGCTATAAGGTTATACGAGAATGTAATTGCCAAGTTAAAGATGAGGGGTGGTCGAAAGATATTAAGTGTAATATCGGAGTTAAAAAAGGTTGCCCCCTCTCCCCTACCCTATTTGGCATTTACATCAACAAGCTAGAAGGTTTTTTAGAGGAAGCAGGTTGTGCTGGCACGATCTTAGCTGGGATAGTCATCATCTTTCTTCTCTATGCTGACGATATTGTTCTTCTCGCAAGGTGCCCATCTGATCTTGATAAGCAACTTAGACTTCTTAAGGATTTCTGCTCTACCATGGGTATGTCTATTAACACTGAAAAAATAAAAGTTACGATTATCAAATCCAAGAAAGACACTTACGCTAATTTTATGTATGACAATAGTAACTTGGAGGAAGTGTCTTCTTACAAGTACCTAGGAATTGATATTCATCACAAGCTCAACTGGAACTATAGCGTTCAGAAAAGGATTAATGGGGGGTGGAAAGCTTATTTTGGTCTTGAAAATAATTGTAAAACGGCAAACCTCGTAATGTGAGATAGAAAGCAGTTCCTATTTGAAACTTTAGTCACTCCTGTTATCTTATATGGAAGTGAGGTTTGGGGTTGCAACATCTGTAGAGAATCCTGGAGAAATATTGAGCAAATCCAGAAGCGTTTTATAACGTATAACCTTAAAATTAAAAGCAATACACCCTATCCTATTCTCCTTATAGAAGTGGGTCTTTCCCCTATCGAGAGCCTAGCTATGACTAGCCTTATGTTGTACAATCACAAGCTCAATAGCATAGGAGACCATAGACTTCCTAAGCTAGCTTTAAATTCCAGCCAAAACCAACTAAGGCTTAAACGAGGTTGGTATAAAGACACCAGGGCCTGGTTAAACCATTGGGAGATCGACAAGAATGTTGCATTACAAAATATTAGTAACATTAAAAATATTGTTACTTCTAAGTTCAAAGAAAAAATGTGGTGTGAGAAAGATCTAGCAGCTAAAAGAAAATTAAGATATTATAAGGAGGTCATCAACCCCGCCCTAGAAGATCAAAAGTATCTCTCTGTTTTAACTAGCTCAAAGAAGAAAATTAATATAGCCAAGATTAGAACGAACTCTCATGAGCTCCATAGTGAAACAGGTCATTGGACAGTTCCTAAAACACCATGGATGGAAAGGATCTGCCATCTCTATGAGAATATGAACATCGAGGATGAAAATCGCTTCCTCTTAGAGTGCCCTGCGTACAACCACATAACAGCTCAATTTCATAATCTTTGTTGCAACACTGACCTTCCTAGCCTTTTAAGATGTCAAAATTATAGTGAACTTGGGAAGCTTATCTCCAAGCTTTTTGAACATAGGAATAAAATCTTAAATCAAACTAAATAACTCTTTTCTTTAGGTCTAATAGACCAAATATTGGTCTCAGTGGACGTTAACCATCATCATCATCATCATCATATCTACAAATGTTTTCCTCAAACAATTTTTCCAATTTAAAAAACCTATCAATCTCTCTTTACACCTTTTGAGACAACTGCTAGTTATATAACCATTTGAAATCCATTTAATTTCAAACATAGTCATTTTCAACAAATTCTTTACCAATTATAATAATTCAAAAAAGTTCAAAAACAAATGAAGCACAATAGCCAATGCCAAGAGGATTGGAAAGTGTAAAATGGTAAAATATATTACAGAACTACCTCTGTTTCGTTCAATTCGCTTAGACATATATCACCAACCTTTTGGAAAAAAGAAAAAAAACAAAGAGCCATTTGAGTTCAAAGTCCGTCTAAAATAATTTCTCTTAGCAATAAAAGACGTGAATTGCCTGAATATGTCTTTCCCTTCGGACTCTGCAAAATGTTGGAAGCCATGTGGGATCCTTTCGATACAAGCACCCTGCAAGTAATACAATCACTGTTGCAATCCTAAAACAAAGTCTAAAGAACATAAATGAGAGAAAGAAACTCTGTATATAAATATCTTAAATAATTATAACTATATTAATTAATTATCAATTAGATTGGACGGTTTCAGTCGAAAGAAAATAAATGAGAAAAAAACACTGTGTATTAAATAATTATAACTGTATTAATTAATTATCAATTAGACTGGACCGACTTCTGCAAAACCAACAAAAACAAAATAACTTTAACAGATAAAAAAACAAAGTTGCACACTAATACCTAATAAATATGGCTTCAATTGAGCATCATATATTTTCGGAAGAATTCCCTTTGGCCACTCGAGGAGAGAAGGCAACAAATTTAAAATTCAAATCAACCCGCGGAAGCAGCAAATTTAAAATTCAAAACTTTTTGGCCACTCGAGGTGAGAAGGCAACAAATTTGAAATTTAAATCAACTGACGGAGGCTGCCAATATAACACCAAGACATTTCAGCAACTTGCAAATCAGAAATACAACTTGCAAATCAAAAATACTAAATCTTATGATTTAGTAAGAGCAGAGACTTTAAGTGAAAATCAGAATCTACTCCTTGAACCGAGATCCTAACAGGCCATATACTCCCTGAAACTTAGATAAAAATGACACTGAATTGAAAAAGAAGGAGTTGCAGCTCACAGGGGAGTACTGCACCTGGAGACTGCACTCAAACAGAGAGAACACTCTGAGTTTACTCTACCTTCATGAATGAGGAATTACATCATTAAGTACAACACTAGGAATTAGGAAGTTGCAAACAAACTCCTAAATTGTAGGAACTAATCCTAAACTAAGGAGATACGTTATAACTTGTGTAACCATTTCTCCATTAATATAAAATAATATTAATTATTTTCAACTCCCCTCCTTAATGGAGAAGGGATTATCCTGAACTCCTAGCATCCTTCTAAACAATTCAAACTTTACACGCCCAAGAGGCTTAGTAAATATATCAGCCATATTGTCACTAGTTTTACAATATTCAACAAATATCTCTTTTGACTGTAGTTTCTCTCGAACAAAATGGAACTGAGTATCGATGTGCTTGGTGTTTTTATGAAAGACTGGATTGTATGCAAGCTTGATGGTACTCTGGTTGTCAGTTTTGATGATAGTTGATTCTTTTTGTTCTTCTCCTGCATCGTTGAGAAGTCTTCTCAACCAGATAGCTTCACATGTGGCTGCACACAATGCTTGGTATTTAGCTTCACATGAAGATAAGGCTACAGTGCTTTGCTTTTTGTTGCTCCATGCTATGACCCCGGATCCAATGCTGAAAGCGTAACCTGTGATAGACCTTCGATCATCCAAGTTGCCTGCCCAATCTGAATCTGAAAAACCTGCTAGAGTAACATCAGAAGTGTCAATGTACAAAATACCATAATTACTAGTACCACTAAGATACCTCAACACACTTTTTGCTGCCATCCAGTGACTTTCGAGTGGTTTTGACATGAACTGGCTCAATGTACTAACAGAGTATGTCAAATCTGGTCTAGTTGTAGTAAGATATATCAAACTACCAACTAGCTGTCTATACATAGTGGCATCCACCGCTTTAGTGCCATCGTCACTGCTCAACTTTAAGTTTTGCTGCAATGGTGTTGCTGCTGATCTGCACTGCTCCATTCTGAACCTTTCCAGCAAGCTTCTGGCATACTTCCCTTGTGTAAGAAAAGTTTGTCCAGAATCTTTCCATACCTCCAATCCCAAGCAGTAATGTAGATTTCCGAGATCTTTCATCTCAAACACTTGTGACATCTGCTGTTTGATTTCTTTGATCAAATTGTTAGCATCCCCTGTTATGATCATATCATCTACATATAAAGAAATCAAAATAATTTGCCTCTGTTTATTGAACTTGGTATACAGATTTGGATCATTCAAGCTCCTATGAAAGCCATGATGTACAAAAAATGAGTCAATCTTCTCATACCACGACCTGGGTGCTTGTTTTAAACCATAAAGTGCCTTTTTCAATTTACAAACAAGATGTTCCCGCCCCTTTTTCACAAAACCTTCAGGCTGTACTAAATAAATTTCTTCCTTCAAGTCACCATTCAGAAATGCAGACTTAACATCTAGCTGGTGTAGCTGCCATTTATGTTTTGTTGCTAAGGAAATTAGCATTCTAATGGTGTTTAATTTGGCTACAGGAGCAAAGGTGTCATCGAAATCTATTCCCTCTTGCTGTGAATAACCCTTTGCTACCAGTCTAGCTTTAAGTTTTTCTATACTCCCATCCGCATTTATTTTAGGTTTGTACAACCATTTGCATCCTATGGGGGTTTTACCTTCAGGAAATTCAACCAAATCCCAAGTATGGTTTTTGTTTATTGATTCTATTTCCTCATGCATTGCAGCCCTCCATTCATCAGATTTACTTGCTTCCTCATAATTTGCAGGTTCTACAATGTTCAAAATCTTTGACATTAATGCATAGTCTTTCAATTTAGATGGTAATTGAATCTTCCTACTTGATCTCCTTGGTAGGGGACTTACCTCAAATCTGTCTATTTCAGCCTTCTCTGGGCTTGCATCATTGCTTACATTACCTGTTACTTCTTCTTCTTGTTTCTGCTCCTGAACTTCATCATCCTCACTATTTTCTTCCATTAGCAATGGAATGTGCCAATCACTGTTAGAGTCATCCTTTCCTTCTTCAACCTGTTCATGAAATATGACATCTCTGCTTGCAAAAACCTTATGAGTCACAGGATTAAATAACTTATATGCCTTGAACTCAGTGCCATATCCAACTAAGATACATTTCAAGGCTTTTGGATCTAACTTCTTCCTATCTGCCTTAGGTATATGAGCATAAGCTTTTGACCCAAATATTCTTAAATGACTCACTGCTGGTTTGAGTCCAAACAATGCTTCAAAAGGGGTTTTGAAGCCTAGACATCTAGTAGGACTCCTATTCTTTAAATATACAGCAGTGTTAATAGCTTCTGCCCAAAAACCATTTGAAAGACCCTTACCTTGAAGCATGCTCCTTGCGCACTCCACAAGAGTTCTGTTCTTTCGTTCTGCCACTCCATTCTGCTGAGGAGTGTGGGGCACTGTGAACTGTTGAACAATCCCATGCTGCTTGCAGAAATTCATGAATTCTCCCAACATGTATTCTCCCCCTTGATCTGAGCGGAGAATTTTTATCCTTTTTCCTGTCTGGTTTTCTACCATAGATTTAAACTCTTTAAAATACTGAAAGGCTTGACTCTTTTTACTCAGAAATTATATCCATGAGAACCTAGTGCAATCATCCGTAAATAAGAGAAAATAATATGCACCTCCTAATGACCTAGTCCGCATAGGTCCGCATATATCTGTATGCACCAGTTCTAAGATATCTCTTTCTTTTCCATTAACATGCAAAGGGAACTCTTCTCTATGCATCTTCCCTAATGCACATCCATCACAGTCCAACTTAACATTATGGAAAACAGGGAGTCCATCAACCATACCTTTTCTCTGAAGTAAGATGAGGTCTTGCAGATTAAGATGGCCAAATCTCTGATGCCAGAGATCTTCAGCTGTCGATCCAGTTGCAACCATTGCTTGCTTTGTCATACTTTTCACGTCTAATCTGTACAAGCTCCCCACGCGCACTCCTGTTACAACTGTTTCCATCTGACTATCCTTTATGACACAGTTAGTCTTAAAGAATTGAACTTGCATGTCCCGATCAGTAATCATTGAAACAGAGATCAAATTTTTCTTAATTCCGGGCACATACAATACATTTTTAAGGTGTCTAATGTTACCGCTAGGTAATTTTACCGGAATGTCACCATATCCTTTGATCTCATATCCACTATCATCTCCTAAATAAATTTTCGACCCACATGAAGTTTCTTCAAGACATTCAAACCATTCCATCTTACCTGTCATATGTGAGGATGCACCAGAGTCGACATACCATATGTCGTCCTCATCTCCCTTTGAAGCTGAAAGAGCACAATCAGCTGTAAATAGTCGAAGTTCGTGGCTCTGATCCTCATCTTCCTCAACGAAGTAACCTTTTTGCTTTCTCTGTTTGTTTCTTACTTCATCTGCCTGCCTCTTATAACACTCTTTAATCTAATGACCAGGTTTTCCACAATAAAAACATTTCTTGCTGGGAAAATTATTAGCAGACATACCTTTAAACGGTCTCTTCTAAAATGTGTTGGCTCCTCTCTGCTGCTGCTGTGGTTGCTGTTGCTGCTGTGGCTGCTTCCCTCTATACTGTCTCCTTTTCGCCATCAGAGCAAGGTCATTGCTCTGCGATTTCAAATTTTGTCGTCGCTCTTCTTCCTGTAGCAGAATCCCTGTCAGCTCTTCAAACGCAGGGGCTTTCTCCCTTGCTGCCAGCCCTGTGATAAACATCTGGTATTCATCTGTCATTCCGTTCAACGTGATCGTGACCAGATCCAAATCGGAAAATTTTTCTCCGATATCTCCCAATCTGTCATTCAGGTCTTTGACTCTCGCAATGAATCCAGCAGCGGACTCATTCTCCTCCATCTTCATCGCAAACAGCTTGCCTTTGAGTGACAAGACACGGTTTGTATTCTATGTCTGGTATAGGTTTTTAATCATCATCCAAATGTCAGTGGCCGATTTACAGTCTCTAATATGCGGGATAATATTGTCCTTGACGGACATCTTCAATATGACCTTTGCTTTTGTCTCCCTTTTATCCCAGTCTTGTTCTTGTGCAGCTAATTCTGGTCTCAACGCACTTCCTGTAACGATCGACCATGCATTTGCGCTTTCAAGTAAAGTCTGTATCTTGAATTTCCAGTTGGAGAAAGTCGATCCATCGAGTTTTCCAGACTCGTGGAGATATGATTCTATACTGTTATTCATATTGGATTGATAAAATTTCTTATCCTCTTCAATGTGCCATCATCGGGCAAATCCGATCTGCTGCCACCGAGCAAATCAGGAGTTTCAATGTGCCACCACCGGGCAAGTCCGATCTGCTGCCACCGAGCAAATCAGGAACTTCAATGCGCCACCACCAGGCAAGTCTGATTTGCTGCCACCGAGCAAATCAAGAACTTCAATGCGCCACCACCGGGCAAGTCCGATTTGCCACCACCGGGCGAATTCGGAACTTCAATGTGCCACCACCGGGCGAATTCGGAACTTCAATGTGCCACCACCGGGCAAGTCCGATCTGCCACCACCGGGCGAATTCGGAACGTCAATGTGCCACCACCGGGCAGGGCCGATCTGCAAAAAAAAAAAATTGCAGACCTTCCCAAAGAGAAAGAGGCTGGCGCTTATTTGATTCGAAAAATCCGCGCCCAAATCAAAATGCGTGTGAGTACCAGCCCTGGCGCTTCTCCGATGCGAAAAATCCGCGCCAAAATCAAAATCCGCGCGAGTCACCAGCCCTGGCGCGACTTTTGCGTGTACTTCCGCGCCAATAGCGTATTTTGGCGCGCTGGCGCGCTTAGCTCCCTAAAACTCGTGCCAATGGCGCGACTGTTCGCGAAAAAACCGCGCCAATCCTTTCTCCTGCTCAGAGATGATCAGTCATCTGAGACCTGTCTTCAGGTGTTACTGCAGTCCACTTGAATCTACGAAAAACCTCTGTAAGCTCCTCCGCCACTACAGTTCTGTAATCAATGATGCATCCTAAAGGAAAAAAAATAAAAATAAGGCTGTCCCTACTCTGAGCTCTGATACCAAGATAAAAATGACACTGAATTGAAAAAGAAGGAGTTGCAGCTCACAAGTGAGTACTGCACCTGGAGACTGCACTCAAACAGAAAGAACACTCTGAGTTTACTCTACGTTCATGAATGAGGAATTACATCATTAAGTACAACACTAAGAATTAGGAAGTTGCAAATAAACTCTTAAATTGTAGGAACTAATCCTAAACTAAGGAGATACGTTACAACTTGTGTAACCATTTCTCTATTAATATAAAATAATATTAATTATTTTCAACCAACTTAGACTTCAATCTCCTTGATTTCACCAATTAAGTTTTACCGTCAAACCACAGATCACGTTATAAACATAACCATTACATTACGAAGCCGTGACGTAAAAATCACTGGACCAAAAAAGATACTTCGTCCATAACAATAGTCCCACACGTACCCAGCAATACCGAGAAAATATATATATAAATAATTTCGAAATGACGCAAGCCCACGTTAGCGTTATATATTCGAACACATGTTAAGGACGGCGAAGTGGAAAAAGATTAAAGAATGGATGGCTGTCCACCAACCCTAGTCCTCATGTGAGTCACACAGTCGTCCACAAACACCCTACGCCACGGGGGCCGTCATGGACGACGTAAGCCACCCATCTGAAAGGGGTTATATGATTCGGGAACGGGTGACTCATCATAACATCAGCCGGACCCGTTCGGTGATGACGTCAGCATGACCACCAAAAACTCCAGACGGAGACGGAGAACGCGCAGTCCGCCAAGTCATGCTGACTCCCGTCTTCCCAATAAAATCGGTTTTATTGCGTAACAGTTCACCTTATAAATGCGAAAAGGGCTCCGATTGTTTCAGAAAAAAAACATTGGTATAATCATAGAAAAGAATATTGGAATTGGGGATCATTTTCCCAATCATATATACACAGGGGGCGGATTTATTGATTGCTGGGATTGGATTGAATTCATTGATGCAGGGGTTGCAGTACAGGCCGGGCGCGGCCGGTTCCGCGCCATGCAGGAAGAAAAGCGCGGCCCTTCAAGTGAAGAAGCCGTTACAGAGGTTGGAGTCTCCGTTGGAGGCGGTGCAGAGGCTTGCATCGGAGAACGCTGTGCTGGTTTTCAGCATGAGTTCCTGCTGCATGTGCCATGTGGTTAAGCGGCTCCTTTGCAGCCTCGGGGTCAACCCCGCCGTCTGCGAGCTGGACGAGGAAGATCGGGTGCAGGAGCAGGGTGCCCAAGGGGAATTGCGCGCCCACAGGGATGATATAGAGAAGGCGCTTTTCAGATTAATCGGGCAGAGGTCGCCCGTGCCGGCGGTTTTTATAGGCGGGCAGCTTGTGGGCGGTCTGGACCAGCTCATGGCCGCACATATCAGCGGAGAGCTTGTGCCCAGATTGAAGGACGCCGGCGCTCTCTGGCTTTAATAAAGCCCAGCTGCATTTTAGGAATTTTTATGCTTATTTGTTTGGTGTTCCAGGTATATTTATTCTTTGTACATTTATAATGGCACATAAGTTTTCTTTTTTTCAAACAAAAAAACGCTTTCTTTTCAATAACTAAAAAGAGAGTACATTCCTCATGAATTCCATATGTGGATTCCATACATTCTATTGTTCTATCCTCTCCGTAGCAGTATCCTATCCTTGCCAAAATTATGTGAAACAGTTCCATTGCAGAAGAGTTATCAACTTTTTGAAGGAAGCAATTTCAATGTTTTCCATCTCTTCTGTCCTCTCCGTAGCAGTATCCTATCCTTGCCAAAATTATGTGAAACAGTTCCATTGCAGAAGAGTTATCAACTTTTTGAAGGAAGCAATTTCAATGTTTTCCATCTCTTCTGTGAGAAATTTCATTGCAGCAATTTAAATGTTTTCCATCTCTTCTATTGTTCTATCCTCTCTGTAGCAGTATCCTATCCTTGCCAAAATTATGTGAACAGTTCTATTGCAGAAGAGTTATCAACTTTTTGAAGGAAGAAATTTCAATGTTTTCCATCTCCTGTGAGAATCTTCATCGCAACAATTTCAATGTTTTCCATCTCTTCTATGGTTCTATCCTCTCTGTAGCAGTATCCTATCCTTGCCGAAATTATGTGAACAGTTCCATTGCAGAAGAATTATCAACTTTTTGAAGAAAGCGATTTCAATGTTTTCCATCTCTTCTGGGAGAAACTTCATTGCAGCAATTTCAATGTTTTCATCTCTTCTGGGTAAAATTTCAATGTTTTTTTTATCTAGAAGAATTTGATAATTCTCAGCCATAACAAATCAGAGGCATATTGGAAGAATTTGATAATTCTCAGCCATAACAAATCAGAGACATGTTGGAAAAAAGGTTTGGGATTGCAGATAAAGAATGTTTAACCTAAATTGATGAAAAGAGATAAGTAACATATCATAATCAAATCCCCAATACCTGATTAAAAAGGCTGACAAATCAGAGGCATATTGGAAAAATTATTTGGGATTGCAGATAAAGAATGTTTAACCTAAATTGAAGAAAATATAGTAAAATATCATAGTCAAATCCCCAAAACCTGATTAAGAAGGCAGGGAGGCACTCAACAACTTGGTAGGGAGGCATATTTTCATGTTTGCTTGATTGCTTGTAACCCTAAAAGGCAAGCCTTGCAACCCATAAACAGTTCAGACCGTAAAAAAAAATTAAATATCTTATCTCTGAGTTATTAATTTTCATTGGATTATAATTATTTTTTGATAAAATGTATTTTGAGAAATCTATACTTATAACTCTTAATTTATAAATATGAATCTTACAGCTTCTATCAATTAATTGATGCATCCATTTCTGAATTTCTGTGAGTAGAGTTAATTAGAAATATAGCTTTACGATCCATCGATCCATCACATATAATTAGAAATACATCTTTACCATCCAACATATAGTAAATATATTCTTAATCCAATTTTCTAATACTAAAATCTTATAGTTTCTATCAATTAATTGAGGTTTCTGTGAATAGAGTTAATTTAATTGATCCATTTTTGAATTGAGGCTTCTGTGAGTAGAGTTAATTAGAAATACATTTTCCCAAACCATCCTATCATATATAGTAAATATGTTCTTAATCCAATTTTCTAATATTAAAATCTTATATCTTTTATCAAATAATTGATCTATTTCTGAATTGAGGCTTCTGTGAGTAGAAATAATTTAATTAATCTATTTCTAAATTGAAGCTTCTGTGAGTAAAGTTAATTAGAAATACATCTTCAGAATCCATCACAATCCATCACATATAGATTGTTATTGCAGAATCGTCAAACCAACCAGTGTACTAGTTAATTTGAAACTTCAAAACTTCAGCAATAATAATCTATATGAGAGGCTTCTGTGAATAGAGTTAATTAGAAATACATCTTCGGAATCCATCACATAATTGTTATTGCAGGGATTCACATATAGTTTGTTATTGCAGAAGCTTCCAACCAATCAGTATAATGGTTAATTTGAAAGACTTATGTGAGTAGAGAAATACATCTTCTGAATCTATCACATATAGATTGTCACATATAAATTGTTATTGCAGAAGCTTTAAACTAACCAGTATACTGGTTAACTTGAAACTTCAGCAATAATAATCCATATGTAATAGATCCAGTAAATATATTTCTAACTAATTCTATTCACGGAAACTTCAATTCCGAAGATAATTTCTAATTAATTAATTTATTATTAATCCTAATTTCTAATGACAAAATCTCAGAGTCCTTTCAACTTGATATCTCATTGAAAACCTAAATGGAAAACTGGGCAGTCTCTTTCGCTTAGCAGCCCATGTGATCGGTAAGGTCAGGATTCCTTTGACCGTGGTCCTTCCTGAGAAGCCCGTGGAAAACACTAATGATCTTTTTATTGAAGGAAATTCAAAGGAAATGGGAAAGCTGAAGGTCAAATTACATTTCTCTAGTGTCCAAAGGGATCCGTCCTATAGATCTGGGGTTCTGGCTTCCAACTACGATGGTGTTCCATTTACCTTCTTTCCACAGAGAAGTGGGTGTAAGATCACTTTGTACCAAGATGCACATATGCAACCAGACTTCCTTCAGAAGAGCCTTTTGGAAGAGGGAATGCCGAGCGAAGAAACTAGATGTTGTTGGGAGGATATACACACTGCTATATCCAATGCCAAATACTTCATTTACATTGCAGGTAAGGAAATTCTCATATTACTTCGTTCACATTGCATTTTGATTGCAGGAAAGGAAATTCTCCCCTACATAAATTCTCCTAGACTATTCTATCCCGTCATTAATACTCCCCTACAGAATCAAGGTGCTCTAAAGCCCCTCTAGATATGTCTAAGGTGGGAAACTGACCATTCTTAATTTACTGGTAGATATGAAACCTTAACTTTTTATTTGTGGGAAACTTACACTTCTTTTTTTATATATATAGATAGATATGAATCCTGACAATTCTTAATTTACTGGTAGATATGAAACCTTAACTTTTTATTTGTGGGAAACTTACACTTCTTTTTAACTTTTTATTTGTGGGAAACTTACACTTCTTTTTTTATATATATAGACTTTTTTTTTTTTTATATATAAATAGATATGAATCCTTAGCCAAGATTGAGTGGGAAACTCATAACCCCACTCACAACATTTTTGTTGTGTACATACATAGATCTTTAACCAAAACAGATGTCTAGAATTAATGTTTATTTCCATTTTTTTGAAGGGTATGAAACAAGAGTGATTGCTAATAAAATTCATAATTTTTACAATGAATTATTCATAGCAACTCATAACCTTTTACTGGAAGTCATAACCTTTTATTATGAATATAAATATTTTAAGTAAAATGTAACAAGTGTACAGAATACCCACATCATGAGTACTTATGCAGGTACTACTTTTCCTGCAGATGAAAATGTAGCCATGCAGCAGCACTAATGACAATAAATCTCAGAATTTTCATATTCTCAAACTTTCATGTACTATTGAGAATGAATCTCAAAACCTTCATATTACCTTCATAGAATTAAAAGTTCATGTAAAATTCTCCTAGCATATGCCTGATTTCCTAAATCTCAGTGGAATGGCAGAGATCAATTTGGTGTCCAGTCATTGCTACCCACAGTTCCAATTCAAAACCTTCATATAATTAAAAGTTCATGTAAAATTCTCCTATGCCTGATTTCCTATCCTAAATCTCAGTGGACTCACATAGATCAATTTAGTGTCGTCATTGCTTCCAATTACTGGTTGTTTTCATTACTGTAAAAAATAATGTTAGGAAACATTATTGGATGCTGTAACCCTGGACAAAGTTCTATTTCACAATAGTATTTGCACGTCAAAGGCTTAAATTAGATATCCTCGATAAATAATTCGACTTTCCACCAAGTTCTTCTAAAAAAATGGTATTGGCATTTGAAGTGTTTAAATTTGATATGACAGCCAAATTATTTTATATAGGAATGGAAGTGAGCTCTTTTTCTGTGGTCCTCAAAACCAACTAACCAACCACGGCCAAAGACAATTTCTTTTTTCAGGGAGTCAACTGTAAATGAAATTGTATAATTTTTTTCCTTGTATTTTAGCACATTTTTTTCCTATTTACGAGTAATTTGTCATTTGTTTAATTTGGCATATTGTATATTGTGTTATTTGTAACTTTGAGTTGTTATTAGGATTGTAACATACAATTTTTTATTTTTATTTTCTTAAATAATAATAGTATTGAATAGCAAATAATAATATTTAGGAAATTATTGAAAACGAAAATAATTTAGCAAATAAAAATATTTAACATTACCAACAAATTGATATAATTCAGATTTCTCCCAGTAGCAATGAACTAAGCTATAAAATAATAATATTTAAAAAAACAAATAAGTCATAAAATTAATATTATTTCTAAAAATATAGAGAATATAAACTATACACTCATATCAAATATCAACATCAACCTATGAAATGAATTCTATGAACTTGCTTTTATAATTGTTAGTTCGATCTTATTCTTCAATCTATTTAATATTAAATAAAATCATTTTTAGTCTCCCAATTAAAAGCCTCATTCTTCTCTGTTCTTTCTTTTTTTAAATAAAACATTTTTTACTTTAACTAATGCATATAGTTTATTAAAACTATTAAAATAATGATTAAGTTAAATATTTCATTTAGTTTTATTTATTAATAACTTATTCTTATTTTAGTCATCATTTTTTTTCATTAAAAGTATTAAAATAATAATAAACTTAAACTTTTCATTTAGTTTTATTTTAATTAATAACTTATCTTTATTTTAATCTCATAGTTTTTCATTAAAACTATTAAAATAGTAATAAATTTAAATGTTCCATTTAATTTTATTAGTTAAGTAATCTAGATCTATCTTAATTCTAAGTGTTGAGAGGAATCAAATCTCTAGAAGTGCAATTTTTTAACTTTATTTGTAATCATTTCTCTCTCTATCTCTCTCCATCTACCCTTTAAGTCTTTTACTCTCTACCCCCCTCCCCTGCTTTCTCTCTCTCTCTCTCATCTCTTTTTTCTTCCCTCCTCTCCTCTCTCCCTCCCTCTCCATCTCTTCCTTGTCACTCCCTCTCTCTCTACCTCCATCCAACTCCATCTCTCTCCTCAATTAAATTAAATTAAATTTGTTTCCTTATCAATCAAGTTTTTATGTGCTTATCAATTAATTTTAAATATGGTTATGGAATCATTATTAGTCATTCCTAAAGTAGAACTCTAACTGAAAATCTATTTGTTTATTGATCACAATTAGTTTAACATTTATCAAAGCAAATTATAATGTTTGAGTTCGAAAAAAACTATATAATGTCGTGTGGATAATTTGGAAAGAAGTTGAGCATTTGGCTTGAAAGTGAAGGTAAGCAGGCTAAAGGCCAAGCGGGTTTTAGAAGGCAACACTCAACAACGGACCACCTCGTTACACTTAGGATCATTGTGGAAGAATGCCGCAATGATAAATCCAATCTCTTCTATTGCTTTGTGGACATTAGAAAGGCTTTCGATACGGTTCCTAGAAATAACCTATGGAATAGATTAGAAGAGGTAAATGTTCCTTTCGAGCTAAGAGTGGCTACTATAAGGTTATACGAAAATGTAATTTCCAAGTTAAAGAGCAATGAGGGGTGGTCGAAAGATATTAAGTGTAATATCGGAGTTAAACAAGGTTTCCCCCTCTCCCCTACCCTATTTGGCATTTACATCGACAAGCTAGAAGGTTTTTTAGAGGAAGCAGGATGTGTTGGCACGATCTTAGATGGGATAGTCATCATCCTTCTTCTCTATGCTGACGATATTGTTCTTCTTGCAAGGTGCCCATCTGATCTTGATAAGCAACTTAGACTTCTTAAGGATTTCTGCTCTACCATGGGTATGTCTGTTAACACTGACAAAACAAAAGTTATGATTATCAAATCCAAGAAGGACACTTATGCTAATTTTATGTATGACAATAGTAATTTGGAGGAAGTGTCTTCTTACAAGTACCTAGGAATTAATATTCATCACAAGCTCAACTGGAACTATTGCATTCAGAAAACTATTAGTGGGGGGTGGAAAGCTTATTTTGGTCTTGAAAATAATTGTAAAACGGCAAACCTCGTAATGTGGGATAGAAATAAGTTCTTCTTTGAAAATTTAGTCACTCCTGTTATCTTATATGGATGTGAGGTTTGGGGTTGCAGCATCTCTAGAGAATCCTGGAGAAAGATTGAGTAAATCCAGAAGCATTTTATAACGTATAACCTTAAAATTAAAAGCAATACACCCTATCCTATTCTCCTTATAGAAGTGGGTATTTCCCCTATCGAGAGCCTAGCTATGACTAGGCTTCTGTTGTACAAGCACAAGCTCAATAGCATAGGAGACTATAGACTTCCTAAGCTAGCTTCAAATTCCATCCAAAACCACCTAAGGTTTAAACGAGGTTGGTATAAAGACACCAGGGCCTAGTTAAACCATTAGGAGATCGACGAGAATGTTGCATTGCAAAACATCAATAACATTAAAAAAATTGTTACTTCTAAGTTCAAAAAAAAATGTGGTGTGAGAAAGATCTAACAGCTAAAAGAAAATTAAGGTATTATAAGGAGGTCATCAACCCCACCTTAGAAGATCAAAAGTATCTCTCTGTTTTAACTAGCTCAAAGAATAAAATTAATATAGCCAAGATTAGAACGAACTTTCATGAGCTCCATAGTGAAACAGGTCGTTGGACAGTTCCTAAAACACCATGGATCATCTCTGTGAGAATATGAATATCGAGGATGAAAATCACTTCCTCTTAGAGTGCCCCGCGTACAACCACATTAGAGCTCAATTTCATAATCTTTGTTACAATACTGACCTTCCTAGCCTTTTAAGATGTCAAAATTATAGTGAGATGGGGAGGCTTCTCTCCAAGCTTTTTGAGCATAGGAATAAAATCTTAAATCAAATTAAATAACTCTTTCTTTAGGTCCGATAGACCAAAGATTGGTCTCAGTGGAAGTTAACCATCATCATCATCATCATCAATTGTCTTACATATTTTATGTCATAATTTATGAATGTGGTTTGTGTAGTGATTTTTTATTCCTAAGCTTCCCACAAAAATCATCAAAAAAAAAAAAAAAACCCTTAAAAATAGCTTATACTCAAGTTTACCATCAATTACTTTTCACTATAATTTAAGCAAGTCTTTGCATAAAAATAGATAGAAATGAGATGTAAGTAAATGTACTTACAAGAATCACTTTCCACCATTATTTATGTTTTCCTTAGTATTTATATAGGAGTAAAACTATAAATATGTAGACTTATGTATCCACTTCATATCTCAATTATTAGTTCCTACCAAGATTTGTCTATATACCACTATTAATTTAGCATTGAAATTATTTATATATTCTAACTTGATTTGGTAAATATTTGTTTCTATACATCTCTCCTAAAATAAATTATTGTTATTTTATTTAAAACCACCTAACTACAAATTATATAAAATGCAAAAGTCATCAAAACTGAAACCCACCCACAATATTAAAATAGTAACCCTGCCACCCATCCAAAATATTAAAAATAATAACCCTTCCTCAATACTAACTTACTTGAGTAAATATTAGAAAACTATTCCAAAATCATGTTAAAAAAAGGAAAAAAACATAATGTTCATAATACTAAATAAAATTTATATAAAAGCAAACAAAAATTTTAACCATAATTTTTTTTTATATATAGATATATATAAAGTTGATATCCATATAAATTAATTAACATAGATCTTTAAATAATTTATTTAAATTTTTGTTGAAATATTTTTGAAAAGAGTAAGATTTAAACATGTAATTAAATTATTTTTCTATTTAGAATATCATTTTTATTTTAAAAAGACACTAAAAAAACAAACAAACTTACATATCTCCTTATACTTTGATATATCCCCTCATAATGCGCTGGCTTTATAAGCCGCTCGACTCAATAATTCTGAGGTGCTACTAATCAAAACTGACTTTGATTGATTCAAGCTACTTCATGCATATTGAGTTGTTTTTCATTAATTAAATTTTTTAAATTATGATTAATTTTAAAATTTTAAAAACATTATATTTTATTCTTTTAGATTAATAAAATATTGAGTTGTTTTTCCGTAATTAAGTTTTTTAAATTTTAATTAATTTTAAAATTTTAATAACATTATATCTTATTATTTTAAATTAATAAAATAATTAGATTAAATAAAATGAATATATTAAACATTTTAAATTAGCTTATATATCGTCAAATAAAATTTGAATTTAAACTCGAATGAGTCGTACGTACATTCAAATGAGCCAACAGCTATGGACCACAATAACTAGTTTCAAAATATATTATAATTTTCTTAGAAACTCGTACAAGCTATATTTTCTAGTTATTTTCTCTTTCCATATCAATTTATAAATTTTAAATAATATGAATGACCGGCCGCAAATGCTTTCCGAATGTATTTAATAGGAAGTCAAAGCTTAACTTTTAAATATAGTTATGTTATTTGAGTTTTCCGAATGTATGCAATAGGAAGTCAAAGCTTCAGTTTTAAAATAGTTATGTTTTGAGTTGCTTTGTTTCATACATTTTACCAATAAAAGTAGGGCAGTTCTCAAAATTAACTATCATTTTTTATGTTGATAATTACCAATAAAAGTAGGGCATTTATCAAAATTAACTATATTTTTTATATTGATAATTTTTGGTTGGTCCATTGGGGAGAGCTGAGGTTCGAAGAAAGTATACGGTCCAAATATATTTTTATACAACAAGATTTCATAAATAATGTATCATGGTTTATTTTTTCTAAATGTTTTAAAAAATAATAATATATTAATTTAATTATGTATATGTAAAAGTTAAAAATAGTTATAAAATATAGGTAATGCTTAATTTTTAAAAGATAATAACATATTAATTTAATTATGTATATGTAAAAGTTAAAAATAGTTATAAAATATAGGTAATGCTTAATTTTTAAAAGATAGTTCGTTTTTTTACGATAAAGTTTTTAAGTTTTTGTTGACTTTCTTTTTAGTCAAAAGAAAATTGCATAAATTCATATTATTTATTATTTGTGATTGGTTTGTCAGAAAGATGAAAGGAAACTAGATCAATAGTATAAGTTCAGAGTTTTGAGGTTACTAATACTTTGTGTAATGCTTTTTTTTTTTAATGATTATGAGTAGATTGGTTGTGTCAAACCTTTACATATTGCAATATGGATAAACAAAATTGATCACTTGAGATATAAACAAAAGAAAAGCATAACAGCTAGCATGGAGAATCTTTGTGCATCTTTCCCTGTTGGTCACCTTCCTTATTTAAGGAAAAGGTGATATTAGTTTATCTCCTAGCAAGAATGGTAAACTTACGATCATGTGATCAATTTTCTCCTCCACCTCTAAAATTTTCATTGTGTTTTCTTGTTGGGTGTATCCTCTATCTGTGAGGACCCACGCCATAAGAATTTTAGTGTGCTAATAGACATTGATTGCTTGCATATACCAAGAAAATTGTGATCATGAGGAGCTTCTTGTATCAAGAATCAAATCACGAGCAACATTATCAACATAGGGGTCTAGTATGAAGCACCAGTTGTAGTGCCACGAGGGCTTCAACCTATGACATATCACATGAGTTTATGGCATACTAAACAATACCCTTAATTTGACTACATATTAAAAAGTGCCTCTAAAGATCACATTATTTAACCCCCTACCAATACGAACTCAATAAACCTTCCCAATTTAAAAATCCACTACTTTCACTAGATATTATAGGTATCCATTTTTTCATTAACATTTTTTATACCCCTTTATATTTTTTCATTGACTATGAGCTCCATGATACTATGAGACTGCATGACTGTGGTGTCCAAGCTTGAATGGATAATGGGAGGCTCAATGGGGAGTTGAATCACAAGTGCTTGCCAAGTAAGATGATAAACCACTAAGTGCTTGCTAGAAAATATGATAAACCACTTAGTGCTTGTTGAAAAGTGTTGATAAACCACTTGGGTTCTTGTTGTAAGGCTAATAAACCGCTAGGAAGTGTACGAAAACATTGTGGTTCTTGTTTAAAAGAGTCTATAAATCGCTAAGTGATTGCTAATGAAGTTGATAAACCACTTAGTTCTTACTAAGTAAGCTGATAAACCACTAGGATAATGGGATACAGGTTTCCTACAATGCTTTCCTTGAAAATGCAATTGATAAACCACCCATATTGTAGATTCAGACTCTTGGAACTAAGAAATTCCCTAGCTAAGCCTTGGTTGAATTCCATGAGCAAACATTTTCTCATACTATGGATCCAGCTTGGGGGTGGACAACTACAAGAAAGACTGCAGTGTAGCTACCCTATGGTTGGGAGGCAAGTTGAATTCCCTCCCTCAATTTCCAGTTATTCAAGTTAATCAGATAAGTGCATTTATTTGTACAAATGTTGCAACATGAATGATGAATAATGTTTGATGTGTGTTATGATAGTGTATGTATCAATGTTACTAATGGAGGAATGTGATATTCTGGTTTGTATATGATGGGATGCTTTATGGGTGTGTTCTCATTGTTATGAGGAGCTTGGAGGCATCTTTGTTTGTTGATAATTTCATGAGTTGCAAAGTTGGTTACATGGTTATGTATCCTTACTTAATATACTCACTTAAACCATTACATGGTGTTACTTTCCATCGTATGATATACTATGAGAAACATGGATCTATGTTTGTTTAATATTGTGACTCATCTTCGTGGTTAAGTAATATGAATTGGTGCAATCTATGATATAACAATAGACCTAATAGTGTTTGTTTGCATCCATTTTGTAGTTTTACATTATGTTGTTGTATATGAGTTTGCATAAATGCATGATCTATAACTTAGTCTACCTCGGTGTCTAGAAGTAGACAAGCTAATAGGTTTATTGACTATATCATGACTATGTATAATGTTTAGAACAATCAATTTTTGGACAAGGGCTTTATCCTTGTAGAATTGGTGTTCAAAGTAACACATTTTTTCAAGGAACCAAATAGAGGCCTTTGACCATCTGAGTTATGTTTATATGGTGATGTCTATGTGTGTTTGTGTTTATATTAAACTATCGACAAACCGTCAACAGGTTTTTGACACTAAGTCCCCTTCAGCCCAATCAAAGGTCTCGACTATTTGTTGGCACTAAATTCTTGTCAACCCAGATAAAGGTCTCAACTAGATGTCAGCACTAAATTCTCATTAGTCGAATAAAGGTCTCAACTATTTGTTGGCACTAAATTTTCATTAGCGCAGATAAAAGTCTCGACTGGCTATTGGCACTAAATCCTTGTCATCTCAAACAAAGGTCTCGACTAGTTGTGTTATGTTGAATCTTGTCATCTTAGTCATCGTCAACCCCGACACACTAAAATACTAACTTATTGTTGGCTATATGAAAATGATATTTAAGTGAAGTTACTTGGGACATGTAAAGGTGAGTGAAATGGTGGATGCCACATTAGCTAGTATAGCTACATGGAAGCTCAAATCTAGATAAAGTTTATATTGCTAAAAATCTCTTAATGATTTGAATATGTTGGTGATACATAATTTAATTCCTCGATTTTTGGAGGAGGAAGATTTTTGTAACCCCATATTCAGAGGGATACCATGTAGGTTGGGTTAATTAAAAGTAACACAAGTTTGCCAATATCCCGAGATGGTTTGAGGGAATTTAAGGGGGTGGGAGGGATTGTTACAAAGTGGTATCAAAGCGAAGGTTCAACACTGGACCCAAAGAGGCAGACACACACAAAGGATAAAAATTTAATCTGATTTTATATATATATATATATAAATGAGTGCTTATTTTAATTTTATGAGTCGTTTTTGTACCAAAGCTAAGGTTTCCTAAAATATATTTGAGGTCTGAATACCATCAGGTTCAATTAAATATGAAGATATCCAAAAAACAACCTTCAAGGACAAGATATGGCCACTATGGTTTGTAGTGGTGCCATTTGCTTACGAATGCACCATCCACATTCATGTGCTTGATTAAAAATGCCCTCATACCTTATTTGGACAAATTTATGTTGATATTTGTGGATGACATCCTAGTGTATTCGAAAACTAGAGAAGATCATGAAGAACACCTCATAGCAATATTACAATTACTGAGGGAGCATAAGTTGTATGAAAAAATCAACAAATGTGAATTATTTGAAACCCAAGTTCACTACTTGGGGCATGTTATTTCAAAAGATGGAGTGGATGTGGATCCCGAAAATATCAAGGCCATAATGAAGTGGCCCACTCCCTAGAATGTCACAAGGTTAGATCCTTTATGGGATTAGTTGGATATTACTGACGGTTCATTCAGAATGTTTCAAATATCAAACATCCAATCACTACCTTACAGAGGAAAATATTCAAATTTCAATGGACACCATAATGTGTAGTTATTTTTTAGCATATTATGAAATTACTCATATGAGTGCCTATATTAAGAATAGCATATCCAGAGAAGGACCTTATAGTTTACACATATGCTTGTAAGGAAGGACCTGGTGGACTCCTAATTCAAGAAGGACATGTGATTTGCTATGAATCAAGGAAGTTAAATAGGAATGAGAATAACTATGTCACTCATGATTTGGAACGCGCAACAATATTACATGCATTAAAAATGTGGAGGCACGACCTACTCGGGAGAAGGCTTTTGTTGATGTCAGATCATGGAGGACTGAGATACTTGTTTGATCAGCCCAAATTGAACGCTAAAAAATCCATATGGTTGTATTTAATTAGCAAAGTTGATTTTTTGATAAATCACAACAAGGGAAAAGGAAATAAGTTGGTAGATGCACTTAGTAGGAGTCTACAAGCGGCTCATTTAATGATCATGAGAACCTATGAAGTTGATATCAAGGAAAGGATTAAATAGGAATTGCTTCATGATGAGAATTATGAGCATGTGAAGGAATGTTTGCAAAGGGAATTAAAGAGATCAATGAACAATAGCTAACAAATCACTAATTATGGTATGTTGTTGTGCAAGAGAAAAAAGATTATGATTCTGAGGTAATTGATTCAAGGAAAATCATCATGGATGAGTTCCACAAGAGCTCTTATGTAGGTCATCATGATTATCAAAAAATTATAACAACCATGAAGAAAATGTATTATTTTCCAGGGTTGAAGACAAAAGTTGTTGAATACATTTCCAAGTGCCTGGAATGCTAATAAATTAAGGTAGAATATTAGCACCAAGCAAGAATATTGCAACCAATTCCAATCCCTGAGTGGAAGTGGGAACTCATATCTATGGAATTCATTACAGGATTACCAAAAATAGTCAAATAGCACAATTCCATTATGGTGGTAGTTGAAAAGTTGAGTAAGGAAACTAATTTCATAGTTGTCAAGTCCACACACAAGACCATTGATATAGCTCAAATATTTGTGAAGGAAATATTCAAATTGCATGGTGTACCTAAGAATATTATCTCAGATAGGGATGTTAAGTTTACTTAAAAAATTTAGAGGGTGTTGTTTGTTGGTTTTGGAACCTAGCTAGATTTTATATGTACTTCCTATCATCCTCATACATTATTATGGCCAAATTGAAAGAGTGAACAGAATTTTAGAGGACATTTTGAGAATGTATGTCATGCATTAGCCAAAGAAGTTGGAATATTTCCTAACATTAGTGGAGTTTGAAAACAAAAATGGGTATCAAGAGTCATTAAACATGAGTCATTTCGAGGCATTATATGTCCAAAAATTTACCACTCCTATCAGTTGGGATGACCCAATAAACAGATTAGTTCTTGGACCTAACATGTTGAAGGAAATGGAACAGGAAGTAACCAAGATAATGTAGCCATTGAATTGAGCTCAAGATAGGTAAAAAATTTATGCATACCAACAAAGGATGCACAAGTAATTCCAAGTGGTAGAGCATGTGTATTTTTGCATCCAACCAAGGAAGAGCTCACTAAAAGTGGGTTCTTGCACTAAGTTGGCACCCAAATTTTGTGGACCATTTTAGATTTTGGAAAGAGCGGGGTGAATGGCCTATAGATTGGACTTTCCACCCACAGTCACTAAACACACATGATGTTTTTCACACTTATTTCCTTAAGAATCATTTACATGATGCTAATCATATTTTTGACTAGTTTATGATATATTTGGAACCTAGAGGAGAGCTCCAACGAGAATCACTATGCATCCTAGACCAGAGGCAAACCATGCTCTAGAATTGAGTAATAGAGTATTTCAAGGTGTAATGGAAGCACCTTAGACCTGATGAAGCCACCTGGGAAATGGAAGAACAAATGAGGGTATCGTACTGGGTTTTTTTTAATGAATAAAGTATATGTAAGAGTTATTATATAAAGCTTAGTTTTATTATTTTCCTTTCTAGTTACAAAAAAATTGAGGACAATGTTCCTTTAACATGTTGGGGTTTGTAAAACCCCTTACATACCCCTTGTTTTGTGAAGCTAAAATGTTACTATGTAATTCCAACATGGAGGCCATAATTCATTTGGACATTATGTGTAATCTTGAAATAAATTAAATATGATTTTTTTAATTGGATGGCATAAGGAGATGGACACATGGATCCATGTTCTAAAGGAGAAATAAAACGGGACAGTGGTTTCTGCTAGCATAACCAAACACACCACTGCAAATAGTTGGCAGGAATAAATTGAGTAGTAAGAAGTGTCGATGATTCCCAAATTTCATGATGTGAAGGAAATGGAAGTGAATATTCTCACAAGAGATGAAGAGCCTCGTAAAAACTAAGGGTGAAAGAGGAAAAGAGAGAACAAAAGAAGAAGGAGAACATTGTAGTTGGAACACAAAAATAATACTAGAGAAGTAATTGAGCACAACACTCTAAACAGTGGGATGTTTTCCCCTATAGAAATGCTATGATACTACAAGACTATGGTATCCAAGCTTGAATGGCGAGTAGGAGGATCAATGTAGGGTTGAGTCACAAGTGCTTTCCAAGTAAGTTGATAAACCACTAAGTGATTGCTATAAAATTTGATAAAACCACTTAGTGCTTGCTTAAAATGGTTGATAAACCACTTGGGTGCTTGTTGTAAGCTTGATAAACCACTAGGAAGGGTATCAGAACCACTGTGGTTCTTGCTAAAAAGATTTGATAAACCACTAAGTGTGTGTTGAGGAAGTTGATAAACCATTGATCTATATATGAAAACTTGAGAGTTTATGGTGAAAATTGCAAGTGAAATTTTTAGGGTTTTTAGTCAATTATGTCAATTTCATTAACACATAAACATGCTTTTAAACTCAGTTTTGCTGAAAATAAAGAAGACATCAGTACCATAACAGTATAAAAAAGACAACAAATGATGAAGGAGTTCACCACTTCTAGGCTACATCGCATGGTCTAGCTTCCAATGTTGGGCCTCTTTCATTATTCTCAAAAATATGTGTTTACGTCAAGTTACGGTGCTCATAATGCTAAAAAAATGTCTCCAATGGCTCCAAAATAGTCAAAAACCCCTAGTTGGGCTCTATCTTCACTCAAAAAGGTCAAAAATTGACTGAGTTATGATCCATAGAATTTTTTCTCCTAACTGTCCTATAATCCGCACTCACCTGCAAAGTGTTCTACAAATTATGTCTTTTGCGGCCACTTGGAGCGAAAAATTCTCCCTGTCTCAGCGATTTTCCCGTCAGTTCGGGTGTAAAATGTCGAACACTTAAATGCACTCAGTCGACCCTAAACAAAATAAAAAGGCACCATGTTGTGAAATTACTGTCATCAAATTTTGGCAGTTCAAACTATGACCATTTCTGCCATAATTGTTCACAAGTCGTGGAAAATTTTGACCTCTGAACCACCTGTCAAGCTAGCAGTTAAACTTATGACATAACACAAAGTTTGGGTTTGCATATTATATGGTTTAAGAATTGAATTCACTGTCAGAACATTGCATTATATATTATGGTTCGAAACTTTGGTTTTGTGTTGATACATATGGTTGGAGCCAGGGTTAACCCCAGGCCTTGTCCACCTACCACATGGCTTGGTTGGGTCGATCGGGGTCCAAGGTTAACCCTATTCTTAACCCCCTATTCAAAGCTACCTTTAAAACTTTAAATATGCCCTAACACCATAGTATGTCAAGGAACACCATAGGCGGGTCGGTTGAGGGCTTTGTTGGCAGGCAATAGGTCATAGTTTTGAACCTTGTCAAGCTAGTTTGACCTCTAACAAAAAATTTCACAAATAAGTGGAGGCCATGTGGTAGCCACCGATTTGCCCATGTGGCTCTCTCTCATTAGTCCGGCATAACAACCAATGAACCAATAAATAAAAAACAATCCACGAGCAACCACAATGAGACAAGTTTCGATCATCCATATGCCCACATAATACACATTCAAACCCAGTCAAATTCCCAGTTAACATACGGATTGTTAACTGGGAGTACTTGCACCCAAATTCCAAAAATTCTAGTTGTTTTCCAATTCGATCAAAACGTGATATCAGGAGCATCCGATATTGGTTTTGAGTGAAACGAAATGCATTGGAATCAAGGAAACAAGATATTCGCTTTGACGCTATTTTCGAGCCAATACAAGCACTTTTAATTGTTAGCATTAAACTGACCCACCAGATCATTCCTCCCTACTGGAATATTTTGGACCTCCAAAAGCTCATTATCAATCAACAAATAGATGAGGGTACAGTTCCCTCACCCTTCTAGTCTCAATCCACTTAACTTTTCTTGGATTTGTCGCTTTGAGATTTTCATGAAAGTACATCTCTTTCCCTGATTTTGGATTCCTTGTCTTGCTATCAACAATGACATCTTGCTGCAATTTCCCAAAATTTGCAGAAAATAAAACTTCCTTTGAAGGAATATGAAAATTCCCTCCTTGTTCTTCAACCAAAGGAAACTTATTCAATTTCAAATTCACTTCACCTTGAACAATGTTGTCATGACGATTCTTACCATGTCTAGCCTTGCACTTGGCTCGACTCTTTACCAAATGTGATCACCATCGCCATGCACCATCCTTTTTCAAAGCCAACACTTTATGAAACCCACAAGAAGATGTTTTGAGGCCAATGTCCTATTTTTCAAATAGGATTTTCATTTACTTTTTTACCCCTGCATTCTCTAACACAGGCATCGTGTTCACACCAATGTTCAACAATGATGCATCCTACTGCAATTTCGCTTCATCTTGTTTACAAATTTTTTGGAGGAAACATGTTAGACTCCTAAAAAATCTTATAACTTGAATTAGAAACCTAAATGAAATCATATTTCACATTTGATTCATATCCTTTAAAGGCTTTAGGTTCCTCAACATCTTTATGCTTGAACATTAACAATGCAAAATTTTGACTAGCATTAACAATTCTCTTCATTTTTCCATCATTCATTAGAGACAAACTCAATTTATTACTATGTGCTCTAATAATGTACTCAGTTCCATTCTTGAACAAATCATATTTTTTCTCATGGAGATGAAAAATGGCTCTCCTATCATAAAGATATGGGTTTCCCAAAATATTACCACATATATCAAGCAGAACTACATCAAGTTCAACCTCATCAAGAAATTTTGCAGTGATTGCAAATATAAGGATGCACTTCCTTGTCACATGCAATTTTGCATTCTCACATACCCAACCTATAGGATAAGGTCTAGGATGAGGAATGGTGTATAAATTCAACTTCTTGACAATGTATTCTGAGATAAGATTTTCTTGTGAACCACTATCAAACAGTGTGTCTATATTGGTATGTTTTGAAATAACTCTAATGTGGAAAATCTTTATTCTTGTTTTTCATATTGAGTATCATTGAGACAATTTCAAGAACTAGGACTTGAAATTTCTTTACCTTTCAAACCCATAGTTGTGATCTTTATTTCATCCCTAGAATTCAAACCTAAATCATGTTGTGTAGTTGCAGTTGTCTTCTCTTTCTCCTTATTCTTAAATTTTTGGGTCTCATCTCTGGATGAAGTTTCCAGCAATGATCATCATGGCCATCTTTGGAACACTGCTTGCATGTAATTTTTTATTTCTCCATCTTGATGGCAACATTCTTCTTTCCTTTTCCCTTAAGCTTACCCTTTCCTTTTACTCCAGAATCAAAGGTGTTCTCACTTGTTTAATCATAAACACATTTCCCTCTTGATTATAGATGTGTGGCCAAGACACAAACTTCATCTAAACTAGTAGGGTTAAACCTCCAATGTATTTGAGAAAAGTATCTTGTGATGACAAATCTACACCCAAAATCAATTCTCTCCTTATAACTCTTGGGTATAAATTTGCACACTTTGACCCTTTCCTTACCTAAATTTTTTCCAATCCATGACAGTTTTTTTCATGTATGCTAATGGATAAAATTGTCTTCTTACTCCGGCAACAAAATTATTCCAAGAAGATAAAACCTTACCATGCTTCGTCATGTCCTCTTGATTTTTGGCTTCCCACCAAATGAGTGATGCACTTTCCAACCTTATTGAAGAAAGTTGAATCTTGGTCTCATCATCCTTGATCATTTATATCCTGCAATACACTTCAAGTTGACGAACACAATCTTCTAATAGTTTAGCATTTACCTCTCCATTATACATAGGCAATTCAAACTTTATGTCAATTTTTAACAGTGAATTTTTACCATGTCCCTTTAGACAATGTGGAGGTGTTTGTGAAGGGTTTGATGTAGAAGATGATGATGGTAGTGAGGATGGAGGTGAAGAGAAAGGTGTTATTAAAGTTGGTTTGTCACCATTCCCTTCATTCACTTTTGGACGTTTTTCCCCATCTACTCCATCTCCTTTTGGAGGTTTATCTCCATCTCCCTTTGGAGGATTGGAGCTCTTACCTTATTGAAATCTTTTATTCCTCTCTTCATAGAGAACTTTCACCATTTGTGTCATTTCAAAGAATTCCTTCTGAAAGCCTTCTCATCCTTTGACATATTATCAAACTCTCCTTCATGTTCCATGACTGGTGAAGCTTCTAGTGAAAGTTTTGGTGGAGATTGTGGCAAATGTGATATCCTTGACCTAACTTGAGTACTTGCAACCACAAGCTTTCCTTCTCCTCTTTTGAGCTTCAAACTTGTAAGCATCATAAACACTTGCAAAAAAAAATAAACCCTCAAAATAACTAATAACCAAAGCTCTAATACCAAATTGATTTGTATATGAAAACTTGAGAGTTTATGGTGAAAATTGCAAGTGAAATTTTTATGGATTTTAGTCAATTATGTCAATTTCATTAACACATAAACATGATTTTAAACTCAGTTTTGCAGAAAATAAAGAAGACATCAATACCATAACAGTATACACAAGACAAGAAATGATGAATGAGTTCACACTTCCTGGGCTAAATTTCCTGGTCCAGCTTCCAATGTTGGGCCTCTTTCATTATGCTCAAAAATATGTGTTTACATCAAGTTACAGTGCACATAATGTTAAAAAAAATGTCTCCAATGGCTCTAGATCATTCAAACACCCCTAGTTGGGTTCTTTCTGCACTCAGAAAGGTCAATTACTAACTGAGTTATGCTCCATATAAGTGTTTTTGCTAATTGTCCTACAATTCACACTCACCTACAAAGTGTTCTACAAATTCCTCCTTTTTCGGCCACGTGGAGCGACCAATTCTCCTCGAGCTGGAAATATTCTCGCCGGTTCGGGTGCAAATTTTTGAACACTTAAATGCACTTGGTCAGCCCTAAACTAAATAAAAATGCACCACGTTGTGCAATTACCATCGTCGGATTTAGGCAGTTCAAATTGATCTCCCACCTATTTGTTTGAATTCCTGCACCATTTCTTTTAACCCAACAAACATTTCAACCATGGTCGGAGTCACATGTGGTAACCACCAGAGGTTTACGTGTGACATCAAACTTGACTACCAATGCTAACCGATCACATGTGATAGGAATTGGTGTTAACCTTTGGTGGTTTGGTTTGAAATGTTGCGCCAAGACTTAACCATACCTTTCATACATCGGTGGTTGGAGTGTTGACCTGTGGTTCCTCCGGTGGTATAGCTAACCACCATACATAAAAAATCACCCAAAAATTAACTATGACCACTTTTTCCATAACTATTCACAAGTCATGACAAATGTTGACCTTCAAACTGTTAGTCAAGCTGGCAGTTATACTTACGACATAACACAGATTTTGGGTTTGCATATTATATGGTTTAAGAATTGAATTCACCGCTGGAACATTGCATTCTATATTATGGTTCGAACTTTGGTTTTGTGTCGATACATATGGTTGGGACCAGGGTTAACCTCGAGCCCTGTCCGCCTACCACATGGCTTGGTTGAGTGGACCAAGGTTGAGGGTTAACCCCGGTCCTGACCCCCCATTTAAATCTTTGAAAATTTAAATACACCCTAACACCATAATATGTCAAGGAACACCATAGGCAGGTCGATGGAGGGCTTTTCTGGGAGGTTGTAGGTTGCAGTTTTGAACCCTGTGGAGGCAGTTCGACCTCCAAGAAAGTTTTTCACAAATGAATGGAGGCCATGTGCCATCCACTGATTGGCCCACGTGGCTCTCCCTCATTAGTCCAACACAACAACCAATGAACTAGTAAAAACACACCAATCCTTGACCAACCACAATGAGACAAGTGTCGATCATTCATAGGCCCACGTAATACATAGTCAAATGCCTATTCAGTGTACAGACTGCTGACTAGGTGTACCTGCACCCAAATTCCAAAAATTTTAGTTGTTTGCCAATTCAATCAGAATGCGATATCATGAGCATTCAATATCAGTTTTGAGTGAAATGAATTTCGTTGGAATCAAGGCGACGAGATATTCACTTTGGTGCTAGTTTCTAGCCAACCTGAGAATTTTGAATGTTTAGCATTAAATTTATCCAGTCGATCAACCACTTAGTGCTTGTTAAATAAGTTGATAAGCCACTAAGGTAGTGATTTATAGATTTCATTCAATGCTTTCCTTGAAAAAATAGTTGATAAAAAACCTATATTATATATTGAAACTCATGAAATTGAGAAATGCCTTAGCTAAGCCTTGGTTGAATTCCCTGAGAAATAATTTCCTCATACTATGGATCTGACTCGAGGGTGGATAACTACGAGAGATACTGAAGTGTAGCTACCCTATGGTTGAGATGAGAGTTGAAGTCCCTCCCTCAGTTTCCAAACATTCAAGTTAATCAGATAAGTTCCTTTATTTTAACATATGTTGATTCATGAATGGTGAATAATGTTTAATGTATGTTATGATAGTCTGTATATCACCACAATTAATGGAGGAATGTGATGTTTCAATTTGTCTATGATGGGATGCTTTAAGTATGTATTGTCATGGTTACGAGGGGCTTAGAGGCCTATGTGTTTAATGATAGTTTCATGAGTTTCAGAGTTGGTTACATGGATATGTATACTTGCTTAATAGAATCAGTTAAACCATTACATTGTGTGACTTTCCATCATTTTATATGATATGAGAAACATGGATCTCTATTTGTTTAATATTATGACTTTCTTTCCTAGCAAAGGACTATGAATTGGTGCAATGTAGGATACATTAGTAGACATGATAGTGTTTGTTTAGATCCATTCCATAGTTTTACATGATGTTGTTGTATCTGAGTTTGCAGAAATGCATGAGCTATAATTTAGCTTTTCGTAGTGTTTAGTAGCAGACATGTTGATAGGTATATCAATTGCATCATGACTATGTATAACGTTTAGAATGAGGAGAATTTGAACAAGGGTTTCTACCCCTATAGAATTGGTGTTCAAAGGAACGCCTTGCTTCAAGGAACCAGATAGAGGCCATACACAAACACACACACACACACATACATTTTTGTGTGTTTGTGTGTGTCTGTGTTTATATTAAACCATCAACAGGCCATCGATTGGTTGTCGACATTAAATACATGTTGGCCTAGACAAAGGTCTCGATTGGTTATGGACACTAAATTCTTGTCGACCTAGGTAAAGGTCTCGACTGGATTTCATCACTAAATTCTCATCAATCCCGATAAAGGTCTTAGCTAGTTGTCGGCACTAAATTCCCATTGGCCTAGATAAAGGTCTCAACTTGTTGTTGGAACTAAATCCCCATCAGCCTAGACAAGGGTCTTACTCTGGTTTTTTTTATTCCAACTCTTGTTACCTTGATCATCGCCAGCCCAAAACGCACTAAAATACTAACTCGTCATTGGCTATATGTAAATTAGATTTAAGTGAAGTTACTTGGGACAAGCGAAGGTGAGTGAGGCGGTGGATGCCACGTTAGCTAGTATATCTATGTGCAACAAATTGAGATAAAATTTACATCGTTGGAATTCTCTCAGCGAGTTGAATATGTTGGTGATATCATAAATTAATTCCACAAATTTTGCAGGATTTTTATAACCCCATCTTCATAGTGAGAGCATGGAGGTCAAGTTAATTAAATGTAACACCTCCAATTAGCCTAAGATGGTTCGAGGGAATTTAATAGGGCGGGATTGACTGTTACACCTATGAAAACTTGCTTCCAATCATGATTCAAGAATAGAGTAAAACTGCCTTCATTTCCAACTAATGTCTCTTATACTCCCCTACCTTGCACAGAGCGCGAATGGAAAATCCCTTCACACTTATCACTTACCATCGCAATTGATGTGACCCATATACATGCATTATTCTAGGTGAGGGGGCACTGCAACCCCATTTTAATTGTTGTGCCATCATATCAAGGTAGAGGGATAATCCCACTCCTAGGAACCCTCCTTCGGGGGAAAATGATTAATTTTAAAAATATAAGTTTAAAATTTTAAATGATAGAAATTATTAATAAAAAAATAAATCTAAATATAAAACTATAAAATGAATTATCATTTTATAAAATAATTATTATAATTATTTATAATTATTTGGAGGAATGGTTTTGTAATCCTTGTGACTTCATCCACGAAGCATGTAGAATTTTCTCGCTATGTTGAGGGCTAGGGTCGCTGGCTCCAACTCAGGTTTGAGTTGGATTTCTTTTAATGCTATGTAATAATAATAATAAATGAAATAATATTATTATATAAATAATAATAATAATAATAATAAATAATGAAGAAAAGATAATAATAGCAAATAAATAAAAAATAAACTATAAAAATAGTAAGAATAAGTAAAAAAGAATAAAGTAAGCAAGATTTAATTTAAGAAAAATGTTGAGTTAAGTAAAACTTAAGACGAAGAAATAAAAGTTGACATGTTGACACATGAATAATGTGCATGTGGATCCTTTTCCAATCCTCTTCCATTTAATGGAAGAAAATGAAGATGAGAAGCATTCATTATTTTCGAAGGAGAGTGTTGTGAGGCAGAATATTTTATGGAAATAGTAGTTAATTGAGGGCTCGAGGGTGGCCAACTATAGAAATATTTTGTGCAATTGAGCCTATGTTAGGGTGGAGATTCATCCTCAAAAATTTGTTGCATCTAGCGGGTTCTGGGTAGCCACTTACAACTCAGAAATCACCAGTAAGGTATATCATTGCTATAAGTAAGTCTTCACTGCTAATGGTTTCGAAATTATATGCCAATTATTTGAATAGTTTATGTGTTGATTTTTAATTGCATAAATTGATGTAATAAGTTGTATGTTTGAATTATGGGTCGTTAAATATGGTATCAGATCCAAGTTTCAACTATGTGTGACCTCTAGGTAAAATTTTGAGAAAAATATATAATTAGATTTATCAATAATTTTATTTCTGATGAAATTAAATTTCAATCCAAATTTGAGTTTTGGAAACTATCATTCGATGAGATAAACATTAATATTTATGTTATTTATTAACCTTTCTTTTCATAATATATCATGTAAAAAAATTGTTTTTTTTTGGAAAAAGTTGTGATAGATGCTCATATTCAATATTTCTAAACTCCTCCATGAATAGTAAATTTTAGAATAAATATATATTAACCTTGAATCATATACATAATTTCTCATATACTTATTATAAATATGTAATGGGTTATGTTTCATTACTTTTTTGAGACTTTTGTATGATTCTTATTTCAAAAAACAAACCCTCAGTGTACATGTTTTCTTAAACTTTGAGCTCTTTGTAAAATTGCATGAAAAAGTTGTGGGTCAATTTATCAAGTATTAAACTTTATATTTGTTAAGCCTCAATTAAAATCAATTTCAATCAAAAAACATTTGTTAGAAACTTATATTCAATTTCTTCATTGGAAGTATCTTCCGAGACATCCGATAAAATTGGAATGATATAGAGAAGATTAGTGTGGCCCTGCACAAGGATGACATGCACAAATCGAGAAATGTTCCAAATTTTGAGAGGATAACTACATTCTGATCTCAAGGCTGGAAAAATGCAGCATCGTTGCACTTGAATGGCTAGTACGTAGTCACTTGGCAAGAGTATGTCGTTTCCCTTGAAAGGTCACATAACAGAATTTGTGAAAGAGAAGACTCTCTCTGATGGATTTATTCGCCCTTGGGTCTCTATACGCGCAAATTTGGATACAAAGTTCAGATCGAATCCAGGATGAGAACTAAAACTTCATGGTGGTGGAATAAGATATAGAAATTTTCATGTCCACCAAAATCCAGATTTTTCATCTGATGTCTTATCGGAAAAAAAATCCCAGCATGGGATAATCTTCAAAAGAGGAAAAAAGAGGGTTTTGGTTGATGTATATTGTGCTAGAATGCATAGGAATTTGTGTCACATCTATTTATCGTGTGTCCCTTTACCATCAACATAGTGGGAAAAATGAAACAACTTTTAGGATGCGATCTGGAATGGAAAGGCATAGGCTATGGGGAGGCCTGGAAATCCTAGTGGGGTTCGGCACAAGATGTAAAACAATAGAATATCCTACCTTTGTTCCGGTGGGTCATTTGTCTTGCCATGAACAAAGCAATTTTTCGAGATTTGTCATCATACCAAACCTTCATAACTGTTGAAATTGTTGTCATTTGTGCCCTTATGCCCTCAAAGGAAACATCATATGTTCCTAGACCTATCTCTATTGAAGAAATAAACCCCCAAATCCCTTGGTCTTTCTTTGATGGTGCATCAGATGAAAATGGAGTTTGTGGTGGGAGGTTAATTTTATATCTCAATAATCAACACATTTTGAAATATAAAGTTGGTTTGGGCAGAGGGATAAACAAATATTTCGAACTTCTCTCACTAAAACTTATATATGTTGGGCCTTGAATAATGTTGATCTCTTCATATTTTTGGAGATTCATTAAATGTCATAAATTGGTTTAATGATGTCCAAAAATGTCACTCCCTCATAATGACTCCTATATTAGAAGATATTTATCGTCTTAAACAATATTACAATTACATCTCTTGTTGCCACATTTATAGGGAATGGAATACAGATGCAGATATCCTTTCTAAAGAAGGTTTACGAAATGATTATAGAGTATGGCATATCAGTGAGTTCCTGGAGGGGATTCTTTAGAGATATCGACACCTCCCTTTCACAGATCTACGATTTTTTTTGTCTTGTTCTTTGTGTATATCTCATATGTATGTGGGCGGAAATGTGAAGTTGGGTTACACTTTTGTGAGAATCGGGGGTAGAAATTTTTTTTCGGCAATAGTTCGGCCGAACATTTTATAAAGTTCGGCCGAACTATGTAATAGTTCGGCCGAATTTTTTTAAAAAGTTCGGCCGAACTCGTGATTCCGTTTAGACTGACGGCACACCGACGGCGCGGGCAAACAGAATTTTTGTCGCAGATTGGAAAACCGGCAACTAAAGTTCGGCCGAACTTGTAAAAAACCTTCGGCCGAACTATGAGTTAATAGTTTGGCCGAACTAATTTCTATAAAATAATCACCCGCGAAGTTATTCGGGTTACCGGTTTCATTATTATGCGGCTGTTCGCGCATTTTCTCTGTCTCGTTCTCGCTGATGTTCGTGCGGTTGCTGCCTGCTCGTCCCCACTGCTGTTACCAGGTTACCTTCTGAAATTACTTCAGATTTTATTTGCTAACTGTTTCAATAGCTCAATAACAAGATAACAAACCAAGATGATTCCAAGAGTATATTCAATGATGTATGCTTTATTATAATCTTCAAGTTTTCTGCTTCGGGAATGTCTAGACTAGCCTCTAGGAATGTCTTCAAAGAAATGTCAATGCCTCACTGTCTAAATATGCTGCAAGACACATTGTTCAAGACTTTTCAAATTATTAACTTGTACAACCCTTCACTAGTTGTCCACATAGAACACTAATCACTGAAATGATGATAATCCACAGTTAAGTGACCACTCCACAACTTTGTCATCACAAATCTTTTCTCAGTTTCTTTTTCTAATCATCCACAAATGTGTTATTACAATATATTGACACAAAGGTATGTTTTATTTTTTCATAGGCTAAATTCCATAGAACCGAGCTTTAAAGGCTAGACTGCAACTTGAAACAGTATCATTCATCTGAGGTTTTATCACTGCAATCCTTATACTTATCATACGTCACTAGAACAGTGATCATAGGTCACATTTATGACTTTTAACACAAGTCTGAGTTTCAGTTTATGAGCATAGTTCGTGGCTTCAAGATTTCGCTGATGTCCACCCAAAATGATCATAGTTCTACACTCTAAGGGTACTTCTGATCACATGTTTGGTTAATGATTGTACTTACAATTGTCCATGCCTGCAATTTAGTGCTACTACAATATCAGAGCTCTAGTGAGAGATCTAAATTCCCTAAACTGATTTTTCTGTCCAGTGTCCCCAAATCTGAGCTGAGATCTATATTTACTTATCAAAAATCTCAAAGAAAACTGAATTGTGATGATAAAAATGAAAGGTTCGATTTTATATTTATAGTCATTGGAAGCTTTGAACAGACACATATCATGGAGGGAGGTTGACATTAAACAATGATGTTGCCATCTATTTGTAGACTATAAACAACCTTCTTTGGAATAAGTATCTTTCAAGTCTCTTCCCAAATATCTAAAAGTAAATTATCTAATCAACATATATAGTTTCGTGTTTCCAACTCCTTCTAAATATGATGTCCATAAGTCCATCCTGGAAGTTTGTTGAATCTTGATAGCAAGAACTTCTGATCGGAATACTTCCTTTACACAATAGGAGTAACCTTATTTTATTTCATATGAGAGAAACCTCTTTTTGAAACTAGCTTCCATATTTCCCTTCCAATGATTATATTCAAGATATACTATTGAATTTCTTTCTCTTTATTTATATAATATCTACCATGTTCCTTTATTACTTCCATATGTTTTGTTAAAATCTCGATTTGCTTTTGAAATGCCTGATCTCTATTGCAATGCTTGATTTATTCTTATCTTCATTGCTACTACAAACAAATATCATGCTTGAAGTAATCCCTATGATTCTTCTTAATGACCTTGAATCTTTCTATGTTGTGCTACTCTTATGGTGTTTTCTTTCTAAATGACATTATGAATTCTTATAAATCTTCATGGTGAAATTAAAATATCTGAATGTTATGACTATTATAGAATATTGTATCTTGTGGGATGATATGTTCACAACTTTTGATGACCCAATATCTTTTAAGTTGTATGTGCCTTCTTAAAATAAAAATTTATAACTTCAAACTTCTGAAATCAAAAAGAAACTTTCATCCTTTAGGTATAATTGCAATTTTTATTCTGATTGTCATCTTCTAATAAGAAATGAAACTAAACTTGAAAGAAAACGTGGCACCTTCCAAGTTCTTCCATAGTAGAGGTCATTAATTAATGTCTTCATGCATGGGTTTATTTTCAACTTCTTCACCCTTTGCTGCATGCGCTTCATCTCTTTCGTTCCTTTTTTTTCCTCTATTACCCTTGGAGTTTGATTTCTTAGGAAAATATCTTTTGATGTGTTAAAAATAATGAAAAATAAAACATTTAACCTTGGACATACCATTGTTTCCATTAGAATTTTTCTTGTCGTTGTGCATTGATGAGATCCAACTTACCAAAACTTTCTCTTTAATCTAATAGAAAATTGTTCAGAATTTTCATTATGGGGTTTGGTATCATATTTTTCCTTCAACGTGGATTCTTTTGGAACACATAAAGCCAAAATTTCTTCAAAAGATGGAGTATATTTTCTAGTATAGATTCCACTTGCAAAACCATTCCAATATGGAGGTAGACCGTTGCTAAGTTAGTTGAGGAGGCTATGTATTACATATGGTCTTGAATGAGCATTTGGACTCTTTAGATATCTAAAGAGTCCAAATGCTCATTCAATACCATATGTAATACATAGCCTCCTCATATAATATATAAAACTTTAATCCATGTGCTTAACCTTAACATTGACACAAATGGAATTTACAATTTTACTCACTGCTTTATGATAGAAAAATATGTGGATGAATATTTCCCACATATCCAAAGTCAAAAGGGATGCGCTCCGGTCATCTATAAAAGATAAATTAAAGAAGCATGACATATTAGTAATGTAAATTAGATATGCGTACCAATTATGTTCATATAACACAACAAATAGATGATTCAATACAAATGTCACACAGAAGTCATTTAGACATTTTTGGCCCCCGATTCTCACAAAACTGTAACCAAACTTCTTACATCAATTAAGTCTTCCCCCTGAACCTCTCGGGAAAACCAGCTTGTTGAAATTTTAGGCACCATAAATATATTTGACTAACTATTCTTTACTCTATCTTTAATAAAGAAGCACCCAATATTGTGTTTCTTTTTTCATTATATCTTTAATAAAGAAGCAAACTGATATTGTGCTTCTTTCTTCATTATAGATACAAAAGCTTATACATCTCAATAAATGTCATTTTCTTTTTTTTTATAAAAAAGTTATGTTGTCTTCTTACATATCAGAATGGTTAAGTGGGCCTAATGATTAAGAACATGTGTTTCTTCCTAAAAGATTACAAAATATCTATGCCTGAATAGTAAGACACAGGAACTTCTCTACCATATTTATTTTCTTTATAATAAGACACTGAAACTTAAATTATATATCTAGCATAATACATTAAGCTATAGGAGATAAATCAAAGAAGCATTTGAATGTAAATTAAAGATGTGTAATAATTATGTCCTCATTTAATATGTACAATATGTTTGGTTGAATCCACATGAAAAACAAGACTCCCAACCATGAGAAGAGGAAATTACATCCTATTTCTCCCCCCTAGCACAATTACCAGTACAGTTAGAATTTAACAGCCCCAAACTAGATTTTACTCTCAGGTATTGGAACCTCTACAAAGGTTCGACCTGGAAACATAGGTTTTCCTTAGGTTTCTCCACTGGTTCTATGTTCGACTTGGATAACCTACAACAACATCCTTCTTTTCATTTTTTATATCCCCTCTTGGATAACCATAATATCTTGAAATGGAGCTAGCCAACTCAAATATAGTATTGCAAATCCCTGGCTAAGTTAGATGAGGATTACATATGGTCTTCAATCAGAATTTGGACTCTTTAGATATATATCTAAAGAGTCCAAAAGCTCATTCAAGACCATATGTAATACATAGCCTCCTCATCTAATATATAAAACTTTAATCCATGTGCTTAACCTTAACCTTGACACAAATGGAATACAATTTTACTCACCGCTTTATGATAGAAAAATATGCAGATGAATATTGCCCACATATCCGAAGTCAAAAGGGATAGATTAAAAAGGGATGCTCCGGTCATCTATAAAAGATAAATTAAAGAAGCATGACATATTAGTAATGTAAATTAGATATATGCATACCAATTATGTTCATATAACACAACAAATAGATGATTCAATACAAATGTCACCTAGAAGTCATTTATCTCATGGGCCTTCAACTTAAATTATATATCTAGCATAATACATTAAGCTATAGGAGATAAATCAAAGAAGCATTTGTTCATGTAAATTAAACATGTGTAATAATTATGTCCTCATTTAATATGTAAAATATGTTTGGTTGAATCCACATGAAAAACAAGACTCCCAACCGTGAGAAGATGAAATTACATCCTATTTCTCACCCCTAGCACAATTACCAGTACAGTTAGAATTTAACAGCCCCAAACTGGATTTTACTCTCAAGTACTGGAACCTCTACAAAGGTTTGACCTGGAAACATAGTTTTTGCTTAGGTTTCTCCACTGGTTCTATGTCCAACTTGGATAACCTACAGTTCAATATCCTTCTTTTCATTTTTTATATCCCCTCTTGGATAACCATAATATCTTTAAATGGAGCTAGCCAACTCAAATATAGTATTGCAAATCCTTGGCTAAGTTGGATGAGGAAATTACATATGGTCTTGAATGAGCATTTGGACTCTTTAGATATGCGTACCAATTATGTTCATATAACACAACAAATAGATGATTCAATACAAATGTCACATAGAAGTCATATTTATCTCATGGGCCTTCCAACTTAAATTATATATCTAGCATAATACATTAAGCTATAGGAGATAAATCAAATAAGCATTTGAATGTAAATTAAACATGTGTAATAATTTTATGTCCTTTCTAGTTCAATAAATAGATAATAATTTGGCTCAACTATGCCTTGTACTCAACTATGCCTTGTACATGTTTTCCTTTAAACCTTTACTTTCATAGCACATTTTCATCAAAAAATTTATTTGTCAATTTTTTATCTAAGCCAAAAGTGTTGTGTATTTACCTTTGATTTCCGAAGTTAAGGATTTAGATAACTTCCCATGTTGGGCTTCTTTGTTGTGCCAATGTTGATATCTTCAACTCGCTTTAGTGGGGACCATTGTTGGTTTCTTCACGACATCATCTTGATCGAAGAGCTCTTCCAAAGGTACAAGACCTCTTGGAATGGAATTTTCTTTCAACTGTATGACTTCTAATTCTATGGCATTAATTCCCCGATCATAGAAAGCACCATTAGTATGACAAGCGACAAACTCTTCCTCCATTTACAGAAAATTTTTAATTTGCTTATCATATTGAAACACTTGCCGATGTCGAAGGTTATCTAGAACAGAGGGGTGATGCTTAACATTAATTTCATATTTTCTATTGGGATGTATTGGAATTCTAAACATGCTCGCTGCAGTACCAAGAGAGTTAGCAATACAATTCTAGTTTCTAGGAATCACGGATAAAATATATTCAGAAAAAGTTTTGAGAGTGTCTAAGACAACATTGTGATATGCTCGCATCCTTGAATTTTTGGCCCTGTATTCCCCTTTTACCTGTTTGATAATCAAATCGGAGTCACCATAAACTGAAATCTTTTGATAATCAGATCTATGTAATTTGAACTACCCTCAAGGGCATATTCGAGCCTCAAAGCAGAGAAATACATCATGATCCTGCTATAAGTCCTGAAGAGTAGATCTGCAAATTCGATTCACCTGCATAGAAAAAGCTCATATTCTTCTCTTCTAGAGTGATTCCTGCTTTGATACCATGTAGAACATCCAGGTAGATTGAATTGATACCATGTAGAACATCCTTTCTTGGTGCCATTTTCAATAATGAGAGCATATGTAATGGTTTATTTTCTTAAGCGCATATACAATATTTAATTAACACTGAATTTACATCACATAAAAAGCTTCATAGAATGTCATGGTCTATAAGTATGTCAACTAGACCAATACATAATCTTAGGATTAATCATATTTTTATAAAAAAATATCAAAATATTCATAAGAGGTATATCAAAACAAAACCAAAGTATGGGATGCTCCACCCTATACACTAACTTTATAAAAAATAAAAAATAGAGCCCACAGGTTGAGCCAAGATGACATAACTAGCTAACACTAGCATAAAAAAATATGTAAGTAAATAGACACAAATAATCAAATTATGTTTTTACTAACTACAAGTATATGAACATAAATATACTAATTCACCCACCAAACAGGAAGAGGAGTTGGGCTTCATGATTTTGGAAAAGGATGAGTTGCCCCAATATAAAGGCTTGTGAGATAATGCAATACATTTTTCAACACATTTTGAGCATTTCCTACCCATTTCTTTGAAGTATTTTGTATGAATTTCAATTGTAAAGATTTGATTCTAAGGTATTCCCAATGGCTCTACATTATAATCTTTAGGTTCTATATGGTTGGATTTCACCAAATAGTTAAAGTCTAAATCGTGAACAATCTATCAAAATTCTATTATATATTGGTTGAATTTTCTAATATATATTAGTCTAACAAAATTTTAACATATATTAGTTCCCAATTCACAGAAGTTTGTGATTATGATGAAAATTTAAGTACATCTGTGTAATTTATATGATGGGACGATTGAATTTTCCACCCCACATTAGGCACCAATGATTATAACCTTTAATGGGCTAGCACTGGTTTGTAATCATCATCTCAAAATGACCTAGTAGATGAAAAATTACCATGTTTGTAATCATCGTTTCACACCATCTACATATGACCCTTCTACACATTATATGATTGAATTTATGGTAGGTCATCTCCTCTACCTAGACCATGATTGATAGTGACATTAGGTGAATAATGGAAATTTGATAAGGAAGGGATCACTATAAGTTTGTCCTCCTCCACCCACTCCATATCCAGTGATTGCCTATTTTTTCTCTTCCAACATTTTATTTTGGAAATTCATTTTGGTAGTTAATTCTACTAATAGTCACAACACACCTAGAAGTCAAAGAAATTGTTATATACACTACTAAACTCAATTAACATTGTTTGTTATTGGACTTTACAATAACAAAGAACGTAGAGTTCATTAATGTAGTAGTGTATATGATAGTTTCTTTAACTTCTAGGTGTGGTGTGGCTATCGATAAAATTAGCTGCTAATGAATTTCGAGAATAGAAAGTTGGAAGTGGAAAATTGAGAAATCACTAGCTATGGGGCGGATGGAGGAGGACAAACTAGAAACTATCCTCTACTTATAAATTGTATTTTATTCACCTGTTGTCACAATCATTCATGGGATAGGTAGAGAGGATGACATGCCAAAAATTCATGCATATAATATGTAGAAGGGGTCATGTATGAGATGGTGTGAAGTGATGACGATGGACATGGTAAATTTTCATCTGCCAGGTCATTTTGAGATGATGATGACAAACCAATACTAGCCATTTTAAGGTTATAATCATTAACAAGAAATATGGGGAAGGAAATTCAAATGTCTCATCATGGAAATTATAAAAATTGTAAGGATGGGGTTATAAGCGTTATGGAAATTCTAAGTGCCAAATTTGTTTTTTTTAATTGCCAATATCGTTAGTTTTCCTCTTGAACAAGGTGGAATTTTATCTCTTGCTCGGATAGATCCCGTCACTACCCAAGACTTAGACAAAAATATAATTATGGATTCTATACCTAGTCCTCCTTGTAGTGATTTGGTTTCCATCGAAACATTGGTGAACAATTATGGCTCTCTTGTAAATCCACCTTTGACTGATCCATTAGAACTATAGTTACTATGGCTAAACCCAGACAATACTACACCTACTTACACTTACATTCCTATTTTACCAATGAAGGATGTTAGTTCCTCTTTTCCCTCTGCATCTGAAGTTTTTGTTGATATGTCATCATTGCCACCATTAAACGTGGTAGGAGCTACACCTCAATTGACACCTCTCACATATTCTTGGGACATTTGACTGATATCTTATATGGATATTACAAATTTTCCTAGTGTTCCTATGCCTACTTCTTTATCTTCACCATCTATGGTAGTTAACTCTAGTTATCCTATAGGATCAATTATTTTTACTCCAAGTTTTTCCTAACCTACTATTCCTAATCCTTAGAATTAGTATATGGGGGGACCTCACTGTTGTTCAAGGTGATCATCCTCCTATATCATATTTAGTCAAATTCATAATCCTTTCTTATCCTCCATTTTTCTTTCAAATTTGGAGAAGTTAACTAATGACCCCATTCATCATGATCCTTGGTGGCCACCCATACCTTCCAAGTTGCCTTCCAATATCCCCAAATTTTAAGGGAATTCTAGAGAAAATCCATTAATGTGCATTACCACCTATCATCTATGGTGGTCATAAAATTATTTCGTGGATGATTCCATTAAACTATGTATGTTCTAATGCACCTTAACTGGAGATGATGCTAAATGTATATTGAATTAGACAAAAAATATTACATTAATTTTTCGTCATTAGCTCAAACTCCTTTAACTCATTTTTAGTTACCGATGAGGTATGGCATCGATTTTGATCTCTTTTCTAATTTAAAACAAGATGATGTCATACTAATTTCTAATCACATCCATGACTGGTGATGTCGCAAGGGGTTAATACAAACCAAACTCCCTGATGATATCTTATGTAAATGGTTCATTCGATCATTATGTCCTTATATAGTCAAGGATGTGTCCATGTTCAGGGATGTTGTTGAGGAACAAGCCATATTTGCTTCTCAAAAACTTTATTTGATATATTCTTAAAAAACAAAGTACAAATTGTAGTAATCCTAGAATCATGCTTTACATAAGGTAAAATTTGGGAACTCATGACTTGTACTATAGATAAAAAAAACATTTACCCTTACCAAAAAATATATGATAAAAATTGACAAACTACATAAGCTTAAGCTTAAGGGGATATAATCCTTCTTGCCTTCCATATAAATTTAATGATTTTACTCTCAGGTACTGTAACCTCTACAAAGGTTCGACCTTGAAACATAGGTTTTCCTTAGGTGTCTCCACTGGTTCTATGTCCGACTTGGATAACCTACAACAACATCCTTCTTTTCATTTTTTATATCCCCTCTTGGATAACCATAATATCTTGAAATGGAGCTAGACAACTCAAATATAGTATTGCAAATCCCTGGCTAAGTTAGATGAGGATTACATATGGTCTTGAATGAGCATTTGGACTCTTTAGATATATATCTAAAGAGTCCAAAAGCTCATTCAAGACCATATGTAATACATAGCCTCCTCTTTAAATATATAAAACTTTAATCCATGTGCTTAACCTTAACATTGACACAAATGGAATACAATTTTACTCACTTTTTTATGATAGAAAAATATGCAGATGAATATTGCCCACATATCCGAAGTCAAAAGGGATCTAGATTAAAAAGGGATGCTCCGGTCATCTATAAAAGATAAATTAAAGAAGCATGACATATTAAAGTAATGTAAATTAGATATGCATACCAATTATGTTCATTTAACACAACAATAGATGATTCAATACAAATGTCACATAGAAGTCATATTTATCTCATGGGCCTTCAACTTAAATTATATATCTAGCATAATACATTAAGCTATAGGAGATAAATCAAAGAAGCATTTGAATGTAAATTAAAAATGTGTAATAATTATGTCTTCATTTAATATGTACAATATGTTTTGTTGAATCCACATGAAAAACAAGACTCCCAACCATGAGAAGAGGAAATTACATCCTATTTCTCCCCCCTAGCACAATTACCAGTACAGTTAGAATTTAACAGCCCCAAACTGGATTTTACTCTTAGGTACTGGAACCTCTACAAAGGTTTGACCTGGAAACATAGGTTTTCCTTAGGTTTCTCCACTGGTTCTATGTCCGACTTGGATAACCTACAACAAAATCCTTCTTTTCATTTTTTATATCCCCTCTTGGATAACCATAATATCTTGAAATGGAGCTAGCCAACTCAAATATAGTATTGCAAATCCTTGGCTAAGTTAGATGAGGATTACATATGGTCTTGAATGAGCATTTGGACTCTTTAGATATATATCTAAAGAGTCCAAAAGCTCATTCAAGACCATATGTAATACATAGCGTCCTCATTTAATATATAAAACTTTAATCCATGTGCTTAACCTTAACATTGACAAAAATGGAATACAATTTTACTCACTGCTTTATGATAGAAAAATATGCAGATGAATATTGCCCACATATCCGAAGTCAAAAGGGATAGATTAAAAAGGGATGTTCTGGTCATCTATAAAAGATAAATTAAAGAAGCATGACATATTAAAGTAATGTAAATTAGATATGCATACCAATTATGTTCATATAACACAACAAATAGATGATTCAATACAAATGTCACATAGAAGTCATATTCAATACAAATTATTTGGAGAAGACCATCATCACTTATGTCTAGATTGAGATGGGGCATCATCACAATAAAAAACCAAGTACAAATTGTAGTAATCCTAGAATCATGCTTTACATGTAAGGTAAAATTGGGGAACTCATGACTTGTACTATAGATAAAAAAACATTTACCCTTACCAAAAAATATATGATAAAAATTGACAAACTACGCAAGTTTAAGCTGAAGGGTATATAATCCTTCTTTCCTTCCATATAGATAATGAAAATGATTGTTCCAAGTCTCATGTTGCTTCTCATGTTATTTTATAAACCTTGATTGGAAAGAAAAATAGGAGGGTAGAAATGTAAGAAATATAAAACATAATGAAACACAATGTAAGAAATAGAGAACATAATGAAACAAACACATACATATATCTCTAGACAATCAATACAATTATTTTCCTATGAATCCTTATGGGAGACAAGAAACCCTAAAAAGTAATGATGCTCTAGACTCCTTTTTCCCTAGGAAATCCTTATGGGAGAAAAAAAACACTAAATGTAAACATGCTCTAGAGTTAGCTACTGAATTTTAGCGTGTAAGGTTGCTATAAAAACTTAACTTCATACATTTTTTTCTCTAACTTCACACTCCTAGTTGTATTTTCAACTATGGAACAAAATACAATAACACAAAATGGAACTCTTATTCCTCTTAGTGGCCAAGTATTTAACATAGCGTGATAGCCAATTAGGTGTAAGATTTGACTCTGTCAACCATTAACGAGGTTTGTGATTTTAGACCTTTTATAGAGTCTTGTTAAAATTCCACATGTAGCTAGCTTTCCATGCATGAGTAATGGGGCTAAAATGTCATTCTCTCGTACCATGACCCGGTCAACATGATAGGTCAACTTACTAAAGGCATAAATTTTGAATGAACTTCATTTGATGTTTTTCTTGCGCCATTGGATATGTCTTTAAGTGTAGAATAATGGTCAAGATTTCGGCACAAGGGATAATCGTTTGACCCCCAGAAATTTCATTTAATACCTCAAAATGACTCCAAAAGGTTTTAGACCCCAATTCTCCACCCACCATTAAAATGACCCTACAAGTTGATTCTTTCAGTTTTTTCACTCTATAAGCATCAAAATATAATATGACAAATAAGTTTTTTCAATTTTTTCAGTTGATCCATTTATGGTAAAGAAATCAAATAGTTCTATCAATTCCACCTTGCAACTCTAAGAGACATTGAATTAAATTTCATCTCAAGAAATGTGTGAAGTTGGTATTACACACCCAATTGGACAACCTCGAGGAGAAAACATTTCTCCCACTTTATTTTTTGGCATAACCTATTAAGTGTTATTCACTAGCATGTATTTTGTAAAGGCCTTTCAACCTAGTTCCCATTCAACTCCATCCGCCAGGTTGTAGAGGATTCCAAGCCTAATTTCATAAAAAGTAAGTTGGGGATGATCACATTGACTTGCTTGATGACATGTCTATGAAGATTAACTACCTTGAACTATTTTTTTGCGTAGGGAAAGAGACACATTCCCATGTCCGAGCATGAAAACGTTCTTTGATATTGTTAATGCCTCTAGTGTTTACTTCTACAAGTTCTATAGGCAGAGTCTGTAAAGGGCCAGGTAGCCTCTGGATCTCATCTTTTATGAAAGGTGACATATCTAGTAAATGCCCCTACAATCAATCTCTGGAATGGATCTAAATAGAAGTTCTTCATTTTAATATCCGTAAAACACAACTACTTTAAGGTAAACTATGTACATGTGTCATTTCTTCCACAAACTAAAGTGTATAAGTAGGAAATTTTATACCAAGTGTGCTCCCACCATGTAAAGCGCAATTTGGTGAACTTATCATTTTTATAATATCTTTTTCAATTAAATTTAGTTTCACAAATGATCAATTATTGCTTTGAAAGTTGTGTTCTACATAATTTGTGTACACTAAATTACAAATTGATTTTTTGAAATCTATTTTGTGAATGTCAACCAATAGATATATATCATGGAGGATGAAAGACGAAGATCATCCGAATCCCATATGGAGGTTCAGGGATCGGAGGATGTTCACGGTATTTAAATATAATCTTAAATCTCCATACATGTGTGTACATATGGAATTGATTTTTTTATTAACTTTGTGAGTGAAATTAGTTAATAAGTTTCATATTTTAATGTTTAGGAGGCAAGAGGAGAAGGGTTTCTACTCCATCCATGGAGTGTGGCCAAGGTTCAACCGGTCGAGGTATGAGTGGTAGCAGGTTGCGGGAAGGGGGTGATATTTATTCCCCCGAAGGCCAATCAACAGCTGCTGGTTCTCAACAGGGTCGCTGTGGGTCTGGTTCTCAACAGCGTCATTCTGGGGTTGGTTCTCAGCAGGGTCATGTTGGAGATGATGTTAACCAACAACATCAAGGTTGACATCAATTTCAATATTTTTTCATTAAATTTGTGCAACTTTTTTTACACATGTTTTTTCTAATATACGAAATTTTATATATATTGATGCAGAGGCTGAAAATGTTCAAGCCAGTGGTCAAAATAGACGCAGGGCAGCGCGCTACATTCAAGAAGAAGGCTGTCAACCCAGCACAACTTATCCGGCTGAGATTACTGATATACCATGGGAAATGAACATGGCGGAATGCACCTTACAAAGGTGTCAAAGCCTTCATGCAAAATTGCAAAGAGATCTCGAGGCTTTGTCTCTACCTGCTGAGAGTAGACAAAGCCTCGAAATAGTTACACATTCATTGGGTGAAATGGTAAAGGTGTATAGAAATTTGGGGCCAACGACTAATTCGTTTGTAGAACTGATGAGAAAGAGAAAAGAAACAGTGATAGGTCCCGATAAATGGCAGGACATAAAACAAAGAGTTACAAGATCAGATGCCAAGTCAATGTTTAATTATAAGGAAGGGCCAAAAAGAAAAATGTTGAAGGTGCAGTATTTCAAGCACCCAGACAAAGCTGCTTACTTGTATGATCGACATTTTGCGGCCTTTGGAAGGCTTCCATGGAACGATGAGGTTCCTGTTTATTTTGCACAAATGTTTTATGCAGAATTTTTTTGGGTATGAAACCCGACTACAATGACCTTCCTTCAGAATTTTTTGGCCCGGGGAGAGGTCGATTATATCAACGTAAGGGCGCTAAGCGAGATGTGGAGTTGCCTCGCCCTAAGCCGCCATTGGTGAGTCGACCGTTTCGAGTCGAAACCCTGCGATCAGAGATGGATGCGACTTCTCAAATAAGTCGTGAAGCAAGAGATGTTATGATCAACAATGTTCATAGCGGATTGAGTGGAGTCGATATTTGTTTAAATCGACAAAGAGCACGTGAAAATGCACGTGCCAATTTTGTTTATCGTACAGATGAGGAGATTTACAACATGAATGTTGAAGATCTCCGAACATATGCAATAAATTGTCGCAATGGTTTGCAAGACCTAATTTTTCATGAGGAAGAGGGCACCGAAACGGTATGTGTTAGTGACCTTAGGGTTTGAAATTATTTTTACATATACATGTGTACAATTTGTAATAAATACATGTGTATGTACATGTATACATTTATTTGTATGTGTACATTAATCTAAAAAAAATGTATGATTATATGTTAAAACACCATTTTCAGTTCTCAAGCATGATGCGTGACGAAAATGTTAATATCACATTCGGGACCTCTGGTTCAAACGATGCAGATGGGTCTGACCATCATGATATGTTGGAAAATGTTAGTGTTTTTTAAGTGACTCTAAAATAAATAATTTTTGCCACATATGTACATGTATGTATATATATAATTTGATAAAATGTTTTAACAGGTACCGATTCCGTCTGATGTTTTTGGGATGGCGGTACCTTCTTCTTCCTTAGGAGATATACCTTCTACTTCATTGGGAGATGTACAAGTATGGACAATTTTTTACAAGTTCAAAATTTATGTTACCTCAAAAAGTTCCATTAAAAATTGAGATATATAGAGAGAGAGATCTATATTTTGAGTTATTTAAATTTTTTTGAATTTAGGTTCGTATAGAAGATTTTTTTAATCCGAGGACTCTAGCGACGGAGATAGGAACATCCACAGCATTTGAACAAGTTGTCTTTAGTTCTTTTTTTTAATATTATTGTTCAAATAAGTTTATATATGTACACGTGCATTTTCATTTGAAAGTTTTTAGTTTATATAAATTATTTATGTGTATATATATATATATATATATATATATATTTAACTGTACATGTATATTGTATAGGTTACCACTGCAGATGTTTCTATGGCAGAACCTGTTCATCAAATGGAGAGGGAACCTTACGAGGTATTGCATGATTTTTTTGTTATATTTTGTTTTTTACATGAAGTTCTAGATATATATATTCTCATTCATTTTTAAAACTTCAAATTTTAATGTTCAAGTACATGTGCATTGTGTATGTAGGTTTCCTATTCACAGGATAGGGCGCTACCCGATACCCAGACGCTAGATCCTCCATTTGATGGACAAGATTTACAGTAGATTTGATTTCAAAATTTAGATGGTTTTAAAATTTGTCAAAATTTAGAGGGTGAAAAACCAAGTAGGTTGAACCAACTTTGGTCTAATGCATTGGAATTCATTAAAGAATTGGTCATTGGAGCTGCTTCAAGCTAGGAGTGAGCATCGTCACCAACCTACATTGAATATTTTACACTCCCTAGGGTGAATGATACTTTAAATTGATTGACAGTCTAAGATTTTCGAATTTTTCCGAATGCCAAATGATCTTACAAAGTTAGTATTTATAATATCCTAGTAGGTCATTCGGTGACAACTTTTACCGGAAACTTGAAACAAATTTGGCATGTGATATTTAATTTGTTAAATGTTTTTGTTGGATAGTTGAATTATAATTGGCATGGCATGTGAAGTTTTTAAAACTCGAGTTTTGGATGGTTTCAATCTACATTTTGCATGTGATATTTAATTAACTTTAAATGTTTAATGTTTTAATGTTGCACAATATATAATCAAAAGGGTTTTAAAACTTAAAGTTTTGGATGGTTTCAACCTACATTTTCACATATGGTAAATTGAAATTATGTTTATTGTAACAAGACAATCCCCATTGATTTCATTGTATATGTTGATTTCTAATTTGATATAATTGCATGTATGATGGTACATTACTTGTAAAGTCATTGGATTAATAGTGTTCATTGATTTTAGTGTAAGCGCAAAAAATTATTGACAATGTAGAATGATTTTTGTGTTATAATAATTAAACCTAATAATATTGGAGAGAAAGAGAGATCAGGTATGGTGTTTACTACAAGAGTTCGAGCAGGTCATTCGGTGAAAACTTTTACCGGAAACTTGAAACAAAGAGAATCTATCTTTGGCTAGGACATCATGTAATATGCCTGACATAAACAGTAAAATTGTACTCATGTAAGTTTAAAAGCTGAGATTCGGGCAAGTGGGGACAACCACTTGTTATCTCGTCCCTTGGAGGCTAGGCCATATGGGGACCGAATCTGACCTTACAAAATAAAGTGCAATAATTTGTACCATATGGTCGGTTACTGATATACAAGAACAATTAATATACAAGAACAATTAATTTCATTCTAGAATATATATATATATATATATATATCCAATACATATAACATTTTTCATCAATGCACATGTATAGAAAAACTACTTTCAGTTGATACTAGAGCACGTGCTTGTACTCAAACAATTTGTAACATGTGCAAACCACAAATAACATAAGCAACTCAATTTTTAGTTGAGTATTGGAAGTTCTAAAACATATTTAATCCAAAGATAATAAATTGTTGGACACTTCACTCAAAAAAATTCTAATGGAATTCCATCTTCAATAATCCGTTCATGATTGGATTTTGACATTTTCCATTTCTTAATTTTCGATTTTTTCTTTGATTGAACTTCTATCAACTTTATGCGTGCTGCACACACCAAGTGACTATATTGACAACTTATGGAATCAGGTTCATAGTCTTCAAAGTAAACAAAGTCTCCACTTTGATGAGTTTGTATGAAAAAATAACCTTTCAGTATAATAGACCCTCTGTCATACTGAAATCCGTGATCATTATAGTCTTGTAATAATTTCATTTTTCGTTCAGTGCAACGCATCAAATAATACTTCACATTTTCATCGTTGTCAATAGGTGCAATTACAGCAAAAACATCTCCTGCACAATAAAATGAATTTAACATTTAATTATTCATATTTAAATTTATTTGTAGATCTTTAAATCATTAGAAATTAATTCAAATGTTACCTTCTCTAACAAGATCAGAAACTCGATCACCATCGGATGATATTGTAGTTTCCTCTGATTGCATTTCTTCAAACATTGCAACAGACATTTTTCCCTTTGTATTTAGCTCTGTATGTTTTCAATCGTTCACATACATTTTGTTTTCACAAACGTCATTGGATTTTGTGTTGTCTATGCAAACATCACAAAAACAAGAATATTTTCTTTTATCCAATGCAAACACATTTCTCGACAACTTTGTTTGAATTGAATGCAATTTTCGAGTCCCTTATATTGTTTCAACTTCATTTCCAATTGATCTATCTACGTCTTCGATTCCAATATGCCAGAAAAACCTTTATATGGAAAATTAGAAAAAGAATTTGTAAATATGATATCAAAATACAATTAAAAATAATCATTGCATGATAAATGTACAATGTTTAAAATTATATTTCCAATATAAATTAAATTGAATGTACCTTCGCACTTCTCTTGATGGGTTTTTCTCATGGCTTAGAGCAGCGATGCACCATTGAACAACTTCTTCAGCGTTCACAAATCGGCGTGCAGAGTGGTTCATTTGATATCTTCGAAGTACTCGTTTTATGCATGCTCTCGCACCGTCATGTTCTCCTTTTCCATGGCCAGTCTCGAAGAAATTCCAACAATGTTTAATGCAGGTTTTCTTATGAAGACAACACAACCAAAAGAATGATCGTGCAGATTTGAATTGACCTGCGCATCCGTCTGACCATATCCAATGTTCATTGAATGTTATTCCACGATTTTTCAATGAATCATAAATTCTTCCAAAATAATGTTGTACAAAACATGTATCATGTGTACGATCATCACTAATATAAAAGTGATATTCTTTAATGATATGTCGATTTTCACTCGTGCTTTCTATATGATCGACATTTTGTTCAGCATGTCTATATAGAATATGGACGAGCATGGAGACTTGGTCAGAGTGATAGTATTCACTCTGAATTTCTTTTTTTGGAACAAATGTGTAGTTTTCTGCAAAATCAATCACTGACAAAATGGTCCCTGGTGGAAAAACTTCACGAGATTTTTTGAATTGCAAGTCTTGCCATCGAGCTCTATTGGAATGCTTGGTGTATTTGTAAATTTCCGCCTCAAACTTTCTCAAAAAGTCCATCAGAAAAATTTCGTCTTCTTGTAATTCGATTCTTTTAACACTATCTGCACCTTGAATCGATGTACCGATATATTCATATCTCTTCCATTTCACTTTCATGTTGGACAATGATTGATCATTTATATCAATACGATATTTGTTTTGAAATTTAGTCAAATTTCTACAATCATCGCATTTTTTACCACCAACACATTTCTTTTTGTAAAATAGTTCATCGCTTCTCTTTCACATAGAATTTGAGATATGAAATCACGGATAGTGGAAGGAGGAGGTGAATCATTCCATAATGTTCTACCGAAATCAAGGAATGTGTCATAATATAACTCAAATTCCACATGATAATGGCAACAACAAGTGTCGCATACGGTGATAGGTTTTACATACCATGGTTTTTGTTGAACAAAAGCACTAAGTGAAACATGAATTTGACGATTCTCTTCTTTGAACTTGTTGAATAACTCTATTTGAGTGGTTTCCAAGAGATGTTTTTCATGTTCTTTGTATTGATTTCGTGCTATTCTTCTTCGCATCACATGTCTTGCAGTCGGTGAAACACGCGAATTGTTCTTCCAATATTCATATATTATTTTTTTAACATCTTCTCCAATTCTATCTTTGTATGGTTGCCTACAAATAGCTCTCCAACAAGCGAGTTCATCATTTACATCTATTTGTAGTCGAAATTTTCGATGTTTGTGCAGAGTTTTTCGCGAGGTTCCCAATGCTCATGCCATAGATGTTATCAAACGATTCTCTTGAGTACTTGGTGAAACCATTGCCATCTGTATTCCTCTACGTATATTTGAAACATCTTTATCTCTAGATCTCTTAATTAACTCTATAGCACTACTCATATTTTTTATCACCTCTTCTTTCATTTTTTTATCTTTGGTTGATTTTCGAATACCCAATAGTGTCGTCGCTTCTTTTAATTTCCTTGATGATAGGAGACCTTTCAATATTTGAGCTTGAACTGTCACTTGCTCATTTTTTAAATACTTTTCAAAAATTCTATCGACACGATATCGTATAACATGGTCAGGTTTTTTATCTCCATATGTGTGAGTGCTGACATTTTCTAACATCTCATTATCCATAGTGATTTCATCTGTACATATTTAAAAAAATAGTACATATTCAATAAATCACTAAATTAATAAATATGTCAATAAATATTAGGAAAATTTTAAATATATCAATAGATCATAATATTTACATTTACATACCCGATTCAATTTCTGCTTGAGGTTGATTTTCTTCTTCAATATTTTGAGGATTATCCCTGTCTGTTTACATTAAACAAAATATTTTTCAAACTAGTCCATCAAATAAAAATTAAGCTTCACATTTTACATTGGGAAAACTTTAAAAATATATTAATAGATCATAATATTTACATTTACATACCTGCTTCAATTTCTGCTTGAGGTTGATTTTCTTCTTCAATATTTTGAGGAGTATCTCTGTCTGTTTACATCAAACAAAATATTTTTCAAACTATTTCATCAAATAAAAATTAAGCTTCACATTTTACATTAGGAAAATTTTAAATATATATCAATAGATCATAATATTTACATTTACATACCTGCTTCAATTTCTGCTTGAAGTTGATTTTCCTCTTCAATATTTGAGAGGGCTTCTAACTTTCTTTTGCGATATTGTCTCGTCTCTTCTCTACGTGCCCCAGGGTCTCTTTTTCGATCATATTTTCTCACACAAGTTCTTCGATTTCCCATGATAATAGGGTATGAATTTCAAAAAATTCCTTCAAAAAATTAGACAATAACTCAATTACAAAAAATATCACAAAAGATTTAATTTTAAAAAATTTTAAAAAAAATCCAGTGTAAATTTTTTGTAAAAAATATGTAATCCAATCCAAAACATGCAATTTAAAAAACACAAAACACGTACATACCTCCAAGAAAAATCACGCCACCTCCAAGAAATGTCTTCCAAAAAAATTCTTTAAATCCAAAATTGTAAAATCAATTTGCTTCCAAGAAATGCTCTTAAACCCAATTCTTTAAACCCAAACTTTGAAGAAAAGTTTTTGAACAAAGAAGCTCAAAATATTTATTTCAACACAAAACACGTACATACCTCCAAGAAAAATCACGCCGCCTCCAAAAAATGTCTTCCAAAAAAGTTCTTTAAACCCAAACTTTGAAGAAAAGTTTTTGAACCCAAACCAAGTCTTTGTAAAATGAGATGAAGTGCGAAATGTGCGAAAATTGTGAATCATTTCGCGGCAATTTATATTGACGCGAAATGTGTTTTTTGTAGGGGGCTCCACAAAACTTTCCGGCCGACGGAGAGTTACACAATAGTTCAGCCGAACTGTTCAGAAGAAGTTCGGCCGAACTATTAAGACGTTAGATTTAGCGACTCATAAACGGAAAACATAGTTCGGCCGAACTTGGACTAAAATTTCGGCCGAACTAACGCGTCACCAATTACGCAAAAGCAGGCTCTGAAAATGGTTCTGCAACTTTGGACTGATTAAACTCCATGAAAAGTTGTTAATTAATTGTCGGAACCAAGACAAGCATTTTCAGAATTGAATCTACTTTCAGGAAATATAAATTTTATGGAATTTCATAAACGTTTATTAATTTTAATTATTTTTCTAATAAAATAGGTGCAAACAATTTCTGAGGGTCGTCGTGATTCAGTGAAATCAAAATTTTGTATCTCCCAAAATACATTGTAAAAAAATTGAAAAAATTATGGGGCATTACATTGGTCCGTCGTCTCTAATGGGTAGCTTTTATATTTTTAGTTTATAACTTATATGTTAAGAAATTTCTTGCGACGTGAAACATATCCAAAATATGCAGTTTTTCGTATTGGACCAGTTCAAAAAATTCTAGTAATTATGATATGCATCCATTGGCTTTGTAAATATGACGAAAACAAAGTAGACTCTGTCTAGATTGTTGTAACACATTTTGTTTTTCCAAAAACACAAATTTTCAATGAATACAGCGTTGCGACGTAACATGACTTCTTATGAATCCTCTGATTGTTAAGAAACACACACTCAAAGAAACGCTAAGTTGACATATCAAATCTGCATAAAAAAATTTCAAAAAATAAGTAATAGAAATCTAACAAAATTTCTCACAAGTTTTATTTTTATCGCAAAATGAAATTCTACATAGAAAAATTGTTATAGTTTGTAGAACAGAAAGTTGAAGAACCGAAAAAAATGAAATTTTTTTCTCAAAAAAGGGCAAAAAGTGTAAATCTACTACATTATGAGATGACTTTATATGGTCGTAGATGCTTAAATTTCCAAGCAATTTTATTATGCTTTATATTAAATATTTGGAAAAATTGACTTGTGAATGTTCAGTCTTTCAATTTGAGGAGTTTTTTATGGTTTTAGTATGTTGATCACAGGGTTGCTCACTATTTTTTTATCAGCTCGGTTTTTGTTTTTGCTTGCTATCTTGGACTGGAAAGTGGAATGCTACGGACATGTACAACTGTAATTTTTTATATCCTTAATAAAAGTTGTGCTTTTTCTGCGAAAAAATAAATAAATAAAAATAAAAATAAATTGCTTTTATTGGAAAAAAATTTCCTAATTTAAAATTTTGAATTTGATAAGTACATATATAACTAGGTTTTGGTAACAAAAAATTGCTTATTAACTTAAGAGAAATTTAAATTGACTTTCCCTCATAGTTCATCCCAAGCAAGCATAACCATTAGAAACTCATAATACCTAAGAAATCATCATTCAACCATCAAGCCACAACCTTTCCTTACTAGTAGTAAGTTTTACTTGCATTACGAGATTTTGATATAAGTTTGGAAAATTTATGAAAAACATGCCTGCACTAATTAGATTAATTGCAAATTGAATTTTAATTAAGCTTTTAAAAATTCTTAGTGTAATTCTTTGATTATCTTTTAAAGCTATAGAAATATAGAAGTAATGTATTCAATGAGTTATTAAAGAATGGTCAACTTTTAATATAAATTTAGGAACTGAGTAAATCTTCATCACATTTGATTTGTACAACTTTAAAATCATATTCCCCAATTAATTTGATGTTGATTCGAATAGTAATGTAACACCTAGAACCCTTATGAACCAAAGTAGTGCATATCTTGGCAGAGGGGCTAGAATAAATTTTTATTCTGGAACAATAAATAATAATAAAAATATATGGCTAGTGTCAAAATTAATTTTGGGACAACAATTAATGTATTTGTAATAAAAGCATAACCCTTTTGTTGTAATTACGTACTTTGACTGTTGTGCTGTGTGTAATAAACTATCTATTGTTGGCATTTGAGTGGTGGTGTGCATTATTGTTCGAGTAACTAAACATTTGAGATACTCTAGTGTGTATTCAGATTCCATATGACCTCCCTTCAAATAAAGCAATGACTCTCTATGGTTCATGTTCTGAAATAATTTCCCAAAGAAGGTTAATTTTGTATAATTGAGTAACCTTATGACTCATCCTTCTTGTTTTAAAACTTGGTACCCACTTTAACTCTCACTGCCATATTTGTAATCTTAGAATTTCACTCTAAAATTTGGCTCATAAGGAGTCTAAAAGTTTTCGTGCCCACTTCTCCTTTTCAAATTCTAGAATTTAGCTGATAGCTATAGCCATGGCATTTATTGGATATTCAATTGATTTTATGATAACTGTAATTTTGCATTTATTTTTGCTTGGAAAATAATGAAAATTTTAGCATGATTTTGAGAAATTTTGGTGAATTTTTTTGGAAATTTAGATTATAGTTGTTAATCTTGCTCATGAATTTTTGATAGTGCTGAATCTATTTCCAAAAAAAAAAAATTCAAACACCCATATAATTAAATTTCTGAAAAAAATTGTAAAAACCAGATTCTAATAAAAATTTGGGCATTTATGCGAAAATTGTGACCTTGTTAAACAAGGCCAAAAAGAAAATCTGAATTGCTATTTTAAACTAAAAATAGATTCCCAACACCTTAAGCAATTTAAGATTTTCCATAGTTGAAACACAAAATTGTGAACCCCAATATCATTCCTTAAAATGATAAACAAAGGAGTCCACACTTAAGCCAAACTTGTATCACAATTGAATGCACGGAAATTGTTAAAAATAAGTGAAAGTTATTGGTAAGTAGCTCGGAAAAGATTTGTTATAAGATCATTCAATTATGGGAAAAGTTAAAAATACAATAGAAGCCCCCACTTGATTTATCAAAGAGATTGAGGCCATTCGAAATCCATTATCTTGTTGGTTTCTTTGATGGGGCATCACAACAATCGAGATGTAGATGTGGAGCTTGGTTGATGATTACCCCTACACGCTATTACAAAATCTATTGGTACGGAGGAATGGGAATCAACATGAGGGCATAAATACTCATGGGTTATCCTCGATCATCTAAACAAGAGAACTTCACTCAATCCTAGGTATCTTAACGCTTGGCTGGAAAAAATTAAAGAACTCGGAACTTCATTTTCCAACATCTTCTTCAAGCACATCTACAGGGAAAAAAACACTCAGGCAGATAGGTTGTCCAGAAAAAGATTGTATGGGATCTTTGGGGAGATGCACTATGAGCTTACCGACACTGCAGGAGATGGTGCGAGAGATATGGTAAAAAAAAATTGAAAGGTTTGGACGGAGAAGAATAGGCTCTTTTGATGATTTTGTTACTGGCTGGATAGAGGAAAGGTATTTCACTATAACTCTCTGAGATATGGCATTCCGCATTTGATGCGAATAAAGAGACGGGAAAAAGATGATACTAATGTAATATGATGTCTTTTATATAAGAAAAGGTATTTCACTATAACTCTCTGAGATATGGCATTCCGCATTTGATGCCAATAAAGAGACGGGAAAAAGATGATACTAATGTAATATGATGTCTTTTATATAAGAACTACACGGCAAAATCTAGTTTTTGTTTTTGATGATGATTGGTACACTTTAAAACCAATATATGTATTGACCAGAGATTTGGATTATTCTGATATATAATATCCTTGAATTATCTGAAGTTTTTGCACTAGTACATAATATAAACCAGACGTTTTTTTTCAGTAAATGAAAGAAAGAAAAGAAAAAGAGAAAGAAAGAAAGAAAGAAAAAAAGAGTCTAAAAGAAAGAAAAGAAAAAAGTCTAAAAGAAAGTGAATCTAATAGAAATCATACCAAATGAAACCTTGATTAAAAAAAAATTACATTCAATTGTTAAAAATAGGTGAAAGTTGTAGGTAATTGAGTTTAAGAGAGAGTGAATCTATAAAAAGCAATGGGAATCATACCCGATGGAGAATTGATTAAAAAGGAGAAAAAAATTTAATTATGTTTTTTTTTTACAGTATATCATTTTAATTATATTTTTTTACATCATATATTTTTTATTAACAAATAATTATATAACTAAATATTATTAACAAACCGTGATATAATTTAAATTTACTTAATTATAAACAAAGTAATATATAGATATATATATAATTTTTAAAAATTTATTAAATTATCTATACATAATTCACCCGCATGTTAAATGCTTCTCCAACACTTAGAGAGTTGGCAGTAACGTAGACATTGATCTAATTTATCTCATATTCTATTCCATTCTTCACCATCATTACCATTTTATCTTCATTACATTTGAATTTTCTTGAAGCTCACCTCAAGTGTCTTTTAATTAGATTTAGTTGAAGGTATTCATGCACTCAGATAATGTGGCAGAGTAATTTAATTTGTTTATTGTTCAGTTGAGTATTTGACTATGTTGTGTATAGAGTGAAATTGGTTGAAAGGAGGAAACCATTTATTTAATAGCAAAGTTAAAATAGATAATCTTAACTAAGTGAATGGTCAAACTACATCAACACTATTAGAGGCATGGGATGGGGACGGTCATATGTGGGAGATATGATTACGTGGGGAGGGAGACTATACTCAGCTGGTGGGAGACTTATCTGGAGCTGACAAACTTTCAACATGGTGTCACAAAAACAAGCCGGTTCGCGAAATTATGGGAAGAGAAGGCACAGATAAAATACATCATCTTTTTATGGTGTGTTCGACAAGAATTCACCCTGGAATAACTTACAACAGAGAGGGAAGATAGGCCCTGGCATCTGTGCACTCTGCATGACTGAGGAGGATGACAACACACACATTTTTTATAACTGTACTTTCACTAAGGAGGTCAGGTCCTTACTTTGTAGATATTTCAATTTCAGTGAACAGGATTATCAGTCGGTATTTAAGTGTTCACAATGGTGGTCGGCGAAAGGACATTTCACGGTCATCCCTCTAATCATACACTAGAGAATTTGGATTTGCAGAAACCTGAAGATTTTTTTAGAACAAGCACACCTCGCCATTGCACATAGTACAACACACCATTAAGACTTGGGAGGAACTCCGCATCAAACAAAAGCCCTCTCGAGACTGTGAGACTGCACCCACATGACATCCACTATCTGGTGGGGTTTTTTTGATGGGGCTGCTCAAAATGGAAGGTGTGGTTGGGGGCATGGCTGATGATTAACCTTACATGTCATTACAAGATATATTGGTTTGGTGGCTATGGGACCAACACTAGAGCGGAAACTCTTGTTTTATGGGGCTTACTCTGGTTCACCAAACAGCTCTACATTGATACTATATGGATATTTGGGGATTCCAAGATCTTGAACGACCACTTTAATCAAAGAAACAAACTGGCTCCCATACACCAAAGAAACAAACTGGCTCCCATACACCTATCAGCTTGGTTTGACAGGATCAACAATCTGGTAAGGACTTTCTCCAGCATTATTTTCACTCATATACAGAGAAAAGAACATGACAGCTGATAGGTTATCGAAGAAAAGTCTTACAGGCAATTATAGGGAAATGCACTATGAACTCACTGAAGCTACAGTTACGGGGGCCTCTGAAACTGTCAAATTATTCTAAATCCTTCTCATATGAGACTGCTTCACTTTGCTTCACTTTTTGCACTATTTTTGGAAAAGGAAAAAAGATACAGCTTCGGCGGACATATGCATTATCCTAGGCAAGTTTGCGGTAAGGACTATTTTACCATTTATTATGCTGTTTTGATAACTTGGGTGGACACCGAAGATACCCAGGTAAATGAATATAAACAGCACTGCTGCGGATATTTTCTGTGTTTGTGTATATGAACGCAGGTTGGCAATTAGTGGAAGATCCCACTAAAAACAATGTATTTCTCAGGTTTTATAATATGTTGAGAGGAGATCTGGACCAAATTGTATGAACATGGTGAACATTTCATCCACCAGTTTTTGTAAAAATATTATGGACATTTGCACTGGTGTGTATATAATGAGACGTTTTTTTCTGTTAAGAAAAAAAAAATAATAATAATAATAAATAATAAATAAATTACTATTTTTTTTATTATGGATTAAAGTGTCGTATCGACCATACGTGTTTTGCGCGGAAGTTAGAGTTGATGTAAGAATAGCAACACAAGTATCCACTTCGATAAATGATGAGTAATTATCAAGTTTTCTTGGACTAGTTTTTTTAACAATTTTTTGGGTTTGGTGTGGGATTTCAAAATTTATAATTTTCATATTTTAGTTTATTAGTGGCGTTTAAGTTTGAACATGTTCAAATAGATTTTGGGGTTAAAAAAAATGAAGATAGATTTGAGTAATAATTTGTAGGGTTAAAAAAAATGAAGATAGATTTGAGTAATAATTTGTATTTGCGAGAGTTTCCTAGATATCATATTGCTCCAATAATGATGACTTTCCATCGGCATATTTTGTTACATTAATTTAGATTTAGATTTAGATTTGTTTTTTATCACATCTATAGCCGCTAGTTTAAGTTTCATAAAAAATTATTATTAAATGTGAGTGGGTTGACTTTGGAAAAAAGGTAACTTAATATCTTTGTATTGAACTTGGAGTTAGGTATCTTGTTTTTAATTGGACATTTTGTTCATTAATAAATATTTTTACAACGTATTATTTTCATAAATTGTCAATAGATAATATTAAATTTCTCCCGTTACAATATTAAAAAATATCAATACATAATATTAAATGTTCCCCATTACAATATTAAAACATATGAGTTAATAACATAAGATTATGTTGTATTTAAAAAGAAAATTATGTTGTATTTAAAAAGCATATATATATAGAAAAGTGGACTTTCCTCATATATTTTATATATTTAATTAATGATTTTGAAAAAAATATATAATATATTTTATTTTTTTAGTTATTACAAATATAATGTTAATATATATTTATGAAGGTAATTTTCAATAGTGATGAGATAAATTAATAAAGGTATCTAAATTTAGATGTATATTATAAAAAAATAAAAATAAAAAATGTATTATTATTATTAAGTTTGTTGTTCAGGAACCATGAATTTAAGCACGTCAAGGTTCAATAATATCAATATAGCCTTGGGTCAGTTATCTAGACGAATGCATATGCTATTCATCGTGATTTTCCTCATCATTTTTATTAATTTATGTGGTGAACGAGACAGGATTGCATAAATTAGCTCAGATAGATATCTATCTTGCATGAGAAATTTTATGGATAAAGTATGGTACTAGGTATGAGGTTATGGTTTCATTAATTTGTTATGTCAACATTGAAATATAATGTTGTGATGATCTTTCATGATGTGATGGTATGTGGCAATTGGACATGTTTTTTACGCCAGGTTAATGATGTCATGCATATGTGTTGCTTAATTATTTATTTTGATATGATAATGATGTTGAATGTTTATGATGGATATGGTGTGCCAAATAGGCATATGGATTATTTTATATGATGTTATGAATGTAAATAATGCATTGGCTACATGTTGAGATGTGGTGATTGACAGAAATTCCACCAACATGCCAAGAGGGCCAATTTATTTGATGATCTTATGGGAGCCCATACCTGCGAGGGAGAATATGTAACTCCATATGGGTTGGGGATAGACTCAATAAATACTACATATGCCAGTAGTCCTTTTGCCTTGTATACTTCTTGATAGATATCTCTTGAAGGGATATGGGACCATCTTGAGGACGTTGACTGCCTAATATTGGATTGGGTTGTCAAAGTCCAGAAGTGTGTGTAGGACATCGATGTTTGGGGTTGTGCACCTTAGTGAGTGAGGAGGGAGTTGGGCCAACCTTGCAAGATGCTCGGAGCCATTGGGTACTAGTGCTAGATGTCTACCTTGGGGCAGATCAGGTCTGAGTCTTGGGGCTATGGTATAGACCAATCAAGCTTTTTGGCTAGTTCCAAAAGTTGGGAAAAAGGACTTGAGTTTCCTTGGGATTTCCCTAGTGTTGTGTAACTTTCGATGTTTGTTGGCATACTAGTTTAGCAGAGGGTGTAGCGCAAATGTGAAGTAATAAATAAATAAATAAAAGAATAAAAAGTTAAATGATTAAACTTAACTTTGGGATGAAGTTCCTTAAAGAGGGGGAGTATGTAATGCTCCATAATAATACTAATAATAGAAATAATATTAATACATAAATAAATAAATCATAAAGAAAATATAATAATAGAAAATGAATAATGAAGTATAAAAATAGCAAATATAAAAAATAACAAATAATAAATTGAAGTTTTTAATATATATATATATATATATATATAAACTATAAAAATATTAAGAATGAGTAAACTTATCAAAAGCGAAAAGGAATAAAGTAAGCAAGAGTTAAATTAAGAAAAATGTTAAGTAAAACTTAAGACAAAGAATTAAAAGTTGGCATGTTGACACATGGATTGTGTGCATGTGGATCACTTTCCAATCCTCTTCCATTTAATGGATGAAAAGGGATATGAGAATAATTTATTATTTTTGAAGAAGAGTATTGTAAGACAAAGGATTCTCTCGCAGTAGTAGTTGATTGAGGGCTCGGGGTGGCCAGTTGTAGAAATATTTTGTGCATATGAGCCTACGGTTTGGTGGAGAATCGTCTCCAAAACTTTATTGTGGTCAATATTATCTCGGTAGCATAACAACTTTGAAATCACTAGTAAGGTATATCGTTGCTACAAGTAAGTCTTCTCTGCTAATGGTTTCGAAATTCTATGCTAATTATTTGAATAGCTTGTGTGTTTATTATTAATCACATAAATTGATGTAATTATTTGAATGTTTTGGGTCTTTACATTTCTTTCCTTCCTCCCTATCTTATCTACTTTCCTTGATATTTTTGTTTTTCATCAATCCTCCCCATTGTTTTTGTATGGGGGCTCGATATATTTCCATTTTAGATGTTCTCCCTTTGACTTACCATTGAAATGGAATATTGAGGGGAGGATAAGATAGATTGAACATCCATCCATGTCTCCCTCCTTGCTTTTATCTCCCAACATTAATTCAACACACGTAATTCCCATGCTTTGAATGCTCTTCCATAGGTTTTTGTGAACGCCCCTTCCTCATCCCTACCTGCACCAGAATTTTCCTCCTTCCTCCTCCAAATAAAGCACCCACTCTCCCTCCCCTCCACCTCTTTGTTCTATTCCTATCACTCACCCACCTCTCTCTTTTGTCCCTTTGGAACCATGTAATCTCTCTTTCTTTCTTGTCTCCTAAATCGCTCTCTACTCAGGAAAAAGATAGCAGCCCAAGTAGGCATAGAAGGAAGTGCATTCGACATCAAACAAGTTTGGTTTGCTTTGTGGTTGACAAAGACATCAACCTTTCACATTTTATGTGTTATTCGGGAAAAAAACTAGTGGGTTGATTCAGTAGAAGCTCTATCAAATTTTCTGGGATTGGTGGTTGGCTCACAGAAAAATGGAAGCCCACACTCAGTTACCATCCAATTTTTAATTTGTTTCCATGTGGGTGTATGGTCTTCATTTTTTGTTATAAGAAGGATATCAATAGAATTTTGGGGCATATTTGATCCTGGGGAAAAGTCAGTATTTCCCTTCAACATTGGTTTGTCAATTTCGACTTATTCAAAGAACTCGTGGACTCCATCAAATTTTGGATCATCCTGTTAGGTTTTACCTTTCTCTTTTTTAAAGTCAATATTCTCATGGATATATGAAACAATATTGGCTCCTTCATCAACTTGGAACCTGGTTAGGAATCAAAACCTTATCATATATGGGCTTGGATACAATTTGAAGTCAATTTAAAAGAAGGACTTGTTTTGGACATGGAGTTTGAGGTTGAAGGTCACAAATGTGAATAAAAAAATGATACTATTGGAATCTCCCCTTTAGATGCGTACACTTCCATGAGGTAAGAAACCTACAAGAGGATTGTTAACAAATGGGTTTGTTATGTAATATTCCATTTTAGGAAGAACAAGAAGAAAATAAGGACTTTTCTTATTCTCTATGTTATTCTCTCTCAACATCACATTTTATAAAATATATTATGGACCCTCCTCCAGCCAAAACCTCTCCAGCCTCAGCAGATTCTTTAGGTCTTCTCTTTCTCTCCCTATTTTCCCTTTCCACTCTTACGGATACTCTCCCACCTATCTATATTTTTCCCTCAACTCCACCCTCCCCCTCTTTGGAGTCTTCCCCTCCCTCCTCCTTCCCTCTCCCCTCCTCCCCACCTGCCCCCCCCTCCCCCTGCCCCGCCCCCCATGGTTCTCATCCCTCTTATCCCCCCACCTCTCTATATTTCCCCCTCCTCTTGTTCCCCCTCCCCCAATGTTTTCAATGGAAGCTACAAAATTATATGCCCTTTTCTCGTACTCCAAATTACAAGAGGTTCCTACCTCAAGTGGGGGCCTAGCACCGAACATTTCAATCCCTAGCCCAATTAGTCATAAATCTAATCTACTGGAAGCCAAAGAAATGGATCTAATCGAAATCAAGAAGGGGAAAAATTTTCCTATATTTGGGGCCCTTAGAGCAAGGAAATCCCTCTCCAAACAATCCAAATGATATTTATCGCCTTCAATGTCAGAGAATCAGGGGGGGTCTGTAAACTATTAATCCTCAAATGGATGGTGAATAGCCTCAAACCGTATGTTATTCTTATTCAAGAAACTATATTCCCTGAGACAAAGCAAGGAAGTCCATAGAAGGTTTTTTGAAGGAATGGTTGTGTCATTTGGACACGAATTGACACCATGGCAGCCTCATTACTAGTTGGAACCCCAATTGTTCAACGATCTCTTCTCCTCTTATGCCTTCCGCTATTCTTCTTAAACTAAAACTTAAGTATTTTGACTATGATATTTATGTACTTAACATTTATGGACCTTCTTATAAATTTTATATTAAGAACGTATATTTTTCATTGTCTACACACATAAAGTGATCATATTAAACTCTAACCTAATCTTGGTAGTTAATCAATTTTTTATTTATTATTTTATTTCAATTCTTTCAACAATAACACATATGTGCTTCATAAGCATTGTTGTAAAATTAAATAGAATTAAAATGTAAGATTAAATAAAGTAGGATTAAATTAGGAAAAAAAATAGAATTAAAGTGGAAAGGAACCTTTTCTATAAAAAAGTAACACTAGGGTAGGGAAAACAAATTAAATGGCTTAGACGTTTATCCTATGATACACCTCACATTGTCAAGATTTAAAAAAATCGTAAGAAGTAACCAAATTATAAATTTATTTTAAATTATTATTATTATTAGTTATTAAAAAAATTAATATATGAGTCAAACATGTATACATTTAAAAAACATGTAACAAGATTCCTAACCATGAGGATTCACCCCAACTTTACCATGGAGATTCTTAACCCATAAATAGACTTTGTTGCAATGCCATAAGAAAGTATCTTGGCTTTTCAATAATACATGGCCAAAAATCATGAATCATTTCATAGTCAAAATATTCTTTATAAATTTAATTTAATTAATATTATAACATTTTTTTCCGGATGCGGATGAACATTAATGTAGATGGGACGTACGTTCCTTGGAGGTTTCCGAAGTGGTGCGTGTGGTGTGGCCATATGGCCACCCACAGGCGCATTAGCTCGCCCATTAATATCGCCAGCCATAAACGTATTAGCGTCATTAATATTCACCACCGCCGAAATTCTGAGCTCCCCTGGTTCATTATGCCTCTGCTGCACAGGCTCTCTATTCTCCCTCCCTGCTTGCTTGTCTCCCGCTCTGCAGAGATGCCTTGTCCTCCTGGTAGCGCTAAGCCAAGTGCTCGAACGCATACAAGAGGAACCTCCCTCTTCTGCAAATGATAAGTAAACACGGTAACCTCTGCGGGAATATGGCTCTGAAGCCCAGGTCTCATAGGTCTATTTTTGTTTTTTCGATAATCTCTCTTTTGCTGAGAATGAAAAATGTTGTCTATTTTTTGAACTTAATGTCGTTTTCCCCTAAGTGGGCGGCAAGACAATTATCTAAGGGACTGGTTTCCCCCTCAGGGGCAGTCCAGAATCATGTTTTTTTTATAGCTTATACCCAGCTCTCAGGCTCACTTAGCTGAGGCTACGGTCGCCATGTATTATTATGTTATATAAATAGAAATAGACTTATTCATAAAGAAACAAAAAAAAAAAAAAAAAATATATATATATATATATATATATATATATATATATATATATATATATATATATATATATATATATATTATAACATTTTTGTAATTAAATTTAAAAACCAAAATAGAATAACCACATTTAAGATAAATCTCAACCCTTTATCATGGAATATTACTAAAAATATTCCTTGGACATTCCAAAGAGGTTAAATCCTACCACCCACTTATTAATTATTAATATTCAAATTATAATTTTGGAAGCCTTATTCAAAAATAGACATGCCTATCTGTGTAATTAAAAAAGTCCCCCTTAATTACATGGGGGAACAATTTTACTAGTCTTTGACAATAATCAATCATATAACTTATATGACAATTTATCTCGACACAAAAGAAATGTTAAAGTTGATATTAAAATATTTTAGCTATAATCAACCAAATAATTTTTCTTATTAAAAAAAAAAATCTCTTGGTTGGCTTGACCCATGGGAATTTGAACCTTGAATCTCATGGTTAACATATTACTTCATAACAGGGAAATTGGCAATCGCTAATTAAACTATGTCATATTACTTCATAATAGGACAATTGCCAATTGAACTATGCCAATAGGCCTTTTTCTTATTGAAGTTGATATTAAAATAATACATTGAAATATTTTAGTTATAATCAGCCTTGAAATAGTTTTTTATTATTACTATTTTTTATGAATATCATGTATCAATTTCATGTTAAACGTTGAAGTAGTTACACATTTTCATCATTTTAAACTGTAAAAAATACTCCTCAACACAAACATAAAAGTAATATATCCTATTATATATATTAAATTTAAGATAATATATTTATAATTATATTATATTAATTACTTAACCATATATTTATTATTATATTACAATGAAATATCAGTGGAGATCATAGGCTTGACTCTCTTTGATTCCATCGAGGTGAAATATTGTCACCTTATACTAGGTGCCATCCATAGAATGAGGAGAAGTACCTAGGGGTTTCCAAGGAATTATTTCCTAATGAAAAAAAGGTAAATTCTTTGTTGTCCAAGTATATACAATGTGTTGACTAATTTACAAATTTGATTAAATGATTCAATCAATATTTGTATATTTTGATTTTTAGTCATGATGTCGAGAGGCACAGTAATCAAGGTTTTAGCAACCATGGTCGTCATTCAAGAGTTTGTAATTTTGTATGCAATCATTAGTGTTGGAAGGTTTTTCCAAGCATTGTAGAACATGGGAAGCAAGAAATATATAATTGTTAAGTGCGGTGAAAAGGTACCAAAAGATTTATTGGCCCCATTTTTTTTGTACAAGAAATGACAATTTGGATGTTGTGCTTGAAATTATACCTTGGCCTCATTGGGATGATTGACTAGACGTTGGTAAAAATACCATCAATAAAGGTGTGCTCAAAATTGGTAAGAATATCATTGCTCCACACTTTAACGACTTTATGAATGTTTATGGAACTAGGGTTCATTTCACTGAGGAACCCTATGGTTCAGTTGCTTTTAGTGATAGTCAATTTTTTTGTAGGTTAGATTTTGTCCTAGTTAGATCGGTTGCATGTTTTTTTTTCTAAATTAGACTATTCTATTAATATGAACATAGTATACAGGTCGAAGCTTGCCTCCAGAATTGCTATGCTAGCTAATTCTGGAGGGAGCAGTGTTCAAAAAGTCAAAAAGATGACCGCCCCAAATGGGGAAACCAGTCCAAAAATTGCTGCCCTTAGTAGGGAAACTAGCATTAACCCGAAAAGACCAAGATTTTGCCAAATTGTTCAGGAAATACATGATATCAGAGAAATTAATCAAAAAAGAGAAAGGAAACCTCTTATAGTAGTGGTTGGATGTCATGCTAAGTGTCATGAGGCTGTGGCAGTGGCTCCTCAATAATAAGACACTTGTAATCATCAGAAGAATCGTCATCCTTCTTCGAGTGCTGAGCGGTGGGTTCTGGTGTGGTGGCATTGCGCACAAGGTTGACGTTGCCTTTCCTCTTCTCACCCACCGAACATTCTGGACTTCTGCTTCTGCTACCTTCGCTACTGGAGGAGTCTGCTTCTGGTTTGACCGGCAGAGCTTTGGATTTATGAGAGAGTTGAGGAGGTGCTAGAGAAATTGTAGATTTCCTGGGACATTTTCTAGAACCTGACCCAGCAGATCTCGAAGGTGCCTCCTGAAAGCTGACGGTGATGGTAGTTGTAACTTGAGGTCTATCCAGGGAGAAATCATAGTGGAAATGAGCTGAATTGTCTTCAGGAGGTGGGGAGCGACTGTCAAAGTGAATGGAGATGGGCGGGTGTGATGACTGGCCCCTACATCTTCCAAGACAGCAACGCATTCTATGCCTCCACGGCATGCTGGAGTAGGAATGAGCGTGAGGGAGGCTAGCTAGCGGAGGCGTTGAGGTCGAGTGAGCGTTGAGGTTGGCATGCAGAGTCTGTGAGACAGTATGACAGCAGGTGCAATGAGGCGACGAGTTTAACAAAAGGAGGAGGTCACAATGTGTCTCTGAGAGCGAGGGGGAACCTAGAGCAGAGACAACAGAGAAACGAATGTGGCATGAAGAGAATGGCGGCAATGGAGGGCACGGCGCCATAAAGAAGAGCTTAGGGTTGCGGATCAGACAGGCGTTAATGCGAAGGGCAGAGGCAGTAATGTCAACTTGAGGTGAGAAGTTGGAGCAGTTAAAGGCTGCAAGACAGGCCCCATGCATGGCCATGTGGTTTGGCCATGTGTCACGCAATGGGGTTGCCACCTCTTGTCTTGGTTCAAACACTCACATCCGAGGAGATCAGTTGCATGTTATGAGGGTCCTTTCTTTCTATTTGGAGGCTTTTTTCGGGCCAAGACTTGTTTTGTATCGACACGATTTTTTCCTTGCCCAAATCATCATTTCCATAGTCTTACCCTTGTGTGGGGTGACGGGGATGAACAATTACATCTATGTTGGAGGTCTGCAGGTTGGGACACCTAGATCAAGGTGTTTTATGGTTCTTTTGTGGATTATTTTCCCCCCACCTTCTTGCATGTTTTTGGGGCCTTTGTTTTGAAAATGAAACAGTTTTGAGTTGCGGAGAACAGGTGGGGGAGCATAATCACGGTAGACAGGGAGTTGTCACGGTTGCGGATAGCTGAAAGATAGGTGGCGCAACAGTTGCGGTAAACAGAACAGATGGCAGGGATGGGAGACAAAGACAATTAGCGGAACTCCCAGTGATCGGGAAGAAGCGGAAAACAGTGAAGCAGGAAAAGAGTAAATACTAACAGTCACGTTGGTAGAAGAACAAATAGGCAATCAGCCAGCGTAGACGAAGATTCAGTCTAGCAGAGGGATGAGGAAGAGAGTCGTAGGAGAGCTCTGTTAGATCGTTGTTGTACTTTACCACCTTGTAACAGACTCTGTGGAGTAATGTAGATGTTTGATATTGATAGTGAAATATAGCTCTACCTGTGTTTGATGTTCTAAGTTCACCGTTAATCAGTTGCTTATTGTGAATGAATGCTTGTTTTACATTTTAATTCTGCATCCTGAATATGCTTAATGAGTGATATCTTATGCAAAGTAGCAAGATCTGTTTGTCATTTCAAGTTCCTTCAGTTGTAATTTATGGTTTTAATACTTGATATGCTTCCTAACCTTACTAATGTCACAGCACGCCTTGGTTGAGATGCTCTGCTCCTCGGAGGAGGGTGAAAATGCCGACGTTGTGCTAGACTACCGCGGAAACCTTGCTGGCCTCTCTTTTGAACCTTGGTCTTGCTTAGATACCTCCTTCTTCTCCAATAAATGGTTCCGTTGTCGGGACCTAAAAATTCATTTAGGAGCTAGATTATGGTATCATGGATCTACGAGAGAGAACTATGGAGCTGGTGGGATAACCACTTAGATCAGTTCATATCGCAGCAAGCAAAGTTGCGACAGCAGAGGGAGAAAATTGTCAAGGATCGAGTTCTATTCTCTGAATCTCCAAGTGACCTATACAAAAAAATTTGGGGAAAGTTTCTGGAAGAACTTTATAATTGGTTGTGGAGACTACAAGTCAAGACACTCCAAGGAGGGTCGTGTAGGGACTGTTGCAAGTGGACGCACGTGAACCTAGTAGCACTCCATCAATTAGATACCGATTTGACCCATGCTGTAGATTTATGGGTACAACCTACCTTGGAAGGATACATTGTGGAATTTGCAGCTGAGTGTTACCGGTCCTCTTCAAAATCAAAAGACATATTCAGATCCAGATTGCAGGGAGAACTATTGAAGGAAATTTCGTTGTGGATCAAAGCTTTAATCATGGATGAGGGTTTGATAGAATTTCAAAAATCTGAGATGGAGACTTAAACCTCCAGTACTGGGGGAAGGAGATGAGGGAGAGATGCTACAAGTAAGTTGGAAGGGGGAATACGGATATGGATGCCGAAACCTCCAGTAGGTTTACAGAGCGATGAGCACATTGGAGGGCACAGATTGCTGAGAAATGGCAGGAAAGCGTGATGAAGGTGTTAGAGAAGCAGGAAAGTAGTCGACAGGACAAGGAGAAGGCGCCGCAGATGACAAAGGAAATGGAGGGTCATATGGGATCCCAAGGAATAGGAGGGACCATCAAGGAAGTTAGGCAAGTGTATAGGAGCCCATCCCAAAGAGAAAAGGGAGAAAAGTCCAACATGGAGGACGTGTGCCCCGAGGAGATATCTAATGTGGAGTTTCATGTTGCAATGAAGCAACTATTCTAAGAGAGGTCGGCACCCGTAACTCAAGGTAACTCTATTCCCCAAAGTTCAAGTAGCTCTAGTCCCAACCTTCCCCTGGTACTCTATCAGCCACCAGGTAAAAGTTTTGCTAAGTTACGAGAGTTTAGCAATTTGAATGGTGTTCAATCTACAGTACCAATACCTACTAGAAATAGTGCTAGTAATACAATTTCACAGCCAGGAAATAGAGGTTCTATTCTAGTACCATCCATACAAAAAAATATGGCGGGATCGTTTACCCAATACCCATAATTCTCTGGGAGGGGCAACGACGATGTGGAGTAGCACTTGTATCTCTGCGAAGCCATATGGAGGGCTCGGAAGACACCAGAGGCGGTTAAGTTGATTGAGTTTCAAACTACTCTAAGAGAGAGAGCTCTTCGTTGGTTCATTAAATGGTCTGAAGCTCATCCAAACCCAACGATAGATGATGTAAAGAAAGAATTTGTCAAAGAATTTGAGTTACCTGAGACAGATCAGTAAGGGTTATCTGAGATGTGAGAGATTAAACAACGTGAGGGGGAAATGGCATGGGACTTGATGAGAAGGTTCAAAGATGCAATTGGGAAACTGAGTTACCCAATCGATCTGAATCATCAGCAAGATTGGTTTGTTAAAGCACTTCTTCCATTAAAGAGAACTCCACTAACACAACAAAATATTGATACCTTGCAAGATGCATTGGAGAAAGCTACGAAGATAGAGGCTATGGAGGGATATCCGCAAGAATTCGGAGGAGGAGGAGCAACTCAATACCCTTCCATACTGGGGCTACAACATCAGATAGCCAGCCTAACTTAGAAGTTGAAATACATTTAGCCGATACAACCTGCAAGGCCCAATGTGTGGTGTACCCATTGTCTGATGGAGGGACACGTGGTCACCGAATGCCTGAGATTGCGAGGACAAAATACGGGAGCTTTAGCAGTAGGGACACAAGGGACTCCACTAGTAGGGGGAGTTGCGCAGATAAACACTCAAGGGTTATACCAGCCGCAACCCAACTTTCGAGGGTTCCCCGCTCAATAGAATCAGACTGCAACTGAATACTGTGAAATATGTAAAGGCAATGGTCATCCACCACGACTATGCCTAATTTTTTAGAAGTACTCCAACATTCTAAATGATACATATTGTGAGTTTTTCTCTTCCACAACACATAATACAGAGCAGTGTAGAGCCATGGATGCACTGGAAGAATGATTGGATAGATCATCTTATAGAGTGAACGAGGCTCCAAGGGGACGTGGAGGAGGAATAAGAGGAGGCATAGCTGGAGAAAGAGGACCTGTAAGATGTTACAATTGTGACCAAGAAGGCCACGTAGCAAGGGAATTTCCACTACCTATAATACCATGGTGCTCTCAGTGCAGAATCAATACACATGCAACTGAATACTATCCAGAATTAATTAAGAGATGGGAGGAAAGAGCCAAACATAGAGGAGAAAATCTGGTGAAAGCAGAACCAAGAATAGTAGAGGCTCAAACTATGAAAAATGTAGCCATAGTAACACAGGGAGGAAAGAGAACAGAGGAGGATGCACATAATATAGACCCAATAAAGTTGATCAAGCTAGCATCTCCAAAGCCCATTTTTAGACCAGATAGACAGAAGAAATATTTTAAAGAGGCAGTGGAAACATTTTCCCAAATTGGGGGGAGCAAAGGCATTGAGCTCCCACAGTCAACCATATAAAAAGAGAAGCAGACCCATACAAGTACAATGATTGAAGAATGGTTCTGACTATTTTTTAAAATTGTAACCAATGCACAAATGCTGGAACAACTGAAGCAAAATCTAGAGATGGTGGTGCAGGAAAATGCAGAACCGGAGGAGTCAAAGGACTCAACCCAGAAATACATAAGGAGTATCAAAAGAAATAAGAGAAGAATAGGAAAGGAATTCCACGTGAATACTCAAGTCGCGGGATTCCAAATCAGAGACACCATGCTGGACCTAGGATCAGATGTCAACATTCTACCAAGAAAGACATGGGAAGCACTGGGGAGACCAAAGTTGACATACTCACCAATACAAATCCGCATGGCAAATCAATACTGCATTGTGCCCATAGGCAAGCTGGAAGAGGTCGAAGTTGATGTTGCGGGAGTAAAAACATACACAGATTTTGAAATGATAGATATCATGGGGGATAAGGATCCTTATCCGGCATTATTGGGGATAGATTAGGCTTTTGAGAACTATGCAGTGATCGACTTGAAAAAAGAACTGATGATATTTGAAGATGGGGAATTTAGGGTCACTCAGCCACTTGACCCATATCAAGGACCCTGATATACAAAAACCATTTACAACAGAGAGGATGCTCAACTTCTCGGTCATCTTTATCTGATGATGGCAGGGAAGAGAGAAGACTACATCAACCCAATAGTGGGAGGGACCGTAAGCTGGGGAAGTGTTCAAAGTTCAGACTTAGGCTTATAAATAGCGTGGGATGATTAGCAACAGGGAGGATAAGAGACTAATACAAGAAGATGTGCTAACATCCGAGGAGTCAATTGGATTGGAACTGGGGTAAGAGGATATCCGACTTTATCAAATATGAATGCTGTAAATACATTTATTAAAAGAATATAGGGTAAAGTACCAATGGAACATAGAGTCCCGCTCATGGATGTAGCTCTACAATCCAAATCGACAAGATGGTGGAGAAACCATTGCAACTCACTTCTGGGATGGGAAGATGTTGCAACAGCAATAAGAACCAGATTCAAAGAAGATGAAGGACCGCAATTCAGTGAAAATTTCCAAGGGGATTTTGACCCCACGAAGCATTTACAAAATTTTGAATACCACTGGAAGAAAACGGGATATCCATAATATCTGTGCATGCACGATTTTATACATTCACTAGATACAATTCCACAGGCCTGGTACCTAACCGAAGAAAATAAAAGAGGAACCGGAACCTGGCAAGTAGTTGCGGACACTTTTACGCAATGTTTTTCTTTTGAAGGAGAAACAAAACTAGTTACACAGGCACTACAAGCCATCAAAAGAGTACTATTTTTTCCATAGATTCAAGAAGACGAAGAACAACCACTCTCGGAACAAATTATCAAACAATCAGTAGCAATATGCAAGAGATAGACAATGAAATGGATGACGATAATCCAGAAAATCTTAGACACTTATATTTTGAAGAAAAATAAGGGGAGCGGGATATACAAGAAGAACCTACAATAGAGGGACTACATCTACTACCCTTGAAGACCAAAAAGTTGAACATTGGAACCCTGGAAAAACCCAAAATCACGTCAATTGGCGACTACTGGGATACAAAAATGACTAAGGAGATCTTTAACATTCTACATGAATATGAAGACTTATTCCCATCCTCAGTAGCAGAGCTAAAGGGAATAAAAGGGGACATGGGGGAAATGCGCATAATCTTGAAGCCTGACGCAAGACCAGTGAAGCACAAACCTTACTGTCTGAATCAAAGGGTAGAAGAGAAAGTCAAGGCAGAGATAGATAAAATGTTGAAAGCAGGATTGATTTTTCCAGTGGAAGAAGCAGAGTGGGTCAGTCCCATAGTCATAAAAAGCAAAAAGGAAAAGTCTGAGATTAGAGTATGTGTTGATTATAGAAGTCTCAACAATGCATGCATACATGATCCATTTCCCACTCCGTTCAATGATGAGGTGCTCGACAATGTGGCAGGAAATGAAGCCTATTCATTCACAGATGGATTCTCAGGATATCATCAAGTGAGAATAACCGAAGAAGACAAATTTTACAACTGAATGGGGCTCATTCTCATACCATGTCATGCCTTTTGGGCTAAAAAATGTGCCATCGGTGTTTTCACAAATCGTGATAGCAGCATTTCAGGAATATATCCACAAGTTCCTTGAAGTTTATATCAATGATTGGATATTTTACAGCCTACTGAAAAATCATGCAACCTTACTAAGGATAATTTTCGACATATGCAGACAAATCCATATTTCCCTCAATCTTAAGAAATGCATCTTTGCAGTACCTTTTGGGGCACTGCTAGGACATGTTGTTTGTAAACAAGGTGTCTTTATGGATCCAGCAAAAGTGGCAGTCATAATTAACATAGAAGCACCAGAAACTGTGAAATAGTTAAGATCACTACTCGTCCATACCAGGTACTATAGAAGATTCATCCGCAACTATGCAAAGATAACAACACCATTGGAAAAGTTGTTGCGGAAATTAGAGCAATTCATTTGGACTAACGAATGTATTACTGCCCTCAATACATTGAAAGACAAGCTAGCAAGTGCACCCATCTTAGTTCATCCTAATTGGGACAAGCAGTTCCACGTCCATATTGATGCCTCTAGCATTGCGTTAGGAGCATTTTTAGCTCAGCTAGGAGAAACTTCAGTCGATCACCCAATCTACTTTGCCAGTAGAAAGTTGTTGATGGCTAAAAGGAACTACACAAAAACAGAACGAGAAGATCTTGCAATGGTGTATTCCCTTCAGAAGTTTCGCCATTACCTATTAGGAGGTACGTTAAAATTCTTGACGGACCATTCAGCATTGAAGTCCCTAGTCAACAAACCTGTCTGTTGTGGTGGATTCAACACACAGGTGTACGAAATCACATGCGTTTAGAGAATGTGGTCTTTTCTCTAAACCATAAGTAACAGGAAGTATCTGGGGGGAGCTCAGAAGTATAAGACTTAAAATGAAGTAATACACTTAAGTATGCTCTGTTAAAAAACTAAAACTAAAAACACAGAAGAAGCTATAGAGAGTTCCAAATAGTAACAAGGTAAACAACGGCTCGATGGCCTTATTCTTATTGAATGCTTGGAATGAAAACAAATCTTACCCACTTTCCAAAGGGCTTAGGCAGTGGCTGTAGGACCCGATTCAAGGATGTTTGTCCTTCAAGTTCTGCCTTCTGACGCAGTTCAACTCTCTCTCTTTGCTGCAATGCGCTAAGATTTTTGGGTGGCCAACAATTGAGTTCTCTTCTTCAGCTCTTGCTTCTTGGTTCACACAAACAACTATTTTTGCTTGGGAAACTTTGGCCAGCATAACCCTGTGATCACCCATTTTTCATCTCTTTGAGGGTTTATATAGGTGAGCTTTCAAACCTCCTTCCCTCCCTTGGTACATGGTGGATAGGGGCAATATTCCATTTTGGGTTGAAATATGCTTTTGTGTGCTCACACAAGGCCTAAGGAGGCGCCGGTGTTGTCCTTAGGCGGCTTTCATATAAGGAGAAACTGTCATTTGCTTTCTTATGGTCCCAGAAAGGGACTTTTTTCCATTTCCAGGAATGCGCGCTTATCGCGCTCCAGTGCATGCAGAAGGCGCCCTTATCAAAGAAAAAAGCGCGCATTCGGGCATTTATGACTAGTTCAATCTTGAATTGCTCAAAACCTTAAATATTCTAAATACTTTTGATTCCAAAATGTATCCTTTTCCTATAAATCCTTAGGCTCAACATTAACTGATGTCGTTTTCTGCTGTACGATTTTCCAGTGTTAACAGATGCCCCCTAATGTGTGAGGTCTAGGAAGAACTATATAGCCGAAATACATTATAGTTTCTTTTATGTATCGTATGCAGAGAGAGAGAGAGAGCGAGGCCTGTGTGTAGAAGAGACAACACCTTGCATTGGTTCCGAGATAACCACTGCCTAAGGGACCCCCTGCAAGCAGACAAAATATACAACATATTTGAAAAATTTCAATGAGGCGGGCATGTCCCATGCTCGTGATGATATGGCTAGCTAAAAAAAATTGACAGATACATTTACTGTCTGTGTCACTACTATGGTAGTGATGTTGGTGGTTGCTGACGATGATTGCTAACACCCTCAGGGGCATTTTTTCTTTGAAGATAGGTGGAAAGTGGTACCCATATGCATAAGTATGGCATATCACTGTGCAATGTACGCATATGTACTGGCTGGGACCTTCCCGTGTAAGCATTGTTTTCAGAGACACTTATAAAGGCATGGGTCTTCGACGGATCTTGATCAAAGTGCAATGGTTGTAAGGTACGATACCATCATGACATGAAATATTTTGTTGTAGTCGAATTTCAGGAGGATCGACGACATCTATGGACAATGATGTCTCCCATAGTGCCACCCGAGGATACCCCTTTACATGGGGAGGGGTTATCCAAGGTACCAATTCCTTTTTGGAAAAGAGGTGTTGATGTCGACAAAAAGGAAGCCTTAACCGAACCATAATGGGTTTAACATAGGCATGTTGGTGAGCGGTGGCTGAAAACGGATGATGGGGATTTAGTGGCCCGAGGTCGAAGTATATTTGAGCAGCTTGGCAGCAGTCATAAGTATTTCTGAAGGAAAAAACCCCTGGAGTCGATAGGACTTCCAGGGCGGGTATGAACCGGCTATGATTGTTGTAATGGTGCGTGCATGGAGGGTATGAAATACTTCGACCAAGGGAGATGGGGGACTGCTTCCATGGAAGGAAAAAGTGCAATATGAGGGAAAAGAGGCGAAGGGTGTTATTTTTAATCTTTGTACACTTACCAAAAGAATAAAATAATGGGGTTTGGTTTGTACAAAACATAGAGACAGGTACCCCAAAACATGAAAGAGGGTCGCTCACTTGATGGTGTGAGGACGGTGTTTTGCTGGGGGTAGGGGTCCCATTGGTTGGTCTCATGTGCGGGGTTGATGAAGCAGAAGATGTCGCAGATGGGATAATGTTGATGGAGGTATGGTGGGCCACATGCGGTGTGCGGAGGTGCACTTTCATTCTGCTTGTACAACACGATCGTCCGGGAAGGGGGTTAAGTTTAAATGGTGAACTTGACCTTATGCATGGTATATGGATGGGCATGAGGTGCTTCCTGGACTAAAAATGGTATGGCTATGGCGTCACTTGTGGAGTGATGTATGGTCTATTTTGGATGACGATCGCCATGGAGGGGAGGCTCTACCGACCATCGCAGACGTTGATCATATGTAGGGTGAGGTGATGATAAACATGGTCAGGTATGAGGACACTATGGTTTATTTTGGATGGTGATATGATGTCAGGGTATGAAAATTTTTCTGGGACTCTATCATGCTGAGGGTAGAATGATACCTGCTCCGGAACTTTTAGTGGGTGGTGCTGTGAATGGTTTGCGGGTTCTTCCTGCAAAAAACAACTACCTCAAGTGAAAGCATATTCTTTTCATTCAATATTATTGAAAAACATGAATTTTGGAAAGGAAGATGGGAGGGTGCATACTTGCCGGTGCTTGAAAAAATATTTTTTCAGGAGTGCGAATGTGTGGCATCGCCTCTGTTTGTTATGGAGTGTTGATCACCATGCTGCTTTCGGACTGGTGATCAAATACTCTAAGCTCCAATTTTTTCTTGGGAGTTGTTACTTGGATCCTAGTTTTGATTTCAGTTGTGGTTGCCCCCGGACTGAGATCATGGGGGAGGGTGTTGTCGGTTAGTGCCCCCCATCTAGGGTCTCCCCGAATACAGATTACTGCTGCCTAGGTGACCTTAGGTCAAAGACCTGACCAAGCCATCTGCAGTAATCGATGTGCCTGGATCTCAAGAAGATGAGGCAACCAGGTTTCCTTTTCCCTGGTTGGTGTATGGTGGCTTGGGTGGAGGAGGGACAAATGATTGTTGATCTGGTGACCTTCGTTCCTCCTGTAGGTACCAAATGGTAAGCGGTTCATTTCCAGATGCCTGGATGGAGGGATCCTTTTGATAGGATCGCTCGACCACACGTAAGGTGTCCCTATGTCGCGGGACCTCTAGGCAACGATAGGTGTAGTGCCCGTAGATGCCACAGATAGCGCATGCGTGATTGGTACGCGGCGGTTTTCCTGTACTTTTGGTGGCAAGTTCCTTTTTATGGGAATGTCATTTTGAGGTGCCTGCCTCGCAGCCGAGGAGTGGTTTTAATTCGCCCAACTCCATGCATATGTGAGTAGGGTGTCCTGTGAAATCACATATAATGCAGGCTGATGACTCCCACTATATGGTGGGGGTCACCACTTTCTTTCCTTTCTTGGTGATTTTCTTTACTGTGGTTGTCAATTTCGTAGTGGGGATTTCCCTTGCGGGGGCGATTTCAACTACTACTTGGGTAGGTTGGGGCTCCTCGGGACCGGGGGGCTTTAACCCAAACGTAGTAATGTTGGTAGCTGGCATTCCTAGCGAGGGAACGAGATACCACACTAGGAATGCCAATGATATGTTGGGTAGTACTAGTGTTGCCAAGACCTGCTGGGAGGTGAAGCCAGGAGGTGGGTATAGGAAAGGAGTTTGGGAGGTGGCATAGACTATGGACGTTGTAGTAGCTGATGCCTCAGTGTCGTTACTACTTGAATCTGTGTCCTGACTAACCTCGGTGCTTGATGTGGACATCATGCACACCGGGGCCGCTGTGGCCTCAGGCAATACCTCAAGGATAATAAGAGGATCTCTTAGGAATGATCCTAGGACAGACGACGGTTTGAATTGGCCAGGGCCATATTCTTGATACTGTAAAATACCATCAGTGGTTGTGCCTACATAAGGTATAACCATATCTTTGTTGGTCAAAGGACGCTTTTCAGTGTGCGTCAGCTGGTCTACTATAATGATTTGATCCTCGTGGGGAAACATCATGATGCGAAAAATGGAGGATGCTATGGCAAACATGGCGTACATGTAACTCCGCCCAAGGAGTATATTGTAATCCAAGTTAGCATCCAAGACTTCAATGTCTATGTGGACCGTTTTGTCGGCTAATTAGACCAGTACATTTTGCAAGAGACTGATGGGGGTCGAGGGCCAGCTGTCGTATGCTCTGAGTGTGATGACAGAAGGTTTGAGTTATGGGGCTCCTAACTTCTGCCATACATTTTTTGACATGATGCACATCGACGCACCCTCGTCAATGACACATTGGTGAATAGTGATATTATGTACGGATACTGGTATCTGGAAGGCAACCATGGAGGGAAGCCTAGGGGTGGCTTTGTCTAAATCAAAATCCATCATGCGCGTGTCGGCAGGGTCGATGGCGCCTAAGGCAGAAAGTAGGGCTTTCCGCTACTTTGGGCATGACTGAAATACCTCTAAAGTGGACATAGCAGCAAGTGACTAGGCTAGATCGTCTATGATGTTGTAATTGTGGGCTGGTTTAGACTAGTTACATGCTCGCCTATTAGGCCCTTTAACCATTTTTGGCAATGTTTCCAAAGGAATCTTTGGAATGGTCAAAGGTGCAGTCGGCGCGGACGTACTAGCCCCTGACATACCGGTGTCTGGTGGGGTGTCATAGCTGCAATTCCAGGTTTGGAAAAACATTTCTTCCCCAGCCATGTAAATTTCATGGTTGTTTTTCTCAAAATCGTTGGGGTTTTGCTTCTGAGTGCTGACCGTTCCTTGATGGGGGAAGGGTTCTTGCATAACTGCAATTGTCTGGGAAGATCCTTCTTGTCCTCGGTTACTCTAAAGCTTTTTAAGCTCAGGGAGTTCAGGACAGTGGTGAGTATAGTGCCCGTACTCACCACATATCGAACAAGAATGGTTTGTTCGTAGAGGTGGCCTCTTGCCTTGCTTTTGAGCATTGATTGGCTCCGGGTTCTGGTTTCGGTTGGAGTTATCTCCAGGTCGGGGTCACGGTGGGCGCTGTTGGTTGCTACCCCCTGTCCAAGGTTCCCTTTAGGTTTGTTTTTTACCTTTCTTTTGACCACGTTAGGAGGGTAATTCTCCTGATCATATTGGTGTGGTTGATTCTGGGACAGCTTCACAAAGTTCACTTGCGTGTTGTTTTGTGTTGGTGGTTTACATGTTTGGGACTGAGCATACTATTGTCCCATGTTTGCACCTAGCCGTTGGGGGGGAGTTCTTCTGTCAGTTCTTCTTCCTGCGTACTGGGTCCCCCCGGCCGGAGGGTGAGATCCTCCTTGGTGATACACTGGCGCCCTATTCGTCAAATTTTGCTACTACATATGATGACTTTGAAATCTGGGTTGAGACATGTCCTGGGTAGACCCATGTGCGTAACCGAGATTCTGACTGCTGCTGTCTAGGTACCCTTGGGGCATTTAACCAATAAGTTCATTTGCAGAGTTTGACGCACCTGGAAATTCTTGATAAGATTGCAGGCGTAGGGCATTAGGCAGGATATTGTATATGTATCCTAATTGCGTATAAATCAGTTCAAGTTGTTGGGCTTTACTGATTGCATCCTCTTCGGATGTGGGGTTACATTGTGCCACATCCTTTGAAATCTCCTCCGTCAGAGTTTTCAAGAATAAATCTAAAAGGACTCGGTCGTTGAGTTGAGTTTTGAATAAGCTACGACGCCGTCTCCACTCATGGAGATGTTCAAAAATGTGGGTAGAGGGAGATTGTCTGAAATGAGTGAGTAAATCCATTCCTGAATCGTGGTGAATGGGTAGCTGAAAGTATGTAAGGAACGTAGTAGCGAGGGCGCTAAAGGTTTTGTGTGAAGCAAAGGGTTGCTCGACGTACCATTTCACGGCCACTCCCATGAGAGTGCATTGAAACAGCCTCAATCGAATAGTATCATCAATGATGCTATTCGATGAGCACCACAGGTTAAAGGTCATTATATGATTCCCTGGGTCTTCCGCTTGCTTTCCCTCAAACTTTGGTATGTCTGAAGGGAGCTTCGTGGGCATGGGAGGCCAATTGGGGTCGTGTGCGATGGGGTCATTGATGAGCTTGGTTAAATCTGGTAGATTTAACGCTGCTAAGAAGGGTGACTGAGAGTTTGACGCCATGGCAACGTGTGAAGACACGAAGTTCTGGTTAGAACGAGGGTTAGTCTGTGATGTACCTGGTTGTGAATTCAGCCGGCTTCCCGTATGGGATGCACTCTTCTGCCCCCTAGGGTACAAGGGGGGAGTGATGTGCGGTGTGGTGTTGGGAGACTGACTAGGGTTCCCAATGAAGGTTTCTCCAACAAAGGAGGAACCAACCACTGTGACAATGTTCTGTCTTTGACGCCTAAACAGTGAAAGACCTGGAACCCCTCTCGTTAATGGGGGGAGGTCCAAAAGACGCCTGGATCGACGAGGTTCCATTGGAACCGTTTGAGGGTTTTCCAAGTTAGGTTTTGGAAAAAAAATTTGAGGGGATTGAGCCTATGATCACGTCAAATTTATGGCCACATACATAAAACAAAGCAAAAATGAAATGATTTTTCCTTTAATTTAATCTATGTGATCAATCAAGCAAAAAATGGTTTTTTTTGTTTGCACGTGATACTCAAAAATCCTAGAAGACCTAATAACATCCTCACACACTCAAAAGTAACTGGGCCTTGAGAGGATTTCTTGCGAGTGCTGGCACAATGTCCCGAAAGAACTGGCGACGCCCCTATTCAGCCGAAGAGAATCAACCAAGGTAAGGGTAGAGGGTCTGCGCTTGCCTGCACCATCACCTATAGGATAAAGGATGCCCTAGTTTTGGCCACTAAGAACCACCGTCCCATGTGAGCATTCGAGTCTTGGGCTTCTTGGTAGTCAGCTAACAGTACCGAGTATTAGACGGGTTAGGTAGCCCCAACTAATACCGCATGCACTGCGCCTAAGCCTAACCCCCTCTGAATCGGGTCTCTGCAACGCTTAGGTTTTCTTTTCCGTGGGATGATAGGTGGATTTTAAAGCTCCCTAAAAATGCAACTTCTATGTTTCAAATGTGAAGTGTGATCAAGGCGGCTTATTGGATGCCTACCCCCTTGATCCTAACTTAAACTATAATTTCTCTTGTGGCCCCTGTGGGGAGAGTTTAGTGAGTTGGTTTAAGTTATTTTTAGGTGGCTTTCTTTTCTTAGTGGGTGAATGTGTGTGAGCATATGGTGAAAAATCTCATAATTTGAACATATGGATATCGGTGATCCGTTACAAATTTCCCCTAGTTAAACTATGTGACGTTGTTCCTTGCTCAAATAAAAATCATTTGCGGATAGTGGGCCTCTTCCAAAACCTCTTAATTATTCTATGTGAATGATTAAAGGGAGATGGGGAATCACAAATGTAGAGTGTTCATATGCTTTTCTAGGGTCACCAAATGGCGCAAAGATAGCAGAGATTACTTACTCTAACTTGAGATTCAATCCTAGTCCTGCAATTTCCTAAATGCAAAAATTGAAATGTAAACTAAACAATTTCTACACTAGCTTATGCATGTGTGGTCATGAGCCACTTACTTGGACTAGTTAGACTAAGTGTGCATACCATAATTTGCAAAATACATAAATTGTTCGATAAGCAATGGTTAATTCGCCCCGTACTTAAACTATGTGAGCACTTTTTGCAAAAAACCAACTTAAATGAAAACTAACTAAATGCCTACAAAAAGCAGCAAAAATTAGTCTTCAGAAGCTGTGGGGTATCAACACAGGTGTTGGAAAATACATTAGGGCTGCCAAACACACTTACAAGCAGAAAAAATGCAAAAGGTAGGGAGAAAAAATCTCTCTGCAAATTGTGTAAAAGCCTCTAACAGGTGCGCTTTCCTGTGCGCAGGTCACTCCTGAATGTGCGCCCTGCGCGTCTGTGTGTAAAAACAGTGCGCAAAATTCCTGCAATTAAAAAATTAGGAGCTACCTTCTTCAGTCTATCACCTCAGTGATTCTAGGGACTGCAAGATGGATCAGAGGGCTATCAGCTCCACTCCAGCATAGACTAAGGGTCTCCTGCAAACAATGGCACAACCACATAAACTTGAAACACATCAGTGGAGTCACCAATCCTATTGTGGTGGATTCAACACACAGGTGTATGAAATCACACACGTTTAGAGAATGTGGTATTTTCTCTAAACCATAAGTAACAGGCAGTATCTAGGGGGAGCTCAGAAGTATAAGACTTAAAATGAAGTAATACACTTAAGTATGCTCTGTTAAAAAACTAAAACTAAAAACAAATAAGAAGCTATAGAGAGTTCCAAATAGTAACAAGGTAAACAATGGCTCGATGGCCTTCTTCTTATTGAATTCTTGGAATGAAAGAAAATCTTACCCACTTGCCGAAGGGCCTAGGTAGTGGCTCTAGGACCCGATGCAAGGATGTTTGTCCTTCAAGTTCTGCCTTCTGACGCAGTTCAACTCTCACTCTCTGTTGCAATGGGCTAAGATTTTTGGGTGGCCAAAAATCGAGTCCTTTTCTTTAGCTCTTGCTCCTTGGTTCACACAAACAGCTGGTGTTGCTTGGGAAAATTTGGCCAGCATAACCTTGTGATCACCCATTGTTCATATCTTTGAGGGTTTATATAAATGAGCTTTCAAACCTCCTTCCTTCCCTTGGTACATGGTGGATAGTGACCCTAGGGAGGGGCAATATTCCATTGTGGGCTGAAATATGCTTTTCTGTGCTCACACAAGGCCTAAGGAGGCATTGGTGCTATCCTTAGGTGTCTTTCGCATAAGGAGAAACTGTCATTTGCTTGTTTGTGGTCTCGGAAATGTACTTTTTTCCATTTCCAGGAATGCACGCTTATCGGGCTCCAGTGCGTGCAAAAGGCGCCCTTATCGAAGAAAAAAGCGCGCATTCGGGCATTTATGACTAGTTCAATCTTGAATTTCTCAAAACCTTAGAGATTCTAAATACTTTTGATTCCATAATGTATCCCTGTCCTATAAATCCTTAGGCTCGACATTAACTGATGTTGTTTTCTATTGTACGATTTTATAGTGTTAACATTGTCCTTAAAGGAAGGATCTGTAGATGGATCCTACTGTTTCAGGAGTTCACCTTTGAAGTGATAGTGAAACCAGGAAGATTAAATGTGGGTCCTGACCATTTATCGAGACTGGAAAATGGAGAGAATGGAGGGCCCCTGGATGATCAGCTGCCAAATGCTGATCTCTTTAGAGTATAAGCCATCCCGGACTATTTGGAACAGATAGCAGTCTATCTGGCAATGGGACAGTGCCCGACTGAATATACAGTGACTCAAATAAGACATATTGTTGTAAAAGCAGCTGAGTATCAATTAATAGCAGGACAACTATATAATATGGGACTATTCCAAGTCTTGCGGAGATGTGTCATGGACCATGAAAGAGAGGATATACTATGGGAGTGTCATTGCGGAGTTGTGGGGGGTCACATCGGTGCAAAACCCACTGCAAGAAATATATTACAAGTAGGGCTATGGTGGCCCACAGTACACAAGGATAGTAAAGCATTTGTAAATAAATGTGACGTCTGCCAAAGAACGGGACTTCCATCACACCGAGATGAGTTGCCACTTCAACCTATAAGAGCACTGCAACCATTTGAAAAATGGGTCGTTGATTTTATAGGAACAATCGCACTTGTCACAAGACATTCACAGGCAAGGTACATAATTACCACAACAGATTATCTTACCAGATGGGTAGAGGCAGCACCCGTAAAGGATTTCACGGCAGATATAGCAGCCATGTTCATTTTTGAAAATATCATTCGCAGATTTGGCTACCCCAGAAGCCTAACCAGTGATCAAGGTACACACTTCATCAATACAACAATCAAATCTTTGTTAGATAAATTTATGGTTCAACATCATAAGAGCAGTATGTACCATCCCTAGGCAAATGGAACATTTGAAGCATTTAATAAGATCCTAGAAAAAGGACTAACAAAGATTTACAATGCCAATCGAGATGACTGGGATGAGCGCATACCAGCAACATTATGGGCATACAGAAAAACTGTAAAAAGATTGCACAATCAGACTCCTTTCCAGCCGGTGTATGGGAGGTAAGTGATGGTACCTACTGAATTTATCATATCGAGTCTGTTAATCGCTTCAACACTACATTTGACAGAGGAAGAATCAATCTAGGAATGCCTCCATGAGCTACAAGAGCTTGAAGAGGACATATTTCTAGCAGAATTCCATCATACCGTCCAAAAAGACAGATAGAAATATTGGCATGATAGTCATATCAAACATAAAATGTTCACAGTTGGAGGGAAAGTTTTATTGTATGACAGCAAATTTCAAAATTTCTCGGGCAAGCTTAGAATGCACTGGATGGGACCATACCATGTCATTGAAATTCAAGATTCAGGAGTAGTTCGGTTGGCACAGCTAGACGGCCAAGTGTTACAAGGATGGGTGAATAGCGCACACCTGAAGCCTTATCACGAGTAAGTTTCATTATTTTCTTTCCAGAATAACTCTCGCAACCAAGAGGAGTAAGTAGGGTAGAATAGAGATAGATTGATTCAATAACTCTCTCTCACCCGAGAAGAGAATAAAATAGGAATCAAAATAAAGAACAAACTTCAGTAGCAAGAGGAAAATCAACTTTTGTGATGTGGAGACTAGATCGCAACCGATTGTGGTCAGGGGGAGGGTAGTGTCTAGCGCATCATCCATGTCAGAAAGCCAAGCGAGTCAAACATCATTCCGTCATAATAACCCATCATACCGATGTTAGTCTGTAGGATCACCCAGATTTGAGAATTAACTACCATAATTAGTAACAACCATACCGTAATAAATTTTCCATATTAAGCCATAATCGTTACTCATCACGTCTACCCAAATCCCGAAGACACAGTCAGCAATGTCATAATACACCACATCGCGGTAACTAATCGCATGATTATAGCCACGGGGGAGGCAGAAAAATTAATTATTTATGGGGTCTTATCAACCTCATTCGTGCCAGTTACATTACTTAACCCGCATGAAAGAAGAAAGCACGAGAATGACGGAAAATTCCGAGTTAGAACAAGAAACATCCACATCAGTAAGTGAAATTTCATCAAGTAAGTTCAAAGAGACAATCCAGTAGCAAGAATTCACATAGAGAGAGAAAAGATAGCACTTCAAGTATACAAAAGAAGGAAAAATACGACAAAAGTAGCAACAGCAGTCATCGAGCCTGAGCTCGATGAGAGAATTTAGAAAATGGAATTATTAGTGGGAAAGTATGACAATGTGTTGTTGATCGACACAGATTTCACAGATTCAGACCAATTTCTATCTATGAAGAGGCGGGTCTACATAGAGAATTATGCCACGAAAGGAGGAGGGGAAGCAGTAAGAATGAATCTGGAGTTCAGAGGTATCTAGAGGTCGACAATACTGAACCTCAGGAACCGCCCAGTGTTTGGAACCACAGGAACAGCAATGCAGTGTACGAAGTTCCTTCTGAGCAGACTCCAGAATGGATCAGTGTGGCTAGGGAGGGAGATATTGATGCATGAAGAAGATATCAACAGACTCACAGGATTATCAGGAGAAGGAAGGGATGTCTCCACAGTGTTCCAAAACGTCTCTAAGAGAGCAAAGAAGGTGGGATATTATGACTAATATAAGAAATACAACACTAGAAGAGGAGGGAAGGGGACGAAGATAGACCTCATCAACAGTCCAGTAGTTAAATTTGCATGTTACCTAATAGCAGGCAAGACGATGAGGCACTACACGAAGGGCAAATGCACCCTTGACGCCATTTCAGTTGCGGAACACTGCCTCCAGGGAACCCAGCTGAACTGGTGTACGTTTCTACTAAACGAACTATTAAAAGCCTGCGAAGATAACTTCAAAAGAGCCACCGGGTTCAATTATGGCTATCTCATAATGGCGTTTGCAATGTGTATATGGAATCACCCGGGGGTGAGACAGCTCGTGGAAATCACAAATGACCAGCCACTGGCGATGAAGTTCACACCCTGGAAAATCTTGGGAGATCCCAGCACAAAGGAGGTAAATGAAGAGGTGTTCACATTCTGGTACAGGCATGAGGTGGATGTAGTGGTGAGGCAGCAAAGGGTTCCGAGGAATCTGTTGGAAAGATATTCCTCTCAGATATGGTTTGGGGTCACTCACAAGCAGACATATATCAGACCCACTTGCATGGATGAAACCACGTTTAAGATGAGACAATTAAAGTTCCCGGTTGACGAAAAGGTGTTCCACATCGAACTCTGTCATGGCTGGGAGTTGGAATGGATATCAGAAGTGGAATCCATCCCTATTCATTTTAGGGCATGCTGCCAAGAGCACTACCGAGGGAGACACCAGAGGAAACAGCGAGTAGAGTGTCTCGACTACAGCTAACCCCTTTACTAGAAGAGCTGGACATGAGGGTAAAGGGCTTCAATTGGGTAATTCAAACTCTCACAAATGCTTCTCCTGTGTTTCCTTATTTTTCAAAGTTTTAATCCTCAAGCTCTGCATCACCTTCCATGGTTGCACCTATCGTCACTACCCTACCTTCCACCATGTTTAAGTCACCCCCAGCAATCACAGTAATTCCAATCCGAAATATTAAGGCACCTAAAGCACCCATAGCTACCCCTAAGGCCAAGAAAGCAAGAATCATGGTGCCTAGGAAAATAGTTTGCCTCTCCGAGGAAGATCACACCCAACCTATGGATATGGGATTACCAATTCAAGAGGAGCCAGAGGTGGCCACCCAAGTCACCTCCGAGCTACCTGTGTTTAATCTGTTCTCGGTTCTAAATATTCAAACAGCATCTCCACCCCACACTCATACCTCTTCACCTCGCACTCACCATTCATCACCTCATACTTCATTCACTTCCAAGGACCAATCCACCCGCACTTCATCCACCTTAGCAACTATCTTAGACCCAGTAAAGGTAAGAAACAAGACAAATGGGGACACTGAGGTAGAAGTTAACTCAAGTACGGCTATGGTACCCAAGGTTAGCCAACCTCTGATGGGGCAGGGCACTTTCTTGGACCTATTATTTCGGGGAGGATCTTTTACTGCAGACACAACGCCCTCACCAAAGGAGCTGAACCCATTTCAGCAAGCCAATTTGATACTACAGCAGATTCAGACGACCACAAGTATGAATAACCCAAAAATTTAGTTGTTGCAATAGTACCAACCCACATCACCACATGAGCACTCAGCAAGATCAATAGTGAGTGGTCAACCCCTCAAAGAGAGACCGCCAAGCAACGACATGTCCGGCGCTGAGAGTATGCAAACCTGGGGTACCGAATAACTGTACAACTTCATCTAGCAAGCAGCACAGTAGGCAGAAGGGCTGCACAACGACCTCCAGCAGATTTTCAAGCAGCAACAATAGCAGATCATTGCACTTACTGAAGAGCTCAACCAGCTAAAGGGGGAGAGGTAAAATCTGTAGGAATAGCTATAAAAGATAACAGATATCTTCAAGTATATCTGGCCAACAACAATGGCCCAAGATGACAAGACGTCGGAAGACATATCGGCCTGCTCCATAGTTGAACGTTTTATTCGAGTGAAGATAACATGTGAAAATATCAGTAAGGAAAATCAAGAGCTCAAATAAACACTCACGTCAAAACACGCGTTACCAGATACTGCTGTGATATATGCCAAGAAGGTTACCGAGAAGCAAAAATAGGAAACTGGAATGCAGGAAACCCTGGGGACGACAGTAAGAGAGGCTTACAACCTCCTGAAGCATTTACACGAATGCTCTAATTCGTTAACTATGAAAGCCCAACCCATATCAGCCCAACTTTAATAAATTTCACAAGAGATAAAGGAAGCCACGGATCCCGTCGGCTTAACCCAGTTATAGAATCAAGCGTGGGTACTGGAGATCATGATACATAATTTAGAGGAGCATTATGCTGCCACAAAGCAGGTCCTTAAAGAGCTAAGGCAACCCGTCAAGCATACAGCAGATGTCCACTGAGGTTGAAATAAAAATCAAAGAAGTATTCAGCAAGCTACCGCCCATTGCAGGTGAAACCGAGGTTGAAAGAGTTGCAACCGAAACTGGCCAGCTCATCAAGGAATGGCAACAGGCAATTAATGACTTCGCAGAACTCAAGTCTTCAGCATTGGAAAAGGTTCCCGAGTTGGGGCCTTTGTTTGGACAGAGCGAGGAAACTGAGAAGATAGGGTCAGCCATAGGGGTAGACAGACCAATGGAAACCAAAACAACAGGAAAGGATTTACTCAGGACCAGTCAATAGCATGTGGTCGGGGCCTGTTGGGGCCTCTTTTTTTTAAATGAAACAGTTTTGAGTTGCGGAGAACAGGTGGTGGAGCGCAATCACGGTAGAAAAGGAGCTGTCATGGTTGCGGATAGCTAGAAGATAGGTGGCATGGAATTTGTGGTAAAAAACACAAATGGCAGGAATGGGAAACAAAGACAATCAAAGAAAATCCCAGTGATCAAGAATAAGTGGCAAACAGTGAAGCAAGAAAAGAGGAAAGACTGACAGTCACGTTGGCAGAAGAACAAATAGGAAATCAGCCAGCGTAGACAGAGAATTAGTCCGGCAGAGGGTTGAGGAAGAGATTTGTAGGAGAGCTCTATTAGATCACTGTTGTAATGTACCACCCTGTAACAGACTCTGCGAAGTAATGTAGTTGTTTGATATTGATAGTGAAATATAGCTCTACCTGTGTTTGATGTTCTGAGTTCACTCTTAATTAGTTGCTTATTGTGAATGTATGGCCTGTTTTAAATTTTAATTTTGTATCTTGAATATGCTTAATGAGTGATATCTTATGCAAAGTAGCAAGAGTTGTTTGTTGTTTCAAGTTCCTTCAGTTTTACTTTATGGTTGTAATCGGTCAATACTTGATCTGATTCCTAACCTTACTAAGGTCACGGCACGCCTCGGGTGAGACGCTTTGCTCCTCAAAGTAGGATGAAAATTTCGGCGTTGTGCTAGACTACTGCGGAAACCTTGTTGGCCTCTCTTCAGAACCTAGGTCTTGCTCAGAGACCTCCTTCTTCGCCAACACATGCATTGTTGGTTGGGAGTCTAAGGACACTACTCCTTCGATCTCATATTCTTGGTTATTTTTTGTATATATTCAAGTTTTCTCCATCCTTATGAGTTTGATCTTCTCATCTTACACTATTCCATGGATATAGCAGCATATTTGAAGGAGATCCCCACTATTTCTCCTCCTTTGGGGGGTAGTGGACAATCTGAAAAATCAGAACCACGTGATAGGGTTTTAGGTTTTTGTTAAGACCCTAAAAGGGAACACAATCTAGATCATGTCCATTGAGCTTGATAAAGTGGTGACTCTAAAGTAAATCTTGGAGAATCACTTAAGCATTCTTGTAGCCTTCTAGTTCCTTATATTCAAAGGGAAACATATGAAATATTTGTTGCAATTGAAATACTATAGTATATCCTGAAATTATTCCATGATATTGTTGCTTATGTTGCATGGGGGTGCAATGGGTTCTAGAGAGCCAAATTCTTCATCTTCATACAAGGTTGTGGTGCATGGAAAGGTGTCCATTTCAATGGACCAATCTCCATCCATTCCAAGACCGTATATTATTGAAAAAATAGATCAAATGTCAGCATTGGAATTAAACATTAAAGTGGTAAATAATCTATTCTCTTTTCTTCCATCAAGGATGGTTATTTTCATATTTAATGGGTTTTGGCCAAGTTTAGAGAAACAACATTAGTGTATTTGTACGGCATGAACCAAAAATTGTGACATTTATCTGTGTTCCAAAGTATTTTATGTGGTACAGTTTGATTCCAGGGAAGATCTAGATAATTTCCTAAAGGAAGAGCCTTGATTTTGGGGAAGAATGGGATTTTTTATCACTCCATGGTTGATGGAGTTTGATTCTTCAAAAATGGTGGTAACAAAGATGCCATTCTGGGTAAGTTTTCCAAAACTTCCTCTTCCATTTTGGCATCACAAGGTAATAGAGGAAATTGGAAATACTTTGGGTACTTTTAAAAAAGTGGACAAAAAAATAATGCATCTTGGATTATTTACCTTTGCTCATATATGTGTAGAAATAAACTTAAATAAATGTTTTTCTTACCGCATTATGCTAAGACATAGATATTTTCAATGGATAAAAACTTTGGATTATGAAATACATCATGTATATGTTGTACATGCTTTCAAATAGGAAATTTATATTATTCTTGTCTACAGGCTAAAAATCCCTCAAAAAATAAAAAGGGGAGGCTGAGAAAACAAGAGGTTGACAACCATTTGATCCCACCTTTATGGAGGATGAAGGGGAAATCAAGGAGGACCCTCCAATATAAGATGTTATGAACACTCAAAATCCTGATGAAAATGCACAACCCATGTAAAATGTACAAGAAATAGAACTTATCCATGGATATGAATACATTGGAACTATGGCACGCAAATAGGATAGGTTGGTAGGAATGAATAGATTCAATGTATTGGAAAGTTCATATTCTAATAAAGAAACCCCATTGGGTGTTCAAAATATATTCACTGCTGAGAGGGGAGGTGAATCAGTAGTGATGGTCTTTAATCAATTTTCCCCAATTTATACTTTTTCTCAATATCTATTATCCATGCGCATCCACAACATTAGTTCATAAAAACATATAAGCAACAGGAAACTGAAATCCTAACAACCATGAGAAATAAAATCATACACACACACAAGAACACAAGTATTTCTGGTGGAAACCCTTTCGGGAGAAAACCACCCTGTTGTTGTTGCGCTTCTCAATTATTTTTATTATCTTCTAAGCAAATTATTACATGGATTAGCTACACAAATAGTCGTAAGATTTGGCTTTCTCTACAATATGATGGCACTATCAATTTCAGAAATATGTTTCTCCTGCATATCTATGAACTACCATCCATTGAAGCTCCCACGACCAATGATCCTCGCAACCATCATTGGACTATCCAAATCCTATTGGATGGAGAAAAATATTCCTACTATGAATTCAAAAAATCTCTCTATGTTGAAGCCTCCACATGCCTTCACTTCCTTTATGTGAACCATGTTTCATAATATTTCATATTAGGCTCATTTTCTCAACATGAGAAACCCAATAGCTCTAGAATTATGCTCATAAAATCAAACTCTGACTCAGAGGGGGGAATTTTTTCACTCCAACTCACACCAAAATTCTCTCTGAAGCATACAACAAGGCAGCCAAATTTTTATCACAAACTACACACAAAAGATGAATCTTTAACTCAACTCTATCTCTTATTTCTTCTCACAAACCTCTGATATATCTCTACTTAAAATATGTGAGAAACTATTGCATACTATACTTACTCACAATGCTCTCACACTAGCATACTCACTCACTCTCCAAGTAACCAACCAAATAGACACAACCTTCTTCTATTTATCATTTTTTTGTGTTGAGTATTTAATTAAATGATATAGGTTATGGAAGACTCAACAACTTTGTTCACATGCTTCAGATTTAGTTGAGAAAGTATTCTTGACTAGATAAATTACTAACTCCACTATCCCTTTGAAATCTTCAACTTTGATCAGCTTCTAGAGGGCCCACAAACTGTTCTGACCATATGCCGAAAATTCTCGATCAAAAACTTCGCCACAACACAAAAACAGACTCAGCAATGCGAGGAACGCGGAGCTTTTCTCATCAAAACCCATAGTCACTCCCTTAGCACTGCTCTGCATGTGAATTTACCATTCTAGAGTGATATTCAATCCCTTAGGCTGCTCTCCATGTAATTATGGCCCTAAAACTGCTAACTTGACTCAACAAGCATGTGACTAGGAAAAGGAACCTTCGAAGAACCTTGCATTTCTCTCAATCTAGATCGAATTTTGAAAAATAGCTCCCAAGAAAGAAAATTTGGTTTGTTCTGCACAAAACCCATGTCTTATCATTTTGAGATCCATCCTCATTTTCCCATAAAATCCAATGCTAAATTTTCACTTATATCGAAACACCATACTAAACAATTGGGCCTAAAACTGAAGTAAAACCTTTTTTCTTCAGTCTAGAAGTTATTCCATCTGATGGAACATCTTTTCCAGTTTATAATAAATCCTCCAAGCCTCTACAACAGGTCTGAAACTGATGAAATAGGATAAGAACAAGTCTATGACATACTTGACCTATCCTGCCAACTTTTAGGGCCAAGACCAACACCTCCATCTCCTCAAGCAGCAACCAAACATCTCCAACACTTGTAAGAACACATCCATCACCTCTAGCAACATATCCATTTCTTGTAGCAACAACCTCAAGTCATCTAAATTCCCCCATCAATTACAAAGGCATATCCAACATAATCAACATACAACTGAACACATGAAGCAACATATGCAATGTCTCCAAGACATATAGAGACATATGCAACATCTAGAGTAGCATCTCCTGCCAACTCAACATTTCTAGAATTCATCTCCTCAGCAGCTACAACATCATTTCCACTGGGTCTATTCATAATATGTTGACATCAATGCCAACTAACAAGAACATTGATTAATCACCATCACACATGTATATCACCAGCAACATTGTTGACATCAATTCCAATAAACTCCCCCTTTGGCATTGAAGTCAACCCCCCAGCCGAAACACTCAATTTATCATCATCCTCTCATTCTCCCCCTTTGATAACAATGGAAAAGGGCTAAATATGTCAAGAATGAATATCATAAACTCCTCTACCTGTAAGGGGATTCATCATCAAAAACATAACTTCACTCAGTAACATATGCAGGTGATGAACAATGGGGTGCAATACTAAGAATAACAACAAACACTCCCCTTGGAAGATATGTGCACTAAACTCCCCCTAGACACAAACTATGTCCAATTGTCAACACACTAGAGAAACAACATACATCTCCTACCAGTAGAAATAATAAAATCTCACTCAGCAACATCAAACACTAAAACACATACATCTTCTACCAGCAACAATAATAAAATCTCCCTCAGCAATATCAGAAACTAAAACACATACTCTCTCCCTTGAAGCAATAACGTCATAATCCATGTCATAGCAGTAGTAGCATATCATATCACCAACACATACAAGAAACAGAAGAATGTGATCTACTAGCTTCAACAACATTGATAAACTCCATAACATCAACAGCACATATCCATCCACTCTAAAGAAAGAACCTCAAATACATCCTCTCCACCGTATATTATCCAGCAACAGAAGAAACTCATACATGTCACCAGAAACATCTCTATCTAGAAGCAACATATCTCTAAAGTAGACATGGTAGCAGCAGCTACATGATGATAGGTCACAACAATGTGACCAACCATACTCCATTAAACATAAACATCTCCATGGTTGAATGCAAACTGAAGTACATAGTTTCCAATGCCTCTTGCCATATGCAAGAGGCTACTCCACATGGACCAAAGACTATGACCAAAAGATATGAAAAAAATTACATGGCCTCATAGGATTATAAAAAGTCTTCCAAAGGATAATACATGATTGTACAATGACAAAAATAAGCCCATATATGGTTGAACCATGGCTCATATTACTCTGTCTCAATGCATACATGACTCCAGAAAGCCTCTCCATGATAAGTATCAGAGTATAAAAAAATAATACATCGTTTTACTGACACTACTAACAGCCAATACATAGTTGAACCAAATCTCATAACTCACTATGCAACATATGGAAATCATGGCTCAAATCTCTATGACACATTGATCCCAAAAAATATTTTGCTTGAGATGTGTTAAAGAATTACATGAGAAAATTGCAACTTTAAATAAGAAAATTTAAAGGCATAAACATAAGAAGAGAGAATAAATTAACATCATGCAAGAAGACATAAAATTGATATCAGATTTCGTCCAGGAGGGACTACGTCTCTGGGCCCTACTCAAATAGTGGAGAGGCCCTCTTTCATTAAGTGGAAAAAAATAAAGTACAAGTATAAATTGAGAAATTTCACCCTTATACCTCCATAGCTGAAAGTGCCTGAAAATTGTAGACCTCTGATGAAGAAATGGACATCACTGTAGGATTCGTGGTGTCGAGTAGTGCAGAATCCATATACAATTTTCCTGAATTTGACAAAGATAAAATATGACCCCTCTGGAAAATGGCTCAGATCATGGTTCTGCCCCCTCCTGCACACTGCTCATGGATCCACTATATTGATTTTTGTACTTGCTCCTGACCTGCCTGGGCGCACTTATAAATTGCAGATTTTCAATAATGCGGTGTTGGCGGACTTTCCAAAGCAACCCGCTAGCCGATTTGGTTTGTGATCCGTTATGTGAGGGAGGGGGTCAAGTGGTCAAACCCTGCCCCCTCCATAAAAAGTTTGAATACGTTTGAAAATATGCGGCATGTATTTTAAACAACCCGTTGCATTTTTTAATGCTAAGTATGGGGGGGCCAGACCCGCATTGTGCGGCCCACCCCTTAACTTCCCCGGCTCTCCATGTACATGGACATGGAGAGTGGGTTAGGCGGTGGGTTGACAACCCCCGCCCACCCAAATATATTGTTTGTTATTACAGTGGCGGTGGGTCCAATAGGTTCACGACCGCCGGCCCATATTTAGTTTAATTTGGTTATGACATGCAGTTGGGGGGTTATGTCATGCGGAGTGGTCGACGAGGTTTGGCCACCTGTCGACCCTTTTTATAATTTTTATTTTATTTTATTTTTTTAAACAAAATGATTTTTTTTAAATCTTCCAAATTTTTTACCGAAGGAGACAATTTAACTATCTCACAATTTCGCATGGAATCTGGCTGGAGTTGGCCGAAATCTGGTGGTTGGGCTTCAGCAAATTTTTACCCTCCTTAGTTTGCCACATCACCAAGTCAACCCTCAAATTTTGACTGCTCCTAACTCCTCATACAGACTCAGAATTGAGTGTCGTCTGCGCCATTGGAATCATAAATATGAGATATACAACTTGACTTTAAGTTTTCCACATTCTAGACACTTTTATTTTGAGCTTTTGTACTCAAGCCACTTGTACTTGGACCTGTTCAATCCACCTGGATCATTCCTCCCCACTAAAGAGCTTTTGGACCCCAAAAGCCTTATCAATCAACAGGAAAGTGAGGGAATTGCTTCCTCACCTTCTCGTTTTCAAGTCATTTAGCTTTACTTGGGTGCATCCCTTTGAAACCAACACGAAGATATTCTACATCTACCCGCTGTGAAGTCTTAGTTCTTCGATCGATAATGATGTCCTCTAGCAGTTCATCGAGATACTCTGGTGCAAATTCATCCACTGTAGGAACTGATCCTACCTCCTCAGTGTCCATAATCAATGGTCGTTCATAAAGCTTCATATTTTAGACATTCACGACCGAGTATATCTACATGTATACAATCAATTTGAGTCGGAAATCATTATTCCCAATCTTCTCCAATATGGTAAATGGACCATAGCGGATTGGTCACAATTTCTTGCCTTCCCCCTTCATTAGATCCTTTCTGATATGGAACCACACTTTTTCACCAACTTAAAATTTATGGTCGAATCGGTGCTTATCACGTCGGCCCTTATATCGGGCCTGACTCTTTTCTGACTTCTCTTACACTGCTTGGTGATTTTTCTGTATCCGTTGGATGAACCGTTGTGCTTTTTCCCTGTCATCACGTCCATTGGCATCTTCATCTCTTCCATAGATCATGTCAAAAGGTTCCTTTGGTAAGTAACCAAAACATGTCTCAAATGGTGAACGTTGTGTAGAGGAATGCACTGCTCGGTTCTAGGCGTGCTTCACATATGGAAGATGCTCATCCCACAAATTGGGATGTTCGCTGCAATAGCCCGACAACAAGTGTACCACGGTACGGTTGACGACCTATGTCTATCCGTCGATTTATGGATGGAATGTCGTACTTCTCTTCGACTTGATGTCCATCATACGCCAAAAGATGGTCCAAAACTCTCTAAGGAAGCGAGAGTCTCGATCTGACACAATTTATGTGGGCAACCCAAAGTGGACCTATACATACTAAAAGAAAAGAGAAGCAGTCTACTCAGCAGTGACCTACTTTTTACAAGGCATTAATATGCACATTTTACTAAATCGGTCGATGACAACATACAAATAGTTGAGACCCTTTCTAGACATAGGCAAACCTCCTACAAACTCCATCAACACACTTTCCCATGGATGACCCGGAATAGGGAGTGGTGTGTAGAGCCCAAGTTTTCTATTAGAGGGCTTTGAAACAGAACACATCACACATCCCTTTATGAAATGGGTTACAATGTTTTTCATATGGGGCCAAAATAAAAACCTTTGCAAATGACATAATTTTTTTTCGACACCAAAGTGACGAGACACAAGAGAGGTGCATGGCTCTCGAATTACATGTACCCTTTCTGTTGTGGGTATGCATAATTTTTTAAGGTGATACAACAGCTTCCCCTGCAAATGATAGTTGTCCACCTGTAAGCCATGAGTTATTTTTTCATATATTTCTTTAGATTCATCATCATTAGCGTATTGTTCAGCATAACTTTCAAAAGACAACGAAGAATTGTGCAAAATAATAGAAGAAGAAATAGGAGGGTGAGAGAGCATATCTGCTACTTTATTACTAGTGCCCTTCTTATACTTTATTACCAGATGAAACTGTTGTAGTAACCCCATCCACCTGAAATGACGAGACTATTGTAGCTTGGCCTGTGACTAAAGGTATTGCAAGGGCTGATGATCCATATGGATAATGGTTTCCTTGCCGATCAGGTAGTGTTTCCACTTTTTCACACTTTGGACCAAGGCATACAATTCCTTGTCGTAAGTGGGGTAATTGACGACAGCCTGGGAGAACTTATTTGAATGGAAACATATTGGCTTCTTCCGCTGCAACAGTAAAGCTCCCATGGCATACCCAATGGCATTGGTTTCGATCTCAAAAGGCTGCTGGAGATTGGGTAAAGCTAGGACTGGTGCGGTGATGATTTTCTCTTTCAGTGCTTAGAAGGACTTCTGCTTCTTTCCTCCCCACTAAAAGGCTTTTTTGATACTTTTCATTGCGTGTAAGGATGATGCAATAATGGAGAAGTTGGAAATGAACCTCCTTTGGTATTGTACTGCACCTAGAAAACTACAGACCTCTGTTACATTGGTAGGCTTAGGCCATTTTACAATCACCTCAACTTTGGAGGTGTATATTTTTAATTTACCATTACCGACAATATTACCAAGGTAAACCAAAGAGGTTTTCCCAAACTCACACTTTGAAAACTTTACTTAAAATTCTTCCCTCTTTAATACATCAAACACTTTCTTTACATGGCATACATGTTCATCCGAAGTCCTACTAAAAACAAGTATATCATCTACATACACAAGGAAAAAATCATCAATGAAAGGCCTAAAAAGCTCATTCATGACCCTCATGAGTGTGGCTAGAGTGTTTCACAATCCAAATGGCATCATCATCCATTCGAACAACCCTTTTTTGGTCTTGAAAATGGTTTTCCACACGTCCTGCTCTACAATTCTGCCCTGGTGATAACCACTACGCAAATCCAATTTGGTGAAATATATGGCATTCTTTAATTGATCTAAAAAATCATCAATGTGAGGGAGAGGGTATCAATTTTTCACCGTGATTTTGTTTAGTGCCCGATAATCCACACACATCCTCCATGTGCCATCTTTCTTGGGTACTAACACAATCGGCGAGCTGCAAGGAGAAGTACTTGGTTGAATGACCCCTTTGTTCAACAATTCATGTACCTGCTTTTTGATATCCTCCATTTGGATAGATGACATCCTATACATACCAATGTTTGGAAATGGAGCATCATGTTGCAAATGGATCTCATGTTGAATTTCTCGTTTCAGAGGCAATCCTATAGGTTCCTGAAAAAACTCATCATAGTTATAAAATACATCACATAATTCATGTTTATGAGCCAGATCACATCCTTGGAAAGCATCAGATATTTCTACATCTTTTTCTCTCACAACCATGAGCAAACACCCCTTGCTGGAATTCACCAATCTCTTCATATGTCTTGCACTTACAAGACTAGCACTGACTTTGGTTTGATGAGCTCTTACAATATACTCTAACCCATCTTTTGTGATTTGGTGTTTATTTTCATGTCGAAAGAAAACTGCTTTCCTGTCGCAAAGATAGGGACTCCCTAACACAATACCACAGATATACAATGGTATGACGTCCAGTTCTACTTCATTTACCAATTTAGAAGAAATTACAAATTTAACCTTACATTGTTTGGTTACATTTATTTTTACTTTATCATATATCCATCCAAGCGGATAAGGTTTCAGATGAGGCTTAACTTATAAGCCTAACTTTTTAACTAAGGATTTTGAGATTAAATTTTCTTGAGAGCCTGAATGAAATAGAGTTTCTAATTTCGTATTATTTATGAAAACTCTAATATGAAACAACTCAATTTTCTTTTGTTCATTAGGAAGAGGCTCATCTGATGAACTAGTGTTTTCATGCGATCCAAAATTAACATGAAGAGAATGAGTACCTTTTTTTCCTGGTGTTGTGATCAATGCCTCGTCGCCAGAGACGGATCCAAGGTCTTGCTGCGCAGTTTCTACCATATTTTGCTTACCCTTTCCTCCATATCTCTTTGGCTTCTTTTCTGGGTACAGCTTCCAACAATGATCGTCGTCGTGACCTTCCTTTTTGCAGTGAGTGAAATAAGGCTTTTCTCCTTCATCCTTCTTCATTGATATCGTCTTCTTTTCCTTTCCCTTTCCTTTCCCTTTGAATTTTCCATTTGAAGGCTTGAAAGGTGGTTTCTTTGAATGATCATCCTTATCATTTCTACCCCTGCTTTCCAGATGAATGGCCTTTACATTGTCCGATTCAATGGTAGAAGGTTCAAACATTAACAATGAATTTCTAATGTAACTATGTAATGACCCAATGTACTTAGTTACAACTTCAGGTGAATCTAATGAAATGCCAAAACTTAGTGGTTGTTTTCTAAATTCCTCGGTAAAGCTTTGCATGTTTTGTCCTTTACCTTGTGTTAAGTACTGCCACTCCATTAAGGATTTTTACTTATAACCTAAGGGATAGAATTGATCTTTAAGTGCAACAATAAAATTTGACCATGAGGAAAGAAGGTTACCCAAATTACTGTTGCCTTTAATTTTACTCTCCCACCAAATGAGAGTTGTGCCATTTAATCGAAGAGAAGCCAACTGGATCTTTGCTTCATCCTCCACAATCTGTTGAATCTTGCAGTAGAGTTCAAGCTACCTAACCCAGTTGTTAAGTTTCTCTACATTACTTTCACCATTATACATGGGTAGATCAAATTTGACATCTAACTTAAATAAATTTTTATTAGATGCATTTCCAAAATTCCTATGATGATGGTGAGAAGAGGAGGAAGAACTTTCACTTGCTGGAGGAGAAGGAGGTGGATCTCCTCCACCATCTCCATGCACTGAACCTTATCCTTGTGAAGCATTCTCCCCTGCTTTCTCTAGTTTTCAAATCTAGAGAAAAACTTTTCAACCCGGTCTGCCATGGTGTAGAAGGTTTTGCGGAAGTTGAGCTCTTCCTCGTGTCGAGCATCATCACCCATGTTTTTTCTCTTATGTGCATGTCCCGCTTCAGGATCAAAAGACTGTAGTGTCCCTTCACCTCTTCATAGCATGTTTCTAGTTAGCATACAAGCATGTAATTCACATCTACAAACACCTTCTCTGATACCACTTGATCCTAAAAAATATTTTGCTTGAGATGCGTTAAAGAATTACATGTGAAAATTTCAGCTTTAAATAAGAAACTTTAAAGGCATAAACATAATAAGAGAGAATAAATTAACATCATGCAAGGAGACACAAAATTGATATCGGAGTTCATCCAGGAGAGACTACGTCTCCGAGCCCTGCTCAAATAGTGAGGAGGCCATATTTCATTAAGTGCAAAAAAATGAAAGTACAAGTATAAAATGAGAAATTTCACCCATATACCTCCATAGTTGAAAGTACCCAAAAATTGTAGAACTTTGATGAATAAATGGACAGCATCGTTGGATTCGAGGCGTCAAGTAGTGCAGAATCCATATAAAATTTTCCTAAATCTGACAAAGTGAAAATCTGACCCCTCTGGAAAATGGCTCAGATCATGGTTCTGCCCCCTCCTGCACACTACTCATGGTTCCATTGTCTAGATTTCCATGCCCGCTCCTGACCTGCCTGGGCGCACTTATGAATTGAAGAGTTTATATAATATGGTGTTGGCGAACTTTCCAAAGCAACCCGCTATCCGAGTTGATTTGTGATCCGTTATGTGAGGGAAGGGGTCGGGTGGTCAAACCTCGGCCCCTCCATAAAAAGGTTGAATAAGTTTGAAAATACGTGGCATATATTTTAAACAACCCATTACATTTTTTAACGCTAAGTATGGGGGGCCAAACACACATTGGGCGTCTCGCCCCTTAACTTCCCCAGCACTTAGTGTACGTGGACATGGGGAGTGGGTTGGGCGGTGGTGTTGACAACCCCCGCCCACCCAAATATATGGTTTGTTATTACAGTGGCGGTGGGTCCGGCGGGGTCATGGCCGCCGACCCATATTTATTTTAATTTTTTTATGGCATGCGGTTGGGGGCTATGTCATGCAGAGGGATCGACAAGGCTTGGCCACCCGTCGATCCTTTATATATATATATATATATATATATATATATATATATATATATATATATATATATATATATATATATGTATGTATATATATATACATACATCTATACATACATATATATATATATATATATATAGATATATATATATACATATATATATATATATATATGTATGTATATGTATGTATATATATATATATACATACATATATATATATATAGATACATACATATATATATATAGATACATATATATATATATATATATATATATATATATATATATATATATATATATATATATGTATATGTATAGATATATATATATATATATATATAGATATATATATATATATAATTTTTTATTTTCAAACAAAATGATTGATTTTTTACTGAAGGAGACAATTTAACCATCCCGCAATTTCACCCGGAATCTGGCTGGAGTTTGCTGGAATCCAGTGGTCGTGTTTCAGCAAATTTGTGTCCTCCTTAGTTTGCCACATCACCAAGTCAACCCTCGAATTTTGACTGCTCCTAACTCCTTCATACAAACTCAAAATTGAGTTTCGTCTACGTCGTTGGAATCAGAAAGATGAGATATACAGCTTGACATTAATTTTGCCACATTCCAGACACTTTAACAACTCAGGCCACTTGTACTTGGACCTGTTTGATCCACCTGGATCACACATATCAAATGATTTTACAAGAAGCATCTATGAACTCATGAGCATAATACAGGTCTCCTCAATGAGGTATATAACTGAATAAAATGATGCAAAAAGATAAAGCATTAGAATGCATTGTTGACATATAATCATCTCATCAATGCAAATACATAGAACATATGATCCATAACATGTTCTCTACATAGCAACAAGATGATTTCAATATAAGTCACATAAGAGACATGTATCAGCCTCCCTAAATAATACAATAGTAGTAATCGGTAGGCCGCCATAACAATGCATAGTGTCCCATCAATAGCATATATCATCAGTATCATAAACCATCAACATATGGCACACCAATCAACCCAACATATCATCTCTCCATAATTTTACATAGCAGAAACAATAACCATCACATGGAGCATGAATCTATACACTCAAATAAAAATGATGTAAACAATAAGCATATAATGATGTAATGGTAGCAGCAACATAGTATCAGCATTCCATGTTAATAAACATAAGCATCATCATATGTAGCAGCGATGAAAAACATCCATCATAAATATCATGCACCATCATCATACTAATTTCCATGGCACAACCACATGCATAATCATCACCGCAAAATGCATGAAACAAACCAACGGCATATCAACTCATATATGCAGCATATAATCCATGCGTGAGCAAAGCATAAAAATCTGCAACTAATGAGCACAGAGCATGAGATGCATATCCAACTCCTCCAAGGAGTCATAATTCCATGAAAATATTGGAAGCATATAAAGTGCTCCCCCTAAACATGTGTCAACTCTCCTCTTGATCACACCTTAGCAACGACAACATCAGAATCAATAATCCATCAGCATGAAAACATAATCAAAGAGATAAGAATCAATACAAACTACTGCATGCAAAAATAAATAGTGCCATATACTCCCCTTGAGCCCTGAAGGCTTCACATCTATTTTGCAATCTAAATTATCTATCATGCAAGAGAAGACTGCAATATGTGTTGATCTCTTCTACTTTGAATCGGATGATAAAGAGTACTATCTTGGTCTCTTCTTACTTTTCACTCTTCCCTTCAACACATATACATTATCTGGTGTCTTAACTCCTCTAGCTATCACCCTCTTAGATGCTTCCTCTCAAATGAAGCAACCTTTGGAATTGAAGAGAACTTCCTTACCTCCATCAACCATTTAGCTCACACTTAAAATATTTGCTTTAAACCCTCTATGAGCCACACATTTTCTGCATTGGTCCTATTTTCCCCAATATTGGCTTTGCCACTTCCCAAAACTCTTGCAGGTTCACTTCCTTAAAAAATAACATGAACACTTTTAACTTTCTTCAGGAAGTGAAATTTCTCATATTTCCTGACATGTGATGATATCATCCACTATCAATATACCATTTTTAATCCTCATCATGTGATCAAAGAGCAATGCCACATCTTCCTAATTGCTTTTCCCTTTTCTTCCACAAGGCTCTTGGTTGGTTTCTTTCTTGTGGATGTCTTGTTGGCTACTGCTTTTTTATTGATGGTCTTATGGATCTAGGCATCAATCAATACTTGGCCATGTGTCCAAAGTAGTTACACAAAAAAAATTCTACATGACCAAGATAAGAAGCCAAAGGATTTGATCTTTTGTTCCTCATGCTAGATTTCCAACTTCTCGTATTAGACATGCAATCAATGGATTTATGCCTAAACAGGTTACAAGCATAACATAAACCATTAAATGAACTTTTATACCTAAAGGATGATCTCATTCCTTGTTTTCCAAATTGTTGCATGGATGTGTCCAATTTTCTCCTACAACAAGTTTCTTTATCTCCAAACTGATGATAATGAAAACACTCAATAGACTCATTCATTAAGGGAGAAAAATAATTTATATTTCTTCTTCTAATCTTGCTACTCTCAACTTTAGGAGTGAATTGTGTTATTCGCGTAGAAACTCCTTTTGAATCCATTCTTTTATGTTGATGAATTTGTTGCCTCTTTTCTCCAACATTCTCATGGCTAATCACAAATTTTGTTGTAGATTTTCTTTCTTCTATGTTGTTGATCCAGATATTTTACTTCATGGATGCATATAGAATTGAAAATAAAAGAGTGTATAACCAAGTAACTTAAACACATGAAAAGAAGAAGAAAAAATGAGATTAAAGACACAAGATGATTTGATTATGAATTTCACTCAGTGTGGGCTACGTTTCTAGGCCCTACTAAATGTGGGGAGGCCTCTTTCATTAAATTGGAAGTAGAAATGAATTACAAGGAACTTTACAAAAATGACACCTTATATCTTCACTTCTAATGATGGCCTAAAAACGGAGACCCCGGCGGGAGAAACAGACTACACTGTTGGATTCCTACCGAGAAATTGTGTGAAAATGACTATAAACTTCTCACGTTTTGATAATGGAACTTCTGGACCCTAAACGAACTTTCTCAGCATCAACAAAATTCCTCACTCAAGGTTCTGGCCCCCTGGCCACTCCTGGTTCTGTTTCTATTCTCCTCCACCCATTTTTCAAATGCATTTGATTAAGGTTTAAATAATGTTTGATGAGTGAACCAACCAATGTTGGTCGTTGGCCCGTTGGTGGAAAGTGGAACTTGGTGGGCGGAGGTACTAGTTTCAAACCCACGGGCCTCCCCCAAAATGGTGCATTATTGTTTTTTCTTAACCGTTTGGTTAGTGGTTAATGTAATAGTGGCACGTGATATTTTTTTGTGTGTTGTGGAGTCGTTGTGTGGAGCGTGTCGGCCTCCTATCGACGTGAGTTCAAGCCTCGCCAGCTCTGACATATAGTATGGTCAGTTGGGTCATGGGCGGGGTCTCGGGTCAGATCCGCGAGCCCCAAACCTATATTTAATATGTATGTTAACAACCATTGGTAGGGTGGTGGGCGTGGCAGCCTGCCACCCCTTTTTTCAATATTTTTTTTGTTTTATATAAACAATAGCCAAAAAAATTGCCCAGATTTTAAGGGTTATTAGGAAAATTAAGGAGGCGATAAATTCTCCCTTTCTGACCATCGTTTTTTGTGCATTTTCCCTTCACCAAATTGTTTCCTCATTATTGATTTCCACTTGTCCTAATTTGATTAGAACTTTGACCAGCTATAACTGGAGCATACGAACTCGGATTTGAGTGTCGTTCACATCGTTGGAATCAGGACGACGAGCATATGATCTGGTCTTGGTTTCACTTCAATCTGATGAATTTGATTTTTGAGAAATTTCAAAGTCACTTATATTTCTGGATCCACCCAGATCATTCCTCCCCACTAATAATATTTTGGACCGCCAAAATTTTTATCAGTCAATTGGCAAGTGATGGAATTTCCCCCTCACTTTCTCCTTTTCCATCCATCAAGCCTTACTTGAATGCATTCCCTTGAAACCAATACAAAGGTGCTCCACATTCCTTGTCATGAAGTTCTAATCTTCCTGTCAAGAATGATGTCCTCAGGTAGCTTGTCCAACTTAGTATTCAGGTGTAAAATCGTCCATTGTAGGAACCTGTCCAATCTCTTCGGTGTCCATGATCAAAGGAGGCTCATAAAGCTTCAATATTTCCACGTTCACCACTGATTGCATCTGCATATATGCTAGAAAATCGAGATGAAAATAATTTTCTCCAATATTCCCTAATATGATGAATGGGAATGTTACGCACCACCTCGTGGGTGATATCCCCAGGATAAATTTTTCTCCACAATGGACGTCAGTCGGTAGACAGTAGCTCCTTGTAGCCCTCAAATAGCTCTTTGTGCCATTTCTCTGCCACCTGAGCCAACCATGTGGTCCCTCACCCATTTGTATTGATGGTATTTGTGAAGGTGGGCCTCCTAAATCTAAAGGTACACTAGTACATATGGTCAATTTTCAGACACTTTAGTTCCGACAATTTTGACGTATTTTCGAAAAAATCCCAATTTTTTCTCAATTTTCTTAATCTCACCAAAAAGCGTCACTCTTGTGACACTACCTTAAAAACATCAAAATAGCAATGAAACCTTAACAACATCATAATAGCGACAAAACCTTAAAAACATTGGAATACCGACATCGTCACTACCCAAAGCGTCAGAATAGTGAAAAAATCTTCAAAACGGCAGTATAGCAACGTCGTCACTACCCGAAGTGTCGGAATAGCGACGAAATGTTCAAGATGGTGGAATTGTGATGAACTCTTCAAATCGTCATAATAGAGATGAAATGTTCAAAACGTCGGAATTGCGACGAAATTTTCAAAACGTCGGGTCAGGTCGTGCCGTGTGAGGGTCAGGTCGAGTCGTGTCAGGTCGGGTCAGTTCAGGTCATGTCAAGTTGGTGTTGTGGCCAACAACAACCCCCCTTCTTATTTAATATTAGTAATAATACTAAATAAGTGGGGACCCTTAGTCAAAAAATCCAAAAAAATTAAGAAGTATTTATTTCCTTTTCTCAAATAAAACTTACTATCATAACTTAGGGAAATTCCTTTGAAAATCTTTAAAATAAACCTAAGTTTATGATAGAACAAAACATAATCTTTCTTTGAAGAAAAGTACCGCATCCGTCGCAAAAATTGGATATCGTTTGTAAAAGCAGAATCTTTTAAAATTGCGATTCTGCGATATTGCGATAGCGCAATCCCAAAAAACTATACATTAAAGTATTGATCGCAAACCGCATATCGCAGAAAAGTTGTTTAATAAGTTATATTTTGTGAAATTGCGATTTCACGATTTTGCGATATTGTGATTTCGCGATGATATTAGAATGCGATTTGTGGATGTTGCGATTTGCAATGATTGCGATCTACGATTTTGCGATTTTGCGATATTGCACAGCAAATCGCAGATCGCATTATCGTAGATTCTTCTAGCGTGTTGTCCAAAGTAAATCTTTTCATAAATAAATATCCGTTATGCGCTTTGATGTCAAAATTAATGAATGGATTGTTAATCATTGATGGAAATGATTTTTTTTTTATTGAAAGGTTGTTTCACGTTTAAAATAATATTTTTCATCCGCCTTTAGCATTTAAAACTATCCCGTCACCTTTCTCATATCATTACTCTCACGTAATTCGTAACACCACAGGTGCGAAGGAGCAAAAGGATATACAAATCCTTCATAGAGTATTATGAGTAAGAAAGAGAAAGTTTCGAGTGCTAAAAACAAAGAAATGGCTTCCTTATACGCAGACACTGCTTGCAACAAGGATGCCAGTATCACAACTTGGGAAGGGATGCATAATTTGCTCGAAGAAGAAAATCCCGGGGTAATGGAAGTCGCGGCTACTGCAGGATCAAGTAATTCCTCTGAAGCGTCTCTTACAGAATTGTCTTGTTCTTTTCTACACAGAATAGTAGCAAGACTAAGAATTCTTTCGTATACAGATATGGTAAAATGGGTGCTGGATAACACCGATATTTCAGACAGGAAATTTAGAACTCCGGGATAAGAACTTATCGGGTCATTCACTACAGAAGATTTGAGGCTTATGTATCACTTACCGAAACCTCGGGTGACTTACAACAAACAATTTATGGAGAAATTCGCCAGAGAAAATGCAAATTTGGCGGAATGCACCAAGGAATGGACCAAAAGAGAAGAACCATTGAAGAAAAACAAACACGGTATGTACAGTACTGGTTCGCTCACCTCTCCATATTGTTTTTCTGCTGCTATGTTATACAAGCTTTTTGGAAAGCCTGACATAAATATGGTCTTGCTTGAATGGCTCCCTTTGTTGAATGTTGTTGTTAACGCTACAGTTGTAGACTGGGCCAAAATCTTGTCTGATAATTTAGCCACTGCTATTTTCAGTTACCAGTCTAAACAGACTGTTTCTCAGAGGATTTATCCTCCTTTTTATCTATCTGCCTATGTTATGGATTCAATTTGTTTTGTTTCTAAATTCCCTTTGATGGGTTGGCAATGGACAATTCATGATCCCTTGCCTATTCATGTCTATCACAAAGAGTTGTGGGAATCAAAGTTTGTTCCTCATTTTTACAAAATTTTCCATGGCATAATGCTGCCTCTGTACAGAATATTGTATAATAAGGATGCTCCAAGGTTATTCCCAGAAGAAGAAGTCGACATTCTCCTTGTCGCAAGATGGTTTGGAGAAGAGTTGTTTACTTATGTGAGGGTTTTTGGAAGTTCTGCTTCCCCCCATGTTTTACCCCTGTATGTTCCGGATAAACTTGTAGCTCAGGAGATTGCTTATCAAACCTGTGGTGAAGGAGGTTTGACAAAGGAATTAAAGGAGAAGAAGAAGGGAATTTGGCCACAATTTCCCATAGCCTGTGGAACATTTTCATTGTTCAATGTTGGTCATTCATTCAAAGAGGTAAGCAATATTACATGCTTACAACTGTTCAAGTTTTCGGAAAGGCTATTTGATCCAAATGATGTTGCTAAGAATTTTACCACTGCAATCAAGGTAAGGGTATTTTCTGGAGAAGAAGATCCTTTTGATGATATGTTCTTAGGAAAAAACACATTTAAAGAATTTTTGCATTTAGCTCAAACACAGTTATCCCTAGAAGATTTTCAGGAATATAAAGTTTACAGAGAGAGAAGACTAACTACTATCCCTTTGGAAAATTTAGGCTTGGAACCCGCAAGGGAACCAACTCCTAGTGTTAGTGTTAGTGGCAGCTCGGATACAAAAATGTCTAAGTCGAAGTCTGACAAAGAGACTTCTGAGCATTCTAAAAATATTGATAATGATGAAAGCTCAGTGAAAGATACAGCCCAATCAAAAGAGCTTTCACAACAACAGACTTTTACCACTCCGCAGTTGAATCTTCCACCTCTCAATGTACAGCAACCGACAGTCGGGATTGAATTGGACAAAGAATGGGAAACTTTTAATCAATTGCTTAATGTAGAAGGACAGAATATACAGACCCCTGTACAGACAAAAAAAGTTTTGAGCACGGGAATAAGTACTAACGTCACAGAAACTGAGCATATACCTATCACTCGCTCTTCTGAAATTGTACTCAATATAGAGGACATTCCTCCTCTAGATGTATTCTATAGCCCGCAGTATACAGCAGTAGTGAGGAAGCAGAGGAAAAAGAGAAAGTTAGAGAGCTCAATCTCTACTGAGGCAGAACAATTAGATGTCTTATGGAAGGATCCTACTACAGATCCAACTGATAATCTTACCAAGTTATCTCAGATTACAGGAGCTTATGCCTCCGCAACTATTGACAAAGCATCCGAGGTAAGGCTATTATTAAATGAAAAAGAAGATCAGATACAAGTTCTGCAGCAACAATTGCAACAAGCCCGTGCTAACAGTGAAGCACAGATAAAACTTGAGAAGTTACAGCAAGAGCTTCAACAGATGCAAATTGGATATCAGAAAATTTTGGCAGATAAAGAGAAACAAATACAGATTATCCAAGAGGAGCACAAAGATGACCCTAAGCTTCCAGAGTTTGTTTCAGAGTCTGTTTCTTTGAACAAACAACTACTGCAACAACAAGACATATTATGCCAGAAAATCTCGCAATACAACTCTTTTTGTCAAGAAAGTGAAAAAATCACTAATCATGTCGTAGAATTACGACATGATTATGATTTAACTAATGAAAGAGTTACTAATTATATGGCATGGAAAAAGACAGAGGAAGGAAGAAGAGCAGGAGCACCGATCATCAATGATATTCATAAAGAACTGCTCTTCAACAATTGGGATGTACAGATCAGAAAGGCAGAAAAAGTAGCAGAGGAAGCAGCTACAGCAGCAGGAAATATTACTGATTGTGTAAATGAAAATTTGCACAAAGTTAATTTGATTTCAGAAATTATTCTAGGACACCTTCCGCAAGCACAGCAATTACAAACAGAATGGAGGCAAAAGGCTGATGAAAAGGAAAAGTCAATTCAAGAACTGACAAAATTAAATTGGGATTCTTACTGGACATATCTATTGAAACCACACAGTCAATGTAGTGCGCTTAATTGCATCATTAATTCTGCTGAGAAGATTTCTCCTACACTTGCCGATTCCGTCTTTTCTGGGCAGTTTAAATCTAAAGTCGGCCAACCACCTCTTCTCAAAACAATGTTGGATGCTTGCAAGATCAAAGATCAAATTCATAAGTAGATAGTTCATAGTCTTTATTTTTTAGATTTAGTTTTAGTTTTACTGTATTTTTGCCTAGAAAAAGGACGGTCATTTAAACCGAATCCTAAATTTTTGTAATAAACTATTTTTAGATTTTAGTTATTAGTATTTAAACCCTTCTCATGCATTTAGAGAAGGGTCCCGAAATTTGTCAAAAACTTATCCTCAGAACATGCACTTCTGCACCCTCAAAGGAGGTTTTGATAAATGAATGGAACGAGATTTATTGATATCTGTGTCTAATATCTATTACTGATGTTGCATTTCTGTACTCTTGATAGATGTTGGATTAAGAAAGAGATAAATCATTATTGCTTCTAGCTCATGAGTAGAACCAGTTATAAATGGTACTTTTATCTCTTAACTGTTTCTGTTTCTGTGTTAAAAGTGATATTTATGTTTAGTTGTTTATATGTTAATTTTTGAATACTTGAGTTATCATTTGGCATTTTTGTACGGTGATAATTATTTATTTGTGCTTGATATATGAATAGCTTAATATGCGATATCTTTTCCACAACTATTTCATCTAACTTTTTATGTGAAATAGTTTATCTTTATTGAATTCTTTTCTCATAATAATTTAATGATCTTTATTATCAATTGTTATTTGAAATCCTTTTAGATCACATATATTGAAAGATTAAATCCCGAGTTAGTTTAGAGTTATATATTTCTTAGAATACAGTTTACATATGAATAGATTAGAAATAGATTAAAAGCATTTTACTTAGGAATTTTAGAAAAGAAATATCAAATCTCAAACACACACACACATATTGGGAAACTGGTCCCATTATCCCCAGTCGGACCCACTACACCAAACGGAAAAGGAGTTGCTAACCAAGGTCCGGACCGGGTGGGTATCCCCCTTGTTGTAGACCTGATTTTTGGGGCTTCAATAGTTGGGTCGTGTTAGGTCGATTCATGTGAGGGCGCCAAAGGAAACTCATTTGGGCGAGTCGGGTCGGGTCGGGTCTGGTCGGGTCGTCATGTGAGGGCACCCAAGGAAACGTGTTCAGGTGGGTTGGGTCGAGTCAGGTCGTGTCATGTGACGGCGTCCGAGGAATGCGTTCGGGTGGGTCGGGTTAAGTCGGGTCTGGTAGTCTCATGTGAGGGCGCCTGAGGAAATGCGTTCGGGTGGGTCAGGTCGGGTCGGGTCAAGTCATGTGAGGGCGGCCAAGGAAACATGTTCAGGCAGGCCGAGTCGGTTCGGGTTGGATCGTGTGATGGAACCCAAGGAAACTCGTTTGTGTTGGTCAAATCGGGTCATGTGAGGGCACCTAAGGAAATGCATTCGGGTAGGTCATGTCGAGTCATGTCGTGTGAGGGCATCCAAGGAAATGCATTCGGGCAGGCCAGGGCAGGTCGGTTCGGGTCGTTTGAGGGTGCACACGGAAACGTTTTCGGGTGGGTCAAGTCGGGTCCAGTGGTGTGAGGGCACCTAGGGAAATGCATTCGGGTGGTTCGAGGCAAGTCAGGTCATGTGAGGGTGGCTGTATCAAAAATGTGAAGTTATGGCCACCCGTGTGCCTTGTGCACGTTTGTGCGATATGTTTTCCGTTTTCTCCCTTGTGCATTTGTTCGAGCAAGTCGGTTCGAGTCGGGTCGTGTGAGGGTGTCGCAGGAAATGTGTTCGGGTTGGATCGTGTGACAGAGGCCAGATCAAAAATGCTAAGTTCTGACCACTCGTGTGCCTTGTGCACATTCGTGCAACCTAACTGTCATTTTCTCCGTTGAAATTGCGACGAAATATTCAAAACGTCAAAATAGTAACGAAATTTCAAAACGTCGGGTCGGGTCGTGTCGTGTGAGGGTTAGGTCGGGTCATGTGAGGTTAGGTCGTGTCGATTCGGGTCGTGTGAGGGCATCTAAGGAAATGCGTTTGAGCAGGTTGGATCATGTGAGGGTGGTCGTATCAAAAATGCTAAGTTGTGACCGCCCGTGTGCCTTGTTCACGTTTGTGTTATCAGTTTTCCATTTTCTCCCTCGCACATCCGTTCACGTGGGTCGTGTCGTGTCGTGTGAGGGCGACACGGGAAACGCGTTCGAATCTGATCGTGTTAGAGAGGTCGTATAAAAAATGCTAATTTATGACCACCCTTGTGCCTTGTGCACGTTTGTGCGACCCGTTTTCCATTTTCTCCCTTGTGCCTTCGACGTTCGAGCAGGTCAGTTTGGGTCAAGTCCTGTGATGGCGCCCAAGGAAATGCATTCGGGTCGGGTCGGTTTGAGTTGTGTCGTACTGTGAAGGCGCCCAAGGAAACGCGTTCAGGCGGGTCGGGTTAGGTCGGGTCATATGAGGGCACCCAAGGAATGCATCTGGGTCAGGTCGTGTCGGGTCATGTGAGGGTGCCCAAGGAAACGCATTCAAGCGGGTCAGGTCAGGTCTGGTCGATTCATGTCATGTGAGGCCGCTGAAGGAAACGCATTCGGGCGGGTTGGGTCGGGCCGTGTCATGTGAGGGCACCGAGGAAAACATTATTTGGGTAGGTCGGGTCGGGTTGGGTCGGGTCATGCCATGTGAGGGTGCCCGAGGAAACGTGTTCGGGCGAATTGGATCAGATCAGGTTATGTGAGGGCGCCCAAGGAAACGCATTCGGGCGGGTCGGGTCGGGTCGTGTGAGGTCGCCCAAGGAAATTCATTCGTGCAGTTCAAGTCGGTCGTGTGAGGGCACCTAAGGAAACACGCTCGAGCGGGTCAGGTCGGGTCATGTCGTGTGAGGGCGCCCAAGGAAATGCGTTCAGGCGGGTTGGGTCAAGTCGTGTGAGGGCGCCCAGGGAAACGCGTTCGAGTGGGTCGGGTCAGGTCAAGTCATGTAAGGGCGCCTAGGGAAACACGTTTGGGCGAGTCAGGTCAAGTCATGTGAGGGTGGCTGTATCAAAATGTCGGGTTGGGTCGGGTTGGTTCATGCCATGTGAGGGTCAAGTCAGGTTGTATCATGTGAGGTTCAGGTCAGGTCGGGTCGGGTCATGCCATATGAGGGTCAGGTCGAGTCGAGTCGTGCCATGTGAGGGTCAGGTTGAGTTGTGTCAAGTCGGGTCAGGCTGGGTCGTGTCAGGTCGGGTCAGGTCGTATTCTGATAGCGCCCAAGGAAACGTGTTCAGGCGGGTCGGTCAGGGTCGAGTCATGTGAGGGCGCCCAAGGAATGCGTACAGGTCAGGTCGTGTCGGGTCGTTTCAGGGCGCCTAAGGAAATGCGTTCAAGTAGGTCGGGCCTGGTCTGATCAGGTCATGTCATGTGAGGACACCCAAGGAAATGCGTTCAGGCAGGTCGGGTCGGGTTAGGTCGTGTCATGTGAGGGTGCCCAATGAAACGCGTTCGGGTGTGTCGAGTTGGGTCGGGTCGTGTCATGTGAGGGCGCCCGAGGAAGTGCGTTCGGGTGGAACGGGTCGGGTCAGGTAGTGTGAGGGCTCCCAAGGAAATGCGTTCGAGTGGGTTGGGTCGGATTGGGTCGAGTCGTGTGAGGGCACCCAAGGAAACATGTTCGTGCGGGTCGGGCCAAGTCATGTCAAGGCACCTACGGAAACGTGTTCGGGCAGGTCAGTTCGGGTCGTTCCATGTGTGGGCGCCCATGGAAACACGTTCAGGCAAGTCGGGGCAAGTCTGGTCGGGTCGTGTGAGGGCGCCCAGGGAAACGTGTTCGGGTGGGTCGGGTCTAGTCCAGTCATGTGAGGGCGCCCAGGGAAACGCGTTCGGGCGGGTCGGGTCGGGTTAGGTCAGGTCAAGTTGAGTCGTGTGAGGGTGATCGTATCAAAAATGCTAAGTTGTGACCACGTGTGTGCCTTGTGCACATTTGTACGATCCGTTTTTTGTTTCTCCCTCTTGCCTTCGTTCGGGATGTGTTGGATTGTAAGCAAAATCACAAGATCTAAATTTGAACAAATGCGCGACTACATACTTGCAAAACAAGAAAGAAAAGAGAATAAAATTGTTGATAAATTGAGTAATAAAGTAAGGAGACTATCCAGGATGCTAACTAATTCAAATTGGGTTGGGATTCCATTTGCATGCACTTGGTATATCTGAAAAGCACTTTCCCTAGTTTGCAAATAAGTCAAATTAGATTAGAAGACCCAAAATTAGAAAAATATTCTAAATAGAGTGAACTAGAAGTAAGTGGACTTAGAAATCAATTAGAACTAATTAATGACTCTCGCATGAAAATAATAACTATTTAAACTTAGTTGAACTCCAAAATAGGAATAAAAGTCAACTTAACAAGGAGAGGAGAGAGAAAAATGACGGTTAGCTGCTGCAAAGTAGGGAGGAAGTGCATACTCACTCTAGGAAGGTCTTTGAATTAGGTAGTATGAATCAATGGAGTGGAATTATCCATTTAATCCTCCAACTAGAGTCTATTTAGTGCCACATGTCATCTTAGGTGTCACCCCCTATTAAAATAGAAAACCCTAAAAATAGAGATTTTGAAAAATGATAGGGAATTCCCAATAGTGAATGAAAAGTGGTCATATGTGCCCCTAATAATGTATGGAAGAGGGTCTAATGATGGCCAAAGTATGTGCCTTAATGAACTAATGAGTGTAATGTACCCCAACACCACCCCACAACCCAACTAGGGAGTATGCTATTGAACAAGTCCTAGCAATTCTCAGCCATGTTAAGTACTCATGTACAACAAAAAAAAATCAATGAGTCCCAATAATCTGCAGCCATGTCAAGTACCTATGAAATAAATTATACAATACACAATATCAGAAGAGTGAGGTAAAGAGGGACAACCTAGTGGGAAGAAAACCACCCCTCAAAATACAATGCATACTATGTCAACTATGTACTTGCTATGAAGAAGGATGGTGTTGCGACCCATTTGTCATTTTCTCCCTCATGCCTTTGACATTCGGGTGAGTCGGGTCAAGTCGGGTCGTGTGATGGCACCCAAAGAAACGCATTCAGTGCGGGTCGGGTCGGGTTGGGTCGGTTCGTGCAGTGTGAGGGTGCCCAAGGAAACTCGTTCGGGTCGGGTCGGGTCGTGCAGTGTGAGGGTGCCCAAGGAAACTCGTTCAGGTGGGTCAGGTCGGGTCGAGTCATGTGAGGGCGCCCAAGGAACGCGCCCAGGTCAGATCATGTCGGGTTGTGTGAGGGCACCCAAGGAAACGTGTTCGGGCAGGTCGAGTCAGGTTGTGTCGTGTGAGGGCGCCCAAGGAAACGTGTTCGAGCGGGTCGGGTCGGGTCAGGTCGTGTCGTATCCAAGGGTCTGCTTTGCTTGGGGTTATCCTTAGTTTCTCCATAGGATTTTCATTGGGTCATAATCCTTTCTTGATGGGGATCTTGATGCCCTGGGCTGTTGAGATTCAACAAGATGATGATCCTAGTGAAAATTAAGCACCTACACTAGGTGGGGCCCACAAGCTATTTTTAGGTGATATGTCTATTTTTAGAATTTGGATCAAAGTCTATTTTTAGCAATAATATATTTATATATGGTTGAGAAAATTATATGGTTGGATGGGCGTATATTTTTGGAATGCATGTGAGAAGTTGTTTCGTGGAATGCATGTCTAAAAATAGAATGCATGTCGATTATTGTTATCTCTTAACAGTAATTAGACAATAAATAATAAGCTATTCTCTTGAAGCACTTGATTTTAGTTAATTGATGTGGCAAACCAATTAACTGAAGGAATTTCAAGTTCAAAGGTTGGTTGTTGGGACATGCTAGTGGACTTCGTTGTAACTGAGTGATACAAAGTTGTAACATAGTTGGATGTGTAGTTATGTGAGTTGTAAAGTAGTTTAACTCAGTTAAGTGAGATAAACTTTGTTGTGCTAGTTGTAACTAGTTGTAACTAGAGATACACTAGTGAGAGATCAGTGAATTAAATATCAAATTAATTCACATGGCGTTATCTCACATGCAGCTGAAGATTTACTATTTTTAACTACATGCATGTCAGATACAGTGGAGACCCAGTTGAGAGATAGGTGAAAGGGACAATTGACTATCAGTTGTGACTATTGTGGGTGAAAAAGTGCAACCAAACACACATTGGAGATGCCAATGAGGATTGCATAGTCAAGGGAAGGCAAGATCGAATTCATTCAGGGATTGTGATCAACAGGGGTTGCGCAGTGGAGGCAGGTTGTCAAGAGGCAGTAAATTGGTGCATGTTTATGCCAATTTTTGTATGAAAGTGTGAGACAACTATATATTGTAATGAGAGCCCTTGGAGTATAGTTGTGTATGAGATTTTTTCATGATCCATGCTATATACATAATATATGATAGTGGGGTTTTTAGCTTTATGATTTCCCGGTAAAAACATCTGTGTTATGTGTGATTGATCTTTCTTCATGTGTTTGCAATTGGCGATTAAATTTCCACAAAGATTTAAGTAGAAGGATTCTATATTTAACAGTGGCATATAATTGTTAGATCAGGAGAATCTGTAAATACTTAGTTGTATTAAAATTTCTACATGGTATCAGAGCAAAGAATATTTCAATATTGAAGCAATAGCTGACTTTGTTGGTGGAAACAATTCGAATTTGCTGCAAAAATTTCTTGGCGCGACAATTGAGTAAACATCGAAATGGATTCCAATGGTTTGTGGTTAGAGTATGCACTCGAGGGCAGCTCGAAAAACATTGCATGGAAGGATAGGATGGAGGCAGTGCTTGAAGATAATGGCTTGAAGGAATTCGTCGACAGTGATTTTCCTAAGCCCACTTCGACGGATGTTGCATTTGCAATATTCCCAAATGGGGAAATCAGCAATATAAGCACTAAAAACGCATTTTTCAGAAATCTATGCTATAATAGTTAATAACAGCCCATGGATCCATTGGTTTATACATTATAGTAACCAAATACAAAAGGAGGTCAAAAACAAATCATGATATATGAGTTAAATAAGACTCCCACACCCTAAATAGCCCAAAAACACTACAACCCCAAGATTACTGCAACACAGAAATACTTCAGCAAGTGATAGTGAAATTTACTGAGGGTTTATGCTATATAAATAGAGAGACAAATGGATCTGCTAATATATTATTAAAGAGAGCTGAAAATTGAGATCTAATCTCCTTTACACAATTCCAAGATAACCCGAGAAGGGTTTCTGGAAATACACCCAAATACAAATGGTGATCTTCAGTCCTAGGACGTCACTAAAAATTTAATCTCATGAGATAGAAGGCTGAAATAGTATATATCTGATTTATATCTCCTCAAAGGTCTCATCCAATGAAAGGCTTAACCCTTCAACCATAAGAAAACACTCTAAAAGAGCCGATAGATCCTCCCCTGAAGCTTCCCTCCAAAATAATGCAATTCCAGACTGAAATTGCACTGTAAATGATGGAAATAGGTTGGCCTAGTGCCAAATATTTGAAATGTGCTTAGAACCCCTCCTTGCTGGTCTGCCAAGAGAAGGAATCATTCCTCCTATGAAAAACTAGCTCAGAAAGTGGGTTTATCAACCCTCCACTACAACACCCTGCAACACAACACAATATTCTACAGAAACTGTGTTGTAGCTGATCACTGAAGCTTGGCTAGAATGCATGATATGTAGAATGATAGATCAGTACTCTCCCAAGATGCCTCTCAAGGAAAGAGGTGGGATTCCCAACCGGGAACACCTTGTGCTAAACAGCACCAGCAATCTTAGCTAAACAGCTAAAGGGAGCAAAAGTCTAAACAGACATATCAAAATAATAATCATAAGATAACCTCAGATGGATGCCATCATCTTCCTTATAAAAAATGTGAGCCTTTTCACCTTGGTTCCCACTCATTAGGGTTTCCATCATCATGCAATTAATCTCCCTCCAAAACTGCGATGTTCCATCATTAATGCCACTCCTCCATAACAGCGTTGTTGATTTGGTCAAACGTGACCTTGTCCACATGCATTAGTCCCTTTTCACACTTGAGGGTGCTTTATCTAGCTATGAATATGATCCCTTTTCACATTAAGAGTGATTTTATGCATACTAAAGAGACTTATGGGCCTCCCTACCCATTTATTCTTCCAACAACATGTCAAGAGCAAAATTAATATTCCAATTAGTTCCATGCTAATTTAGGAATATTACAGTCCTCCCCTCCCAAATGTTGCTTCTCCTCAAAAAACTGCAAGAATAGAACTGAATAGCCTCCTCTCCTCCTCCTGTAGCATCTTCATATGATAAAATCCTCCAAGGAACAAGATGGTGTCTCATCAATACATCTCCAAGTTGCCCCTCCCAAGTATGCAAGTTAGCTTTTGGTGACCATCCCAAATAGTTATCATCATGTAGAAGTAAAAACCCATGGGGGCAACAATGTGTTGTCTAGAGGCCTTCTTGAGGCATGGAATCTGATATATGTTTGGAACTATCATCCCCATTTGAATCTCCCATCCCCAATCTATCATCCATACGAAATGAGCCACCCTCCAAAATGGTAACTCATGAAAAATCTCCTCCACCTTTGGCTCCTGCAATGTAGGTGGGTTGTATAACTAAACATGGTAGAAAAAATAGCCTACCCCACGTTGTCTCTCTCTCCACTTATGATAAGTGTAGAGTAGTTGTTGATTTTGGGCTGCAATAATGTTGTCATCAAGAGGCAAGTAGAAGACTGGATCTTCAAAGATCCTCTCTCTAGAGTCATGAATCATGTTGGTCCAAACCATCCCATACAAGGTGAATGGTACATCATCACCATATGGTATCCAAATCAGAAAAATGCTGAAGGTTATGTGCAATTTTTGGTGATACCAATGGTTTCTCCAGTGGATACAGCACAATTTTACCAACTGTTGTTTTAGAACATCATTTGGCAAGTTGTCTCCCAACAAGTTGCTAACTGTGCATGTTGCTCTCCCTACTATGAGGTTGTAAATTGCATTATATATCAGTTGAGCATAACAATAATAACACCTTACTTGCCCAAGGTCATGCAAAGGAAGGTTATATCCAACAGAATTGTTGGTCCTAGAATGTCCATGAAACCCAAGGACAATCTTGCCCTCTTGTGGAGCAATGCATTGTACATAGATGGTGAGATAATGCAAATACTTAATGAAATGATCAATAGGTACATAAATACATTTCTTACCATGCATTGTGAGTAGGATGAAAGTGTGGTCCATGGATGAGCCCTCCCATGAGAATATCCTCATAAAGGTCTGCAAAATGAAGGGATGCATACTCCCCCTAGAACACTCCATCAATAAAAACGTACTCCCAAGTGACAGCGTTGTTTGCCTTAGTGATAAGGCTCTTATCACTCCATGACTCCCTTCTTTGACATGACATATTTCAAAGTCATCCACCATCATGCTACTATGTGTGGGAGTCTCCTTCCTATGTGGAAGTACCTCCTTATCCTCCAAAGTTGTCATCCCTTTCTCTTGAAACATGCTGCAAAGTACAAGAAAAATACAGCCCATACTCTCCCAAGAGTAGCCAAAGCAACAATAGCTCTTGTTGCCTCCTCACACCTCCATCATAAAAATTGAGATTAAAACATGATGATTGATATGAAGAATGCCATATCAACATAATTCACCCAAACTTCCTACTTCCATATGATGCAAGTGCCCTGCCAATTTTCCTCCACCAACATACCCTTTGAAGAAGGATATGTCACATGATGTCTAAACTCTTTCAATAGTAACCAACGTAGCCATTCCTCCTTCTTCCCTATGTCATAGATATGTAGGTGACTCACCAACCTCTTACTTACCATCCAGACCCTTTCATCCAAATGTGGGTGTCTCCTACCATACTCCATCTTGGTATTCCTCCAATGGAGAACACCATCCTCCCATATCATATTTCTACCCTTGCATTTCATGGGATGCTGAAATTCAACCTCTTGGAGATCTCCCAATGAATACCCCTCACCAATGACCATATTGAATCCATAAGGATCCAATTATGTTGAAGGCAAAATCTCCTCATAGAGTTGTACAATGCTCATCCAAAAAGATCCACCACAATGCTGAAAGATAAGATGTCTCTCATCAATCATTTTCTCATCCAATGTCACACAAGTGGAATGTTCATCAAAATGCCATAATAATAGTTCGGCCCCCAACTCATCACTGTTGCTCAATGAAAACGTTGTTGATCTTCATAATGGTGTTTTTGTTGTCTCATGCTCATGCTCAATGTTGAACATGTAATTCTGCATTGGATTGTTTAGGACAATGCTCATGCTATCCTCTAGAAATCCACACCCCAACCCCAAGAGTTGTGTGCATCTCAATAATGAATAATTAGGATGATTATTTATCCTATCCTTGAACAAATCAAGGCTGCACAGCGTAGTGAAATTTTGCTGCTCCAAATCGGTAATATGCTTTGACCCTTGGTCTTGCAATGGCATATTCCCACAACCCTCCATAATATGTGCTGAAATAATAGAAAGTGGAAACATATGCATACCTTGGTAAATCTTGTACTGCTACAAAGGTTCCTTCCTCCGGTGTGATGACTTTCCCAACTACTGATGATGATGGTTGCTCCTCTATGGCTATTTCAGCATTGGTACAAGTCTCCTCCCCCTCATGCATCTCCATAATAGTGCATGGGGCTCTAAATGGTAAGATATCAAGACCACTTTGCAAAGGTGCAAGTGTTCTTTCTCCTGATGCAAGTGCTCCTGCAGCAAATGGTGGTGAAGGCCTCTCCTCCTCTGATTTCTTCTTGTCAAATTTCTTGATCAATCTTTGAGTAAAATCTGCAAATGCAGTCACTCTTGCATGACTCAAATGATTGAACCACCAAATGTTTACTTCACCCTCAAGGTGCAATGCAGCAATCTCAATAGCTTCTCTTTCTACCACTAGATGTAGTAGGAATAATGCATCTAACTTCATTCCCCAATCCCTTGATGTACATGTGGGTGACCAATCAAAGGTAGACAATAGAAATCTATTGCCCTTTATTTTCCTACTGTTGCAAGGTCCCATTTCTTCTTCTAGCTAAATGAACTATGGGAGAGTTAGAGTCTCCTTGAAAGCCATGGGTTGAGACTTATATTCTGCCAGGTATCCACTTAGGATCTCATGTTCCAAGTGCCCTCCATCTCCATGCCTCCTATCTTCTTCCTCAAAAGAGAAGTGCATAGTGTATTTCTTTGGATTTCTATGCAACACTGGTTCTCTCTTCTAATGATAGGAAGTATATGGACCTTCCTCTTCTTGAAACCCTCTAGAGGTCTCATTGTATCTCTCCTCTTTCATCTGCTTAACTTCCTTGGAGAGGTTCTTCATAGATCTAAAAAGTGATGAGACAACGCTCATTCCTTCCATCATTTTAGATATCTTCTTCTTCTCTTCCTCTTCTTATAGCATATTGGCTAAAACTCACAGGCTGAGCCAAGATTATGCTCTGATACCACTGTAATATTCCCAAATGGGGAAATCAGCAATATAAGCACTAAAAATGCATTTTTTAGAAATCTATGCTATAATAGTTAATAACAGCCCATCGATCCATTGGTTTATACATTATCATAACCAAATACAAAAGGAGGTCAGAAAAAAATCATGATAGATGAGTTAAACAAGCCTCCCACGCCCAGAATAGCCCAAAAACACTACAACCCCAAGATTACTGCAACACAAAAATTCTGCAACAAGTGACAGTGCAGTTTATTGAGGTTTTATGCTATATAAATAGAGATACAAATGTATCTGCTAATATATTATTAAAGAGAGCTGAAAATTTGAGATCTAGTCTCCTTTACACAATTCCAAGATAACCTGGGAAGGGTTTTCGGAAATACACCCAAATACAAATGGTGATCTACAGTCCTAGGATTGAAGAGTCACTGTAAACTAAATCTCATGAGATGGAAGGCTGAAATAATATATATCTAATGTAGATCTCCTCAAAGGTATCCTTCAATGAAAGGCTTAACCCTTCAACCACAGGAAAACACTCTAAAAGGGCCAATAGATCCTCCCCTGAAGCTGCCCTCTAGAATAACACAATTCCAGACTGAAACTACACTGTAAATGATGTAAATCTATTGGCCTAGTGCCAAAGATCTAAAATGTTCTCATAACCCCTCGTTGTTGATCTCCCAAGAGAAGTAATCCTTCCTCATATGAAAAACTAGCTCAGAAAGTGGGTTTATCAACCCTCCACTGCAACACCCTGCAACACAACACAATATTCTACAAAAACCGTGTTGTAGCTAAAGGCTGAAGCTTGGCTAGAATTTCGAATATGTGGAATGATAGATCAGTACTCTCCCAAGAGGCCTCTCAAGGAAAGAGGTGGGATTCCCGACCAAGAACACCCTGTGCTAAACAACACCAGCAATCTTAGCTAAACAGCTGAAGAGAGAAAAAGTCTAAACAGACATATCAAAATAATAATCATAAGCTAACCTCATATGGCTGCCATCCTCTTCCTTATAAACAATTTGAGCCTTCTTACCTTGGGTCCCACTCATTAGGGTTTCCATCATCATGCAATTAATCTCCCTCCAAAATTGCATTGTTCCATCATTAATGCCACTCCTCCATAACAGCATCGTTGACTTGGTCAAACTTGACCTTGTCCACATGCATTAGTCCCTGTTCACACATGAGGGTGCTTTATCCAGCTATGAATATGATCCCTTTTCAAATTAAGAGGGATTTCATGCCTATTAAAGAGATTTATGGGCCTCCCTAACCATTTATTCTTCTAACAACATGTCAAGAGAAAAATTAATATTCCAATTAGTTGCATGCTAATTTAGGAATATTACAGCATTACTTGATGCCTCGCAAAAGAAAGTAGCGAAGACGAGAAGGATTCTATTGGAATGTGTGAGAGACCATATTGTCTCAAGCCTTCATGGGAAAACCACTCCATTTGTGATGTGGAAGGCTTTGACGGATCCTTTCCAAAGCAGCAGCGACCATAGGAAATTGGCGCTAAAGGCTAAAGGATAAACTCAGAAAGATCAAAATGTAAAAGGGCGACAATATTCTTAAATATCTCACAAAGTTTGTCCAATGTTGGGATGAACTGGGGAGTGTGGGAATCATGGATGCTGATGATGATTTGGTAAGTTTGGCTCTCTTGGGACTTACTAAGAGTTGGCACAGTTATCAAGACTCTGCCAACGGACGGGAAAAATTGTCGGATTGGGAATGACTGTGGTCGGATCTAGTGCAGGAGGAGTTCAGGCGAAACACAAGAGATGGCTCTTCATCAAAGCATGATGATGAAGAGGATTTTGCTTTGGCTGCCAAAGAAAGGAAAGGGAAGGGGAAGAAATCCCATTCAAAATCCAAGGCTAAAGGCAAGAAGCTGGATTTGTCTAAGGTGAAGTGTTTTCACTGTCACGAACATGGGCATCTCGCCACTAACTTCCCATAGAAAAAGAAGAACAAGAAGGTTGTTGGAGCTGCAGTTGGTGAGGCCCTTGCCTCGCAATTTGAACTTGATTTCTCTTTGATCGCATGCTTGGTTTCAAGCGCAATGGGATCGGTATCGTATCTTGATAGTGGTGCTTCCTTCCACATGACGGGAGATAAGGAGCTTTTCAGTGACTTGGAGGAGAAAGATCTCCAAATGCATACAGAGATGGGCGACAATGGACGATACAGTGTGACCGACATTGTTACCATTACCTTTGAGAGGAAGTCAGGTAAACCATTTTTGTTGAAAGATGTTATGCATGTTCCAGGTTTGAAGAAAAACTTGGTCTCAGTGGCGATGTTGGAGGACAAAGGTTATGACGTTGTTTTCAACGATGGAAAATATTTCCTGTGACATAAAACAACAGGTCAAACCAAGAGGATAGGGATTCGAGTCAAGAATCTCTACAAGCTGGAGGTAGATGGTTGCGCTGCAATGGTGGGAAAAGCAGAAGAAATGGTGAGACGGGATGAGGATGAATTATGGCACAAACGATTGGGCCATCTTCACCATGGCACCCTGAAGATTTTGTAGCAGATTTCTAATGGACTTCCCAAGGGTACACTTGCACAGATAGATCAGTGCAAGGGATGTACTATGGGTAAGTTTTTTAATACCACCTTTCATGAAAAGGATAACCGTGCTTCGATGATCCTGGAGAGAGTTCACACATATGTGTGTGGGCCATTCTTGGTTGCTTCAACAGCAAAACATAGGTATTATGTTATTTTTTTTTATGAATATTCTCGTAGATATTGGATCTTATTCATGCAAAAGAAGGATCAAACATTCTCAAAGTTCTATGAGTTCAAAGCATTAGTGGAGAAAGTCGGGGAAGCAAGTGAAGGCTCTACGAAGCAATAATGGTGGTGAATATATCTCGAACGAATTCAAATACTTCTGTAACAAAGAATGAATTCGAAGAGAACTCATAGCGCCTCATAACCCACAACAGAATGGGGTCGCAGAGACGAAGAACAGAACGATCGTGGGTGCTGCAAGAGCTATGCTACATGATCAGGGCCTACCAATGCACTTGTGGGCAGAAGCATGCAACACTATGGTTTATGTGTGAAACCATTGTCCTCATAGAGTACTTGGTATGAGTACACCTAAAGAATCTTTTACTAGTAAGAAACCAGATGTTTCTCACTTTAAGATTTTTAGCTCATCTATTTATGTGCATGTGACCAAGAATGCTAGGAAGAAGCTAGAGCTGACTACTGAAGTTGGGATATTTGTGGGGTACAAAGAAACACCCCATAATTATCATGTGTATTTTCCAAACAGTCGAATGACTGTGGTGTGACGGGATATAAAATTCAATGAGGAGAAAGCCATGAAGTTGTCGCTTGAGAGGGAGCTAGACTTGCATGCGAAGGAGGAACTGCTTGTTCCCAAAGATGAGTCTCTAGATGTGGATCAGCCATAGGAGGAGGTTCATGGGGTGGAGGAGTCCACTCACGCAGAGCCAAACATCAAAACTGGCAAAAGATGTACCACAGAAGCTGAGAGGCTGAAGCTTGATGTGGTACAAAATGTAGGAGTCCTTACTTCATAGCGCAGACAGAGACAGTCTCCTAACCAATTCACTAGATACATGGCTCTCATGAGAAAATGTATTGTGACTGAGCCATCTTCCTTTCAAGAAGAAGTGCAGGTGCCCACATTGGTAGATGCAGGCTCCATGATCAGAAACAGTGCTTGGGAAATTGTTCCAAGGCTAGTTGATAAATCAGTGGTAGGTTCAAGATGGATCTACAAGGTAAAGAAAGCTACTGATGGGAGTGTTGAGAAGTATAAGGCAAGATTTGTGGCCCGGGGCTTCTCATAGACTAAAGGGATTGATTATGAAGAAACCTTTGCACCTATCACACGGTATTCTTTCATAAGGACCATCCTTGCTATCTCAGCACAGATGGGTTGGGACATTCATCAGATGGATGTGAATATTGCATTCCTTAATGGGATCATTGAGGAAGAAGTGTACATTGAGAAGCCTGAAGGATTTGAGATATTCAACAATGAATCGCATGTGTGTAGACTCAAAATAGCGTTGTATGGGCTGAAGTGAGCACCCCGTGCTTGGTACACTCAGATCGACAACTATTTCACTGGACTTAGCTTCACCAAGAGTGAGGCGGATGCAAACCTATACCAAATTGTGGTGGAGGGTAATATTTTAATCATTGTTATTTATGTTGATGATTTAATACTGACTGGTGATGAGTAACTGATACACTCATGCAATGAGGACCTTGCAAAGGAGTTCGAGATGAAGGATATGGGCCTCCTTCACTATTTCCTTGGATTGGAAATATGGCAGTGAGAAGGTGAATTGTTTGTGTCTCAAGGAAAGTATGCAAGGGAGATACTCGGTAAGTTTCACATGGAGGGCTGCAAACCCATGGATACTCCTCTTCTAGGAAACTAGAGGAAAGAGGATGCTACTTTCTATCGACAGTTGGTGGGTTCGATCATGTATTTAGTTAATACAAGACCGGACATATGCTATGCGGTGAATGAGCTTAGTCAAGCGATGGTTAAGCCTACCAAGCTCTTTTGGAAGGTGGGAAAGCATGTCCTGGGATATATTAGGGGCACATCTGAGTATGGATTATGGTACAGATAGACGGATGAGGTGAAGTTGCATGGCTTCACAGATGCAAATTGGGCAGGTAGCCCAACAGATAGAAAGAGCACATCAGGAGGGGTTTTCAGTATCAGATATACAGCCATTTCATGGTACAACAGGAAACAGAGATCCGTGGCACTTAGTTCAACAAAAGCGGAATACATGGCAGCAAGTCAAGCTGAATGTGAGGTTATCTGGATGAGGAAGTTCCTGGTCAGTTTGTTCAGTTTTCATTTAGATCCTACGGTGATTCATTGTGATAATCATAGTTGCATTAAACTCTCGATTAATCATGTGTTTCATGATAGATCTAAGCATATAGATATCCGGTATCATCATATCAGAGATTGTGTGCAGCGGAAGATCATGTTGCTTCAATACATTCCTACGGAAGATCAGGATGCAGATATTCTAACGAAGGCGCTCACCAGGAGAAAATTTGAATACCATAGAGACAAGATTAGGGTGAAGGATAATCCCTTTCTTGTTGAGAGGGAGTGTTGAGATTCAACAATATGATGATCCTAGTGAAAATTAAGCACCTACACTAGGTGGGGCCCACGGGCTATTTTTAAGTGATATGTCTATTTTTAGAATTTGTATCAAAGTCTATTTTTAGCAGTAATCTATTTATAGATGGTTGAGAAAATTATATGGATGGATGAGTGTCTATTTTTGGAATGCATGTGCGAATTTGTTTCGTGGAATGCATGTCTAAAAATATAATGCATGTTGATTATTGTTATCTCTTAACAATAATTAAACAATAAACAATAATTTGTTCTCTTGAAGCACTTGATTTCAATTAACTGATGTGGCAAACCAGTTAACTGAATGAATTTCGAGTTCAAAGGTTGGTTGGTGGGACATGCTAGTGGACTTCGTTGTAATTGACTGATACAAAGTTGTAACAGAGTTGGATGTGTAGTTATGTGAGTTGTAAAGTAGTTTAACTCAGTTAAGTGAGTTAAACTCAGTTTTCCTAGTGGTAACTAGTTGTAACTAAGATAAACTAGTGAGAGATCAGTGAATTAAATATTAAATTAATTCACATGGAGTGATCTCACATGCAACTGAAGATTTACTACTGTTAACTACATGCATGTCAGATCCAGTGGAGACTCAATTGAGAGATAGGTGAAAGGGACAGTTTGACTATCATTTGTGACTATAGTGGGTGCACAAGTGCAACCAAACACACATTGGAGATGCCAATGAGGATTGGGAATTCAAGGCAAGGAAAGATTGAATTCATTCAGGGATTGTGCAGTGGAGGCAGGTTGTCAGGAGAGAGTAAATTGGTGCATGTTTAGGCCAATTTTTGTATGACAGTGTGAGACGATTGTATATTGTACTGAGAGCTCTTGCAGTAGAGTTTTGTATGATAATGTTTCTTGATCCATGCTATATACATAATATATGATAGTGGGGTTTTTAGCTTTATGCTTTCCCAGTAAAAACATATGTGTTATGTGTGATTGATCTTTCTTCATGTGTTTGCAATTTGTTAGGAATTTACCGCAGGAACAAATAAAGAATTTACTGAGAGAAATAAATAAACATAACCATGAAAGAGCCAGCAACAAATCACATAAACATAAACACATATGTTTATCCAGGAAAACCCCAAATCCGGGGAAAAACCCAACCAATGAAATTTCATTGACCATTGGCCAAAACCCTGACCAATCCGGCCAAGTGAGCCTTCACCGCTCACCTCCAGGCCTTACATTACAATGAAGTCTTTCCTGCTTTTTATAGGCTCCATTACATGCAATACCATGGGTCGAAAACCATGGGTGCACAAAACCATGTGCCCCAAAACCACTACTATTTACCCTAGTCAACATTGACTCTATCCCGAGTCATGTTTACCTAACAATTCCCCCCTTAAACTTGACTTGGGGATTATTGACTAAATCCAGCCAAACCTGCTAAGTGAGACAACCCCGCTCACTCTAGCTCTTCCCCCCTCAAATTTTTTTACCCAGGGTAATTGTTAATTTGACATCCCCCCTATCACCTAGGTCTAACCCAGACTTTACCAGTGATTCCCCAAGGGTACGCATGCCATACAAGGTCTTACAGCAGTATGCCCATTTACATGTAAAAAATTAACTCCATTATAATAAAAAAAAAATTGTTTCATTGTTGCTCTTTGTACATATGAAATCAATGTCCATATAAAAAGAATCCATCTACCGGATTACATGGGTCACCAGCCTCTGTAACCGCCAGTGCTCTAGGAATTCTCTTCAGATACATGGTTCATCAATTAACCCACGTACACATATCCTCTCCATACTTTGATCGTTTTCATTCTGATGCTCTCTTCAAACTACCAAAAAACCCTTGACTGCAAACTGCTCTAATTTGCCTCAAAACTTGCAATCAAATGTTGTATCTCTTTCACAGGATATTCTCTTGCAAAGGTAGCAACTCACTACATGCACAACAACATTTCACTTGATAGACACCATATTTTCACTTCATAAGAGTGTGTCTCTTTTTCTGGAAAAAAAAACTTATATTGCATCCCATTTCATCCACGCACCTCCGCAGAGTGCTTCACATATATTGAATGTGTCACGCCTCTCTAAACATTTTCAATACTTTTTCATTCAAAATATCGACGATCTTCTCTCCTTTGTCTGTCGAATTTGCACTTTAGATGTTTGAGAGCAGTGAGGCTAGATACTTTTGAATTGTCAAGAGAAACATGGGATTCCTCTGACTAGGTTTTGACCCTCATATTCAGAGCATAAGTTTCTGTGTTCCTTTATAAATTGTAGTCTGCTCCCCCGGAAACTCCCAAAATTCTTTCTTTTTTTTCTTTTTTTTGGCTTTGAAAATCGAGGTCCAGCAGCGAATCCATGGACGTGTAAGTTGGTTCAGAAAAGGCATTATTTTAACAGCAACATGATCACTGACAAGTTTAAATAAACGATTTGCAAAGAAATCTGCTTGTTCCAAACCCCCAAAATTTATAGGAGCAGCTTCACTTCCATAGTATATCTATTCTTTAACATCAATTCAAAGATTTGATGACATTAACCACACCCAGAATACTGTTGTTACTCGTATCTTTCTGCCTGTGGAGGAGCCAATGTGGAGAAGCTGCTAGTAGCACGTGCAAGTCCCGGACGACCAATATTCCTTTTCAATACACGGGGGCTAGTCGGATTCGATCGTAGGCCTCCTCTGGGCAAGGAAGAAGAGCCAAGGTTCTTCCTGAGCAGCTACCTCAAGGCGCCAACTAGACGCACAGCAGGGTTAGCTTTGAACTGCATGCAGAAGGTCATATGGGCTTCCAGATCCTCATCCATCCCAATAAGCCAATCCGATCCATCGCCCACAGAACTGTTCCCGCACGCGGGCTATGTAAGCCGGCGTGCACTCCTCTGCAAATACGACGGTCTCTGTTGTTTCAGACATTGCCAACACTCTCGGTGTCTACCTTTAAGCGCTCCACGGTACTCTAACCCTCAACCTTGACACTGCCCAGATATCGAAAGGAACCAATATCGAGTGCCCTGCTCGTCTCCTCCTCTTTTGCGCAGTTTCATGGGTCCCCCATGTTTGATTCTATGTCAGCAGTAGTTCCACACCAGATCTGACAAGATCTATGTTCTTCATATACAAATTCATTTGTGATAAAATGCTACACAACAGATCCAACACCTTCACATGCAGATCTGTCCAATCAGACTGCACAGAGATGATTCTCGCTTCTTACACAGCAGCAGTGAAACTATAGACACAATAAAATTATTAGACCAGCTCTGATACCAGTTGTTAGGAATTTACCGCAGGAACAAATAAATAATTTATTGAGAGAAATAAATAAACATAACCATGAAAGAGCCAGCAACAAATCACATAAACATAAACTCATATGTTTATCCGAGAAAACCCAAAATCTGGGGAAAAACCCAACCAATGAAATTTCATTAACCATTTGCCAAAACCCTGACCAATCCAGCCAAGTGAGCCTTCACCGCTCACCTCTAGGCCTTACATTACAATAAATTCTTTCCTGCCTTTTATAGGCTCCATTACATGTAATACCATGGGTCGAAAACCATGGGTGCACAAAACCATGTACCCCAAAACCACTACTATTTACCCTAGTCAACATTGACTCTATCCCAAGTCATGTTTACCTAACACAATTGGCGATTAAATTCCCGCAAAGTTTTAAGTAGAAGGTTTATGTATTTAACAGTGGCATATAATTGCTAGATCAGGGGAATCCGGCAATACATAATTGCATTAAAATTTCTACATGGGCTATTTTTTTCTTTTTGGAGTTGGTTGTAGTACAAGGTTGTGGGTTAGCCAATGGTCAATTTATAGTACATAAGTGTGTGATTTAAAATTTATCAAGAATGCACGGGTCTGTAAAATTAATGTATGGTAGAAATTTTGTCTGGTGGATAGAGTTATAGTTTGGTTGGATTTTTCTTGATTACAAACAATGGTAAACAACTTGCATCATTGTTGTTTTCCTTTATGAAACAACCAACATTAATGCCTTCCAAAAACAACTCAAAACAGAAGCAACCAAGTCTCCATTCTTATCAAGTCATGTTGGGCACTAGGTAGCTGAATATAATCTATAAAATAAAACACCTTCAACATTTCAGAACAAAGTATGAACAAAATGAACCATTACTTAGATTGAATTGTAAGCCAAGAAACCAAATTTATCAAGGCAAGGATCTACAATCACAGTTTTGCGGCAGTCTACTCCATCTAACATTATAAGCATACTAGCCATTTAGAAATGGAGTATGTTGACATAATTCCTGGCCCCTAACCCATTTAACCCCCTAAACTCCTAAAACCATAACCCATTTAACCCCCTAAACCCTAACCCCTAACCCCTATAAGTGTCCTCCATCATCAATGTCTGCAAAGTGCACGATCCTGGTCCAATGTGTTCATAAAATTATTCCTCTATCATTGACACATCTGCAACATCCTCTTCTTCACACGTCTCAGCTTCTTCTTCTTCATCGCAATCTGTAGCTCCATCCTGCTCCATTTCCCAACCAAGTCGAATAATCTCTACTTCAACATTCTCCTCCAATAATTCAAGTTCAACATGAATCTGTGGGTGCTCTCCTTTCATATGCCTCAACCTGTACAAGGTTTGGAAAATCCTCCCTTGACATTGTTCCCAACTTGCCATGTCTTGTTATGCAACTTCGACCTTGAACAATGTCTTGCCCCTGCTAATGTTTCACTAAGACCAACCAATATAATGTACAAGCTTCGATACCAACTGCAGCCATGTCATTGTATCCGGGTCAAGTCGTGTGAGGGCGCCCAAGGAAATGCGTTCGGGCGGGTCGGGTCGAGTCGTGCAGTGTACTAAGGGCGCCCAATGAAATGCATCCATGCAGGTTGGGTCGAGTCGTGTCATGTGAGGGCGTCCAAGGAAATGCGTTTGGGCCGGTTGGGTCAGGTCGGGTCGTGTGAGGGTGCCCAGGGAAACGCGTTCGAGTGGGTCGGGTCAAGTCAGGTCATGTGAGGGTGCCCAACGAAATGCGTTCGAGCGGGTCACAGGGTCGGTTCATGTGAGGGCGGCCGTATAAAAAATGTTAATTTGTGACCGGTCACGTGCCTTATGCACGTTCGTGTGACCTATTTGATGTTTTCTCCCTTGTGCCTTTGTTTGGGCGGGTTGGGTCATGTCGTGTGAGGGCGCCCAAGGAAACGCATTCGAGTCGGGTACTCGGGTCGAGTCTTGTGAGAGAGGCCGTATCAAAAATGCTAAGTTGTGACCACTAGTGTGCCTTGTGGAAGACGTTCATGTGACCCATTTGCCTTTTTATCCTGTGTGCCTTCGTTCGGGTGGGTCGGGTAGGGTCGTCTGAGAGTGCCCAAGGAAACACATTCAGGTTGGGTCGGGTTGTGTGAGGGTGCCCAAGGAAATGCGTTTAGGGCAGGTCGGGTCGGGTCGGGTTGCGTCAAGTCGTGTGAGGGTGCCCAAGGAAACGCGTTTGGATTGGGTCAGTTTGGGTCATGCAGTGTGAGGGCACGCAAGGAAATGTGTCTGGATCAGGTCTGTGAGGGAGGTTATATCAGAAATGCTAAGTTGTGACCAAAACGTGTTCGAGTCAAGTCAGGTCGGGTCATGCCGTGTGAGGAAGCCCAAGGAAACACATTCGAGTCAAGTTGGGTCGATTCGTGTGAGGGCGGTCGTATCAAAAATGCTAAGTTGTGACCGCCCATGTGCCTTGTGCATGTTCGCGTGACCCATTTGCTATTAGCTCTCTTTTGCCTTCGTTTGGGTGATTCGGGTCGTGTCATGTGAGGATGCCCAAGGAAATGCGTTCGGGTCGGGTCGGGTCGGGTCGTGTGAGGGTGGTCGTATCAAAAATGCTAAGTTGTGACTGCCTGTGTGCCTTGTGCACATTTGTGTAACCCATTTTCCATTCAGTGCTCCTTTGTGCCTTCGTTCAGGTGGGTCAGGTCATGTCGTGTGAGGGTTCCCAAGGAAATGCGTTTAGGTCGGTTCAGGTAGTGTGAGGGAGGCCTTATCAAAAATGTTAAGTTGTGATCACCTGTGCCCCTTAATGTGCACGTTCATGCGACCCATTTTCCGTTTGCTCCCCTTTTTCCTTAGTTCGGGTGGGTCGGGTCATGTGGTGTGAGGGCTCCAAGTTAATACATTCGGGTTGAGTTCAGGTCGGGCTGAGTCGTGTGTGTGGAAAGTTGTAAGTTTTACATATTAAATAATTTATATACACCTTAATATCTTATTTATTTATATTCAATTTTTAATTTAATACTTTATATATATAGATGTATTATTTACGTTTAATTTTTTATTTTTTATTTTTTATTTTAATTCTAATTCCCGCCTCAAAAAAAAATCACCCTTCACCCATCCTCCCTATTCCCACCTGCAAAAAATACACCCTTCGAATCATTGTTCCGAACACGATGTCACTGTTCTGAACGCAGACTCGGGTTGAACCCGACTCGACCCTGCCAAACTGCCTAACACCCTGCGGAACTCGACTCACCCTGAACTTTGAACGATGAATGCCCATTCCCTGGCACACCTTGCTATTTCTTTAGTTCTACCCCACTGCGGCTTGAATCCATTGGTCCAAGATTCAAATTGGAGGGATTTTAGGCGTTGGATTGACGTGAAGAGCTCTGCATGACCGAAGATTCTGAAGATTTTGCATTTTAGTGTAGCGTACAGGGCAACTCTGCTTCTCCAAAGCTCCTTTGTGGTATTGTGCAAGAATATTTGTGCTTTTCACCATGCAACCTATTGTATAATTTTTTATTGTATTTCCAGAAGATAGATTATCCTTTTGGTAAAGGTTTAAGCCATTTGGTGCAATTTTGAAGTCTCTTGTGGTTCAGTATTTTTGTATCCGACGGGATCCAAGACTTTGATATTTATTTAGGGCATATTTGGTAAGATTATCCATATTATATTAATGGTAGATTTTAAGAGTGTGGGTAGATATGATCGAATGGATGATAAGGGATGGGTAGATATGGGATTCAATGGAGCATAAGTCAGCAAACACTTCCCTCCAAACAAATATCCATGTGATGTAATCCGATCGAAAAATACGAATCTGTGTAATGTAATATGGCCAAGTCTAAAAAAATGTATTTTCAAAAATCGTCTCAAATACAGTTAATTTTGGTGTGAGTTTATTTTCAATGGTTGCCACTTCTCTGATAACACCATCGGATTCAACGTGGATTGGCCTGAAATCGTACTATGCAACGCTTAATCGCCATGATGGAGGCTATATGGTAACACCCATTTCCTCGTGCTCTGATAATAAAAGTCAAGTATTTAGACTTCTGGTAAATTCTCATGATAAATCACCTAATGGGAGATGGAAGAAGTCCTCGCACAATTTCTGGGGTTGGAATCCCTACAAACCTATACAAGCCAAGCAATATGTCAGTAAATATGTTGTGGATGATTTTTTGAAGCACAAGGGGTTTACTGACAATTATGATGAGGATAAAAAGGTTACTGAAATTGTGGATGGAGGGTTCGATTCCAAGACGGAAGAGAAGTCTTCCATTGAGGAGCGCAAAGTGTTGTGGAAGAAATTTCAGTTTCTGTCAAGGAAGGTTACAGGAAATGTCGTCCTGAAAATGGTTACTGTCATATATGGTAAGTAAACCAGAGCTTTGATTTGGGTTTCACTTGTTTTATCATTTTTTAATGTTTCAGTTTTTTTATCATTTTTTATTTGATGTATTGTGATGACCATCTAGCCAATCTAAGGAAATGATGCGTCTGCCAGGAACTAGGTCTATTATCGACATACAGTTGGACATGATTATTTTGATATTGGTACCTTTTGTGGTTATTATAAGAAATTCTCTTAAGATATTCTAGGAGGAGTGGGTCATTCAGTCGATCCAATTTTTTCCACGTTTTAGTAATAATTCATTTGTTAACAGGATAGGCTCTACCTTTGCCATTAAGCTACGGCTGAAGGATATTTATTCCATCCCTGGAGGTATGTTTCATTTAGTCAGTCTCATTTTTTTTCCCACTTTTTTTTAATAAGCCGTTTGTTAAAAAAATAGGCTTTACCTTTTACAATAAGCTACGATTGAAGGATTTATATTCCATCAAATTTGTCACCCACCTATGCTTGAAAAACCAAGTCAAAAGAGCTCTTTTATAAAAATCCTACACAGGTCTCAAATGGAGAGCTGAGACATTTGAGTCGAGCTGGTCATTTGTTAACAAAAGGGGATTTACCTTAGGCCTATGAGCTACAGCTGAGGGATATCTATTCCATCAAATTTTTCAACCTCCTACATTTGATAAACCATCTTATCTTTGTCTCAAACGGATAAATTTGAGTTGAGCCATGGATTACTCAATCTTAGTAGTGTTATGTATCGTAAACTTTCATTCGAGGTCTTGGAATGGTTATAATTGTACTCTCCCAACAATTTCACATATGTGTGGTTCATGACCTCAGATTATACATTCATTTGTAAAAGTAAGGTTATACTTCTCTTCAAATTGGTATCCATCAACATCCATACGGTAGTCCCAAAAATACCTTATAATCTATTATCTCTCTCCATGATAATAGAAGTAGGTGGCCAAAATCTGCCTATATTTAAGTGAAAAGTTTTGTTGCTTTATTTTAGGGTACAATCTTCCTGCAAGTGCGTTCTTTTGGTAAATAATATTATAAAACAGAAGATTATCTTGATAAATGGTAGCAAGTTTGGCTCCTTAATATACTATAGATAGAGGTTAGATTCTGGAGGTTGGAATTTGCATTATTCGTGTTTCTCTAGTAGTTTATGCAAGTCTTATAGTAGGGATTCAAACTTACTTTTTCATCACTCATAAGCACATAGTTGTTACCTCTTTTGGTTTTTTCAACCCTCTCAGGAATTCCATCGAAATACTTTCCTAGTGCCTTGAAGTAACAGGAAAGAGAGTCTACAATCCAAACTTTTTATTTGTTGGTTTTGAAATGTTACATTTTGAAAACTATGGACAAATTTCTCCACACCAGCTCTCATCTCCACATCTTTGCTAATTACTTAGTGTATTTTTTACTTCAAAGTGTCTTGCAACTCTAGAACTAAGAACTTCCAGCATAAACTCTTATCTCCATACGTTTTATAATTACTTAGTGTATTGTTGACTTAATGAGAAAACCATATACATAAAAAACTTACAGTCTAAGCTAACAAACACAGAGCAAAGTGTTGAATGGTATTGAGCATAGCACAAATAAACAAATTACCATCTAAACTAATGAAAAATGCCAGCAAAGAGTTTAGAACGCTATAGGAGAATAGTATATCTTCCATCACCATCTTCTTAACATGCACAAGCATTGAAAATTTGGAGAATATTGTGACACCAAATCGCATTAGGGAGATCCAAGGTGACCTCCAAGGCCAAAAAATTCCCTGGCACTGATCTGTTAATTCAATGGGAATCGGATTAAGCTAAAGAGGGTAATAATACTAGTATATAGTAAACTGGACTTAAGACTATTGCATTAATTTTTTGTGCCCAACATATTTTCCCAACTTCTTTTTAATAACCTGGAAATTATAGATTTTGATGTCGAAAACCAAACCTGGCTCTAGGGAATAGTAGGCCACTTGTGAAGTCATGCTTCTTGGACTAACCCAACAACAACCACCAGAGTGTGTGCAAAACTCCCAAAGCTGCTAGTCCATTTTTGGGAGAGGAAATTTTTGAAAAGATGGGAAATACCTCTAGGAGATGATACATATCATCAAGGACTCAGAACTTAGGAGAACAAGACAGAAGGATGGGGGAACTTAGAGGAACAAGGCAGCAGAAATACGACCCTTTGATGGTGAGCCACTGAGAAATATTGAAACCTTGCACTGAGTAATATCGAAACTTGGTTGGCGCTACCATGTTACTTATTGCACCTGCATTATGACTGAATCACCATAATAGCACCTCCTCGAATAACCTCAAATAGTTATTACTCCAGTTCTAGTGGCTCCATCAATTGAGGCATATTAATCAAGGTTACTGTGTTTATAACAAAATAAATAAAATCACATATAATACATAATATTTAAATTTAAATGGTGGGTAGGAGTGCCCATCAAATTTATACCCTCGAACCATGGGATAGAAGAGAAAAATTCAATTCAAATACTACTCTTTTCAGGGCCAAGTTAAGGCTTGGGTCACCCCTAAAGGAGAAAAATGAAACACAAAGGACAGTAATGGAAAGTGCAAGATAGTCACAGGAGACGTTAAATGACTGAATAGCAAAATCAAACTCAGAGATTACTCTGTGAAGGCTACAAGTTAAGGTTTTGATAACTCCTACAAACCAAACATAAATAAAATTTCTTTAGAGGGAGACATTTATCCCAAGTCCCCCAAGTTCACAAGCAGGTAATCAAATAGGAAACCAAAAAAACTGAAAGAGGCATATTACTAATATGGAGAAGGTACTTGTCCCTTGTCCCCTAAAATTTCACAAGTAGGCATCAGTGAACCAATTATTTTGCAAGATATTTTTCCCTAAAGTATGGATGTCAACCTAGAAATTCTCAATTGCTAAATTCAAGATAATTTTAAATAATTGCTAAATTCAAGATACTTTTAAATAATTGTTAAATTCAAGATACTTTTAAATAATTGTTGAATTAAATATACTTTTGGAATATGCAATAATATCTTTGTTGAAAATATATGCAACTCCTCCTACAGGCTCTCAAGTAGTTTTGTGTGGAGATATTTCCTTATTTTACGTACTTAAGACCCTTTCTTTGAAAATGAATAGGATACACCCTCCAAATTTGACGAACTTTTGTTAATGGCTTGTGTTTCCTTTAGGTGTTCACTAGTCACTCCACTCCTTTTTATTCTCCAATGAACACAATCTCCCTTGAAGCAAACTTGATCCAAGTGTCATTGTAACTAGATGCTCTCAATGTGATCAAGTTGACTCTATAATATCTTCAATTTTTAGTGCATTTCACAATTAGAAATTGTTTTTTCCCTGGCAATTTCTTCAGATTCCCAGTTGCATGCACTTGTTTTGACAATTATCTATCTTTGCATCAATTAGAAGGACAGATTTGGTCAAACTAAAATATAAATGAATTTTATGAGAATTTTTATCCGCTGCTCTTGTAGCACTTCCTTTGTTTCTACCTTCGACAAATTTTCTAAATTGTTGCCATCATTATCATTTTTTGTAATGTTACATGTACATGTGTTTTACAAGAAGGTAAATGAAGATTTAACGAGTGTTGAATCTACAATATTTAAAGAGTTGGCCATATTACCTTTTTAAATGTCTACAATGAATCTAATGTGATAAAATTTCAATTTGTTGACTTACTAGGAAAAACCAACAAAGAAGATTGTGTTGAAGTTGCAATGTTAGTCTTGCAAGCATTATTCTCAACATGCGATCAAGGTAAGCTTTTAATAGTTTCTATCTTTTTAGTTCTATTGTTATTCAATGATGTCATATTTTTCTATGTTGTGCCTTACGACAACGTTGTAATCACATTATATATATATATATAACATGGGAAAATGTTTTCGTTTCGATTTCATGGTTTTGCAGTGTTGCAAACATTTTGAGATTGGTGGAGACAAGAAGGGGAAGGGAACCTCCCTTTTTTAAACTTTCAGCTTTGTTGCAGCTTTATATCCATCATTTTAAATTCTTGTTCGCATGTCTGTCCAAGGACAGAAATTTTGTTGTGTTGTTTATTAGTAGATAGAGTAAACCAACCGACGATGCCAATTTAATTTTGGCCTTTGTCTTATGGTCTCTTGCACTTGATCTATGGAATAAATCCTTGGATTCAAATATTGCTTGGTTATGTTTTCTGGTTACTTTATGTTAAAACTATTTTTATGTTCCTTAATGTGCAAGTTTTCACATAGTTGATAATCACAATGTTGGCTATTGTGTTTTCGAAATGCACTATGAAGAGCTTTTTATCTCTCTGACCAGTCACTCCACTCCTTTTTTTCTCTAATGAACGCACCCTCCCTTGAAGAAAACTTGATCCAAGTGTCATTGTAAATAGATTCTCTCAATGTGATCAAGTTAACTTTGTAATGTCTTCAATTTTTAGTGCATTTCACAATCAGAAATTGTTTTTGCCCTGGCAATTTCTTGAGATTCCCAGCTGCATGCACTTGTTTTGACAATGTTTTATCTTTTCATTGGTTAGAAGGACGGATTTGGTCAAACTAAGATATCAATGAAGTTTATGAGAATTTGTATCCCCTGCTCCTGTAACACTTCCTTTGTTTCTTCCATTGACAAATTTTCTAAATTGTTGCCAGCATTATCATTTTTTGTAATGTTACCTGTACCTATGTTTCACAAGAAGGTAAATGAAGATTTAATGGGCGTTGAACCTGAAATATTTCAAGAGTTTACCATATTAGCTTTTTAAATGTCTACAATGAATCTGATGTGATAAATTTGTTGACTTACTAGGAAAAAACAACAAAGAAGATTGTGTTGAAGCTGTAATATCAGTCTTGCAAGCATTATTCTCAACATGCGATCAAGGTGAGCTTTTAACAGTTCTATATTTTAAGTTATGTTGTTATTAAATGAGGTCATTTTTTTCTATGTTGTGCCTTACGACAATGTTTTAATCACATTATATATATAACATAGGCACATGCCTTCGTCTGGCTTTCATGGTTTTGCAGCGTTGCAAACATTTTGAGATTGGTGGAGACAAGACGGGAAGGGAACCTCCCTTTTTTAAACTTTTAGCTTTGTTGTAGCTTTATATACATCATTTTACATTCTTGTTCGCATGTGTGTCCAAGGACAAAAATTCTGTTGTGTTGTTTATTAGTAGATAGAGTAAACCAACCGAAGATGCCAATTTAATTTTGGCCTTTTTCTTATGGTCTCTTGCACTTAATTTATAGAACAAATCCTTGGATTCAAATCTTGCTTGGTTATGTTTTCTCGTTACTTTATGTTAAAAATATTTTTTTGTCCCTTAATGTGCAAGTTTTCACGTAGTTGATAATCACAATGTTGGCTATTGTGTTTTTGAAATGCACTGTGTAGATATTTTTATCTGTGAAAATTTAACATTATTTTTATCCTTGTTGCATACAATTGAATTTCGTTATAATTAGGGCTAACTGTTGCATGTATGAAATCTGGAATTATGTGTCTATTTAGCTTATTTTGTGTATAGGACATTGTTAGATGAATGAAATGTCCTAAATATCATGTTCTCTTGATAAGATTGCACCATTTGTATGAAGTATAAATGCTTGGAAGTCAATTTTCTTCTCTTTCCTCTAACATTGGACAAAGTTGACTTTTGGAGCCTCCTTGAACAAGAAACTGAATACTTCTTCATTATTATCCTTGACTCCATATCCCAAAGTGAATCAGGCACTAGTCCCTCAAAAAGTGGTGATCATTTTCCCCTCTTTTTCATCGTTTTCCCCTTTTTCCTAGGTCTATCCCCATTATGCACCTAGGGCATCAATTTCCCATTAATATAGCCACAGGAAAACTTCGATCTCCTAGATACAACTGCGTTGGTGGGTCCCCTTACTCTCCTCTCAATTAGGAGCAATTCCGACAATGAAATCTTTGGATACCCCAAGCCCTAGATCTAGAATAAAGTTCTGCCTAGGTGTTGCCAAGGATAGAGCCTAGTTGGATAAATTTGATACCTTTGGAAGAAAATCCCTTTTTGATCCTTTCCCCTCACCTTCGCCAGGTTAAGAACATAATGGGGTGACAAAATCCATCCCATAACCTGGTTTGGGTCCACTTGGCCTCGTGTGGTCCCATTCTTCATCAAAGTTAATTTCTCAAGGACTACTCAAGAATCCAAGTTCCCAAAGGATTTTATGGATTGAGAAACTCCATTATAGGTCTTATTCTTCTACCTCAGCCCTCCAATCCTCATCCCCTCTCCCTAGAAGATAAAGTCCCTTGCTTATAAGGAAAGCAAGTTCTACTCTTCATTCTATCCTAGAAAAAGGATTTCTAGGGTCACTTCACATCTATTCATTGATCTATGTTTTACAAGTTACTTCCTAAACTACCGGGTCTCCTCCCATCAGTTAAATTATATAAATATCAGGGAGTCTTAGTTGTGGTGACAATGGGCTAAGTCTCCAGTGTTTCCCTTGACCTAGTGGTTGCCCTCATAGGACCCCTCCAAGGTCCCCTTTTGGTTTGAGTGGTAACATTTCTGGTGTCGTTGTCGAGGACACAAGACATGTGTTTTGTTCCCCTTACGACATATTGACATATCATTATTGGTGACTCCATTGGAAGAACTAAGCCCTATTTCTTCATTGAATCTCAAGGTTGATGCTTGTAGGGTGAAGCAGTCATTTTCTAGGAATATTTAAATTCACCCTGGTGACTCCTACATATTTTTCATGCATATCTCAAATAAGTTGACTTTATTTGATAAATTTCCCAATTTGGACATCGCTAACATCCCTGGGAACCCTAATCATGTCACGAGAAGGATAGTATGTGGGGTACCCGTGTTTTATGGTGACCCACTCTCTATAATTGACCATGTAGAAATTTGTAACGTGCATACTTCAAGAGAGAGTGGTTCACCAAGATGTCCTTAATATTATTTTTCATGGGATCTCTTGGTGGTCATAATTCCTTATTGCATGATCATGAACCTAATAGTATCTCACCTATTGAGGAGTTCACTTATGACTTTCTTAGACATTTTCAATTATACCCTGCATTAAGCATCCAAGAGGAAGCCTTCATTGAGCATCATCAAGACATTGAGAATCTAAGTAGTGAGAAGGTAGATGAGTCCTCTTGGGGTCCACATGATGAAAAGGATGATTTTGAGAACACATGTGTTAGGAGGGATGAATCTATGGAAAGTGAAGTTGAGACTAACCTTACCTTTCTCGAGGATATTACTTCTGATGATTCTCCTTTTGAGAACCTTGAGGAAGGTGATCCCATTATCCCCTTCGAGGATGACATTAGAGATTACTTCCACATTGAAAAGGGGAAATGGGAATTTTAGTCCTTGATTTTATTTTTCTCCCATTTACAACACCGACAAGGAGGATGAGGATGAGATTAGTTTTCCCTTTCTCTCAGACACTATTTATGATTACATATCCATTGGTACTCTTGGGAAGGGAATCTTTATTTTCCCTTGCATACAGAGGGGTATTTGGAAGTGATAAAATTTCCTTTTAGGAGAGACCAAATATTTGATACTAAGGAAATCGATAAGTCTCCCACCTCTCCCAAGTATGATTCTATGTTCAAATCACTTGGGGATTTAGATTATGATGTTAGGGAAGAAAAACTCATTGAATGCAATACTCTATCCTTCATTTTTACTATTTGTCATCATCTTGAGTCTTCATCAAGTGATTCCTCACCTCTTGTCACATTATCTCAAGTGGTAGTGAACCTTTTCCCCCTTCCAAGCATAGTGTCAAGGATGATCCCCTCATTTATTATACTTTATCTCCTTTTGCACCCCCTTGAGATCATGATAAATCCATAATCTCCCCTTTCTAGTGTGATCATCATGGGAAACATATGTGTGTTTCTCCATATTATCAGTCTCCCTTTCCTACTAATAATAACCCTATGGAGGCCATAAAATATGACATAAATGATAAGGACCATCATGGAAATAATATGCCTGATATTTCCATCCATTAAAAGTTTATGAGCCTAATCACTGACATCTCTATATTTTGGTTAGAAGAGAGGATCTCATGGACTAGATTACATCCTTTCCTTACCTCTTCTCACACAATTATCCATCTGTGGGCATCCTGTTTCCCTACCTCCCACTGGCCTTATCATCCATGTGATTCTTTCCACCCTCACTTTGACATTTGCTACATGAGTAATCATATATGCCAATATATTGATTTAATGATATGTTGGTTGCATTGGATTTATGATTACACTTAGTATTTTTTTTGTACCATATGCATGTTAGAGTAGGATGCATTACATGTTGATTTTTTGCATTAGAAATAATATCATATGATATTTTCCATGATAGATTAGTTTCATTTAGATTAAAACTGCATATTTTTATTACTTGTTGATTTTGTGGGATGACATTAAGCATGGGTGACCATAACACACCACAAAAAACATGATACCCCATGGTTTTGGTCATTGGCATGTGCAGATAGTAAGTCTACGGTGACCAAGAGATTTTTGGAGTTCTCATGACCTCCCATTCGAATAGCCTTTCCCACCTCTTCGAGATATCACATCCAGATTTTACCCACCACTTCATGGGTGATATCCCTACGATAATTTTTTCTCCACGATGGAACTCATCCGGAAGCCAGCAGCCCCTTGCAGCCCTCAACTAGATCGTTGTGCCATTTCTCCACCACCTGATCCAACCATGTGGTCCCTCACCCATCTGTGTTGATCATATGTTTGAAGGTGGGCCTCCTGAATCTAAAGGTATTTCTTATCATTTGGTAATTGAGTATTGGGTTTACTTATCATGGACACTTCTACGCATGGATTGATGGGGGGATTTGGTGGAAAGAGTGGCTTAGTTTGTGATCGTGTACCCTTGATCTCTTTTGGATGTTGCCCTTTCATCTTAGTCTCGTGGGTTGGAAAACCCTGACTTTGGGTGTGTGGTCCCACTCCTTTATCTGGATATATTACTCCCTTTTCACTCACTCTACCCCCATTCATCATTTCTCCCACCTGGGTCCACATTGCCTCACTGGATCCATATAGGTTCATCCTCCCTATCCCCTTTACCCCATCTTGGGTAAATCCTAGAACGATGCCCTGGAGGATGAAGCGGCTAAAAGAAAAAATGAAAGAATAAATGGCCACATTTAATAGGAAATTGTACCATAAAATTCAAAATATGGTCAAGACAAAAATAATTAGCACGTGGACAGAAGATAATACATGAGCTCTACCCCATACCCATGGTCATCACCCTAGTTCCATAGGCCCTAGATGAGCCTCCTTTATCATTTAGGAATCCATGATTGTCCCAACCCCTAGAGGGAAATGAACCGCACTACCTAAAAGGGGGTATTCACTGTCATTTCTTACACATCATGACCTTGTACTTTGAGCCCAAAGCAGTTAATTAAATAAAATTCATAAAAGGAAAAAGGAATATAAATAAGGATGGAAAATCAAGGTTAGGGCACCTCATGTATCATGATTACTCCCTCCACTAAAATGAAAAGACCCTCTAGTGGATGTTTTTGAGGAACCCCTTATAAAAATGCCCCAGACATCCGTTTCTAGCGGAGGTTCCTAGAGGAGGTTGGCAGGCGGAGGTTTTTGCGGATGTAATTCGTCCGGTGCTCTTATCACTGTAAAACGCACCGGTGCATTCAACACGCGAACGCACTGGTGTAGTTAAAACATTGGCACAATGGACACCGTGTGCTCTGTACACACCCACCCGGTGTGTTTTACTTATGTAGTGCACCGATACTTTACATAACTTCCGCACCGACGCCTCTTAAAAAACGTGTGAACACTGAAACTGCTAGGTCGCCCTTAAAAGCACTGGATCGCAAACGCACCGGGTCGCCCTGAAATCCCTGCGTACCAGCACAGGGTTAAATAAATAAAAAATTACAGCCAAAAAACTGCACAAAACATAGACACACCAGGAACCATGTGCTCCTAACACATACGCCCGGTGCATTAGGGGAATTTTGAGGTCTAAAATGAGCCTCCTAAGGAAATAATAAAATAATAGCTAAACCAATAAAATAATATTTATGATTTTGCAATTCACTTTTTACACCAAAATCCATTTAACCATGGTTAAATTCAATTAAAAAATTGTACCAAAATAAAAATGATAAAAAATTTGTATTGATGTGACTATAAATAAGAATGAGATTTTCAAGAAAAAATCATTATCATTCCACAACTAATGCATTTGTCCTTTGTACTTAAATAACTTAAAATAAAATATAAATATAAATTCATAAATTCTTAATTATAGAATATACTATTAATTAAAATTTATATTATTTAAATTATATAATAACACGTAATTAATATACTATATAAAAATAATATAATATAATATATTGTTTTATGTATGAATTTTATATTACATATTGAATTGATTTGATTTATAAATAAATATTTGAAAATATACAAATATAATAATTATTGAAAAGTATGTAAATATGTGAAGATTGTGTAGGGATATGCATTGTTTCTTTCAAAAAATATGAAATGACAATAATTATATTTTATTCAAAAAATTTGAAATAACATTTATTATGAGTACTTTACTTTATGACTTTAAAAGTACTTAGAGCACTACCATGGTTAACCATGGGTTTTATCTACCATTGAGAATGTGACAAGTACCTTTAACTCAATCAATGCCACCTCAACCATTAGGGATGATGTCATCCCCTAAAATGTGATTGGTTCTCATAAAGTGAATTTTGATTGTACATTTTTCTTAGGAGGCCCATTTTAGACCTCAAAATTCCCCTAATGCGTCATATTCTTGTACAGCACCGGTTCGTTACATCTCTACCGCACTGGTGCTTCCGAAAATGTGCGCGAAAACATAAACCGCCCGGTTGGGAATAAAGCAAACGCACCGGGGCGCCCATAAACCCCGAGCACCGGCAGATAGTTAAATAAAAAAAATTACAGCCAAAAAACCACACAAAACATTGGCACACCGGAAACCGTGCACTCCGTACACACCCGCACGGTGCCTTTAATTAAGGAACTGCACCGGTGCGTGTCAAATCGTCAGCCCCGGTACCTCATAAAAAGTGAGCGGAATAGAAACTGCCCCGAGCGGAATGACAGAAATGCACTGGCGTACCCATAAATGCCGCGCACCAGAAAAGGGTTAAATAAAAACAAAATTATGGCCAAAAAATCGCACAAATCATTAGCTCACCGAATACTGTGCCCAGTGCGTCTTATTACTATAGAGCACCGATGTGTTACAGCTACGCTGCACCAGCACCTCCTAAAAGCGAGCAAAAATAGGAACTGCCCTAGGCGGCATACTGCAAACACACCGGTACGCCAATAAAAACCCTGCACACCAGAATAGGGTTAAATAAAAACAAAATTACGGCCAAAAAACCGCACAAATCATTGGCTTACTGGACACCGTGCCTAGTGCGTCTTCATACTATAGAGCACCAGTGCGCTAAAGCTACGCCGCATCGGTACCTCCTAAAAGTGCGCGAAAATAGAAACCACCCGAGGCGGCATACTGCAAATGCACCGGTACGCCAATAAAAGCCCCACGCACCAGAACAGGGTTAAATAAAAAATTAAAATTAAAAAATTACGGCCAAATAACATTTTTCACTTTTGTTAGTGCTATAGAGCTCTCAAGCACTGGTGCAATTTATCCTTGTTTGAGCCGCCCTGACATTCGTGCTCTCATTGCACTTATTGCACATACTGCTATTGTACATTGCCACCAATCTCCAGCTTGAATTTTATAAAATAGTGGACAAATTTTCTTTTGCAAATTCTATAGCCAATATGCCTCCTCAACGGGTAAATGTATAGGTATTTTTCTTGTTTTTCCATAATTAAACCTTTTAGCGGATTATAATTTCAAAAATCCTTAAAATTAACCATTAAAAAAAAAAAAAAAATTGTTGCGCGGTGCGCTCAAGCCGTTTTGGCTCGCACCGGTTTGCAGTGCTGCCTGTAAATTTATAGGGTGCACCGTGATCGGTGCTAACGGTATCCGCACTGGTTCCGAGGCGGTACCGCGAAGCGTACTGTGTTATTTTTAAAAAAAAATAAAAAGTGCAATGCGGTCGTTTACCAGGCCGCACTATTGACAATGGTGTATTGCGGCAACTCGGTGCGTTGACGGAATTATCAACCTCGGGGCGTGTAATGCTATCAGTGCACCGCTAACCGCAATTCGACATTGTCAATGGTTCGAGCTGGTAAACTAGTGCTAAGGGTATATGCACCAGTTCCTGGGCGGATACCAAAGGCGCACCGTGTTATTTTAAATTTCTTTAAAAAGGGCGGTGCGGTTGGTTACCTAGTCGCACTGTTGACCAAGTTGAATAGTGGTGATGCGGTGCGTTGACCGAAATAACCGCCCCGGAATGGCTATTTTTGTCAGCGCACAGCTTACCGCATTTGGCCTGCGTCAACAGTGCGGCCTTTTAAAATACTGCAGCGACGACTATGTATGGTGGCAGGAGGGCGGTGCGCTGACGTAGATATATGCCCCGGGGCGTATAGTGTAGTCAACGCACCAGCCTCCTGACACTGCACGTAGTGAACGGTGCGCTAAAAACATTTTCTGGAGCACCGCCCCCGGTGCACTGAATATCATTAGGTGCACCGTATCCGGTGCGCTCTGTTGAAAGACGCACCGGAACCGATGCGTGACTGTGTTTTTGGCACACCGACTGTTGTTTTATTTATTTTTCAAAAAATATTTGTATATGTATATTTGTAAATACATGTGTCATTTAATAAAAAAATTATGTTTAATATGTCTATCATTCAGAGACATGAAAGGAGAGAAGAGGGGCAACAATAACAACAATAGGCGGAACACTATAACATGGTTCGCCTATGGGAGGCAAGAGAGAGGGAGAGAGATGTGTACCCTCACCCTATTACAGCAGCGACACAGCGGCTCCTAAGGCAAGTAGGCCTCCTCAAGTTCTATGAAGAGGCTACTTCCCTAAAGTCTCATAGTTTTTTTTTTAGACATCTTATCCGAAAGTGGAATGCCTAGCAACAGGCTTTCAGGGTTTGTATCAACCAGTGGTACACGCCCACTAAGGAGATTGTATATTTTATTACAGGGCTATCGAGGAGAGGGGTGGATTTTCACTTGTTCCCCGAGGTTCCAGCTGGCTGTGTGGTAGGGATTCAGTTAGTTTACTCCCAGAGATACATTGGAGCAAATTTAGTATCTCCTACAGATTTTCAGGTCGCTGGAGGGAAGTTACGTAATGGTGCGTTTGGTCGTGAGGAGGTCCAGTGTCTCTCACTTATCATTTCGACCATTTCGCACAACACCAGTGATGGGCAACACATTAGTTGCTCGCTTTTAGATTATGTTGTTTCTTTACTACAGCAGCCATGACTTGTCAGGTGGTCTGCCATTTTTTTGCGACAGTTCTGTATAGCATTACATAGATGTCGTGCTCATGCACAAGGGAGGGTCAACTTCCCTTTTGCTTCAGAGCTTTTTTGTTTATTTTTTGAGAGGTTTCCAAAGACGAGGCCTGCTTTTCTTCGGCAGCCTCATAGGCCAATTACTGAGGCACATATGCACCTATGGGGGCAGATGATGCCCAAGAGAGAGGAGACTATTTTTCTAGTGAGGATATCAGATGATGCACTGGAGTTGATAGCCAGTGTTGATGAGTATCCCTTCATTATGGTCCCCTTTCCTTATGCGGGGTTGGATTTGCGAGGGTGTGCAAACATCCTCTTCATAGCTAATGAGCTACCAGATGATAGAGGTAATATTACTGTTTTATTTAAATTTATTCTAACATGTTCTTTAACTTGTTTTTATAAAATTGTGTAATGAAATTGTCTAATTATTGTTGTGTACTTGTATACATTTTGCATACATTGGCTCTTTTGATGGCGAGGAGATGCCGCCACCACCACCTGATCCAGGTGTGGATCCTGATGAGGATGAGGGCATGCCAGATATTATCGAGGATCATTAGGAGGTCGGTGCAGATCAGAGACCTACTCCTGCTGGTGCGCGGTCGACATCTTAGTGATGCTAGATACAGGATGGAGTTGGGGGAAAAACTCATTGCATTGATTGTTGAGGCGGGCATCAGGCCCGCTCATTACAGAGACATAGAGGCTGATGATAGGCTATTACGGATGTGGATAGGCATGCCACATGACATGTACAGCCTGATGCGGCATGTCGTAAGAGTTACGACAGCTTTTACGCGACTGACGAGGACTGTTGCACGTTACGATCGAGCCGCAGCATGTGATGGACAGTCTGCGAGGCGCAGCGTACCATAATCTCATGATCGTTCACTTCGCGTCGTGCCAGATGAGCATGAGCCTCCACTAGCATCTACCAGCAGTCATCATGGAGATGAGGTTGGACCATCAGCCACTAGTATTGATATTAATGTTGTACTACCACCAGCTGATCCATGACATTTATATTACAATTGTATATTTTTAACATTATTCAGTTATATATATATATATATATATATATATGGTCCATGTATTTTATGTTCATTATTCCGATCAAAGGTGTCCCACCACTTACACCTAAAAATAACACATGGGAAAGAAGAAAAATCCACTTCAATGATCTCTTGTATCTTTCCGACGTAACCTAACGCCCCTCGTACTAGTTGTTGATCACGGTGGCTAGATCGACTAGATTGATTGAACTCGACTTCCACTCCACAATCTTGTGTGATGTTTCCAGCATTGGCATTTTCAGTGCGAAAATGGTGTCCATATGCCCACATAGATGGGAACAAATGCACCTATTATAAAAAAAGTCAAAATCATAGTGTCATGTATCTTATAAATAATAATCCAATAGTTAAAATATGAAATATATATGTCTTAATATAAGTTTCAAATTTACATATAAATTAAAAAGATTATTACCAAGTTGCTGCACCCAATCCCTACGTTTGGCGCATCCTCTTCAACACGCGGGTAACGACCGGTAGCACCATATTTCTCTTTAACTTGGTCAGTAACCCAACTGTTGGGGCATATTTTTGGCATATTTTCTTTTAAATGATCAGGATAATTCACACTTCTACCATTCAACCGTCTGAATTATTTCCTACCACTATCCCATTTCATCCTGTTGTGTTCATACAATGCGACCCATGGTTGTGTCGCTTCATAATTGTGAAGAACGAATTTATTGATTGCTTCAATTTCTGCATTCACTGATGAAATCAAACCAACATTATATAGTACTTAGAGATCAAAATAAACATTATATCGAATTTCAACATGAATATTAATTGATTTTTGTAAATTTGAAAAATTATAAGTCGCTTACTCTTTATCAAGTGCTTTTTTCCACTCATTTGGAGCAACTCTCGTTCTCTTTTGTCTTCATCCATTTCATCGCCCAAAATCACCACACCTGGTCTATTGTCGATATGCTTGATGTACTCACTGGCATAGTAGAAAGACTCATACAATATGTACCCTCTGCCATAGACCCCTCTGGTTTTTCCCTTTGTCGAACAAAACCTTTCAATTTCTTCATGTAACTCTCTAAGAAGAACATCCAACGACAAGAAACAACCCCAACTAATTCAACATCATCTACCAGGTGGATTAGAAGATGAACCTGTAATTCCATGGCAAAGTTATAAACACGTGCAATAATATACAAAATTAGTTATGTTTTATGATCCCTGCATGGGATAAAATTTATTAATATAACAAATAATAAAATCATGCTTTTGACATTATACGTACTCTTAGAAGATTCAAATGGTCATGCGATTTCAAACCCGAAAAATGGTCATCCACGGTGAAGCAGCACCGTAGTGAAGACCCGTATGAAGTTGGAACCCTCACATCCATTATAACGTCCTTTGCCAAAGATATATCATCTTTTTTTTAAATCCATGGGACATCACCTTCTTTGAAAAACCATGAATTAGAGGGACCAACGCCTGCCTCTAATCCCATACTTTCTAATCGTCTTGGCCAATGTTTATTTTTGGTTTTTGAAGTAATAATATCTTTCCTAATTATAGCCAATGTGTCACTTTGTTTTGATGATATGTGCCTCCATAAAGAAGATGAAACATTTTTAAATATATGCATGGGATCAATCTTAAGATGCTCCCAATATGGGAGGTCATAAAAGATAGATTTCATTTTCATACCAATGGGAAATTTCTCAACATAGGTGTCGAAGAAATCTGGATCATCGAACACAGGCTCCCCATTTGGATCGAACATTTCTATGAACTCCTTCTCCTTCTCTCTCTCATATGCTCTAAGCCATTCAGCTGGTGTCATTATTGGAGGCCTTTGGGTTCTCTCTCGTTTACCATTAAAAGCGGATGCTACTCTTCTGTAAGGGTGTTCTTCTGGTAGGAATAGCCTGGAGCAATCATACACTGGCTTTCATAGGTCCTTGGACCATCTAGCTTTCATAGAAGGTCCACAACATTTACATCCAAAATACCATTCTGTTACAAGACCTGCGAGATTATATTTTTATACATTAATTAATATGCATGGCATGTTAAAGAATATCATGAAGATCAGAACATATATTACAATGAATTAAATAACTAATATGTGAAAGAATATTGTTACATATATAAACAAATCAATAAATTAAACATGACGTAATTTACCAGAGAAAACTCCTAAGTCTGGATAATCATGTGTCGTGTAAGCACATATGTCATACAACGTAAAACTCCTCTTTGCTGCGATGGGTCTTGATACATCGTATACATTTATCCCATCCCATAATTCCTTCAATTCATCTACCAGTGGTTGTAAGTAGACATCCATATTCTTCACTTGTCTTCTACCAGGGACTATGAGAGCCAACATAAGATGTTCATTCTTCACGAAAAACCATGGGGGACTATTGTTGTTGATCACTACTACAGGTCAAACAGAATAGTTGGTGTTTTGGAGGGAATATGGGTTGACGCCATCCATGGCTATGTTGAGTCGTAGACTTCGTACTTCATTCTTGAATTTTTCGGGCCATGTATCCTCTATATGCTTCATGGCTATTGAATCAGTTGGTATTCGCATAACTCCCAACTCACTTCTGTGTGAGGCATTCCATCCCTGCAACATAGCTAATTCTTTGCAACGAAAGAGCCTTTGAATCCTTGGGATTATAGGAATGTGCCTCAATATCTTAAAAGGAGGTCCAGTACGTGATTTACCTTTCTTTTTTTATTTATCATACCTGTCATGCCCACAGTTCAGACACATATCTTTGTTTGCATATTCTCCTCTATATAGATACAATCATTTGGACATGCATGATATGATATGTACTCAACACCCAACATTTTCAACAATTTCTTTGCCTCTTCGCAGCTACTGGGCAAGACATTATCACTCGGAAGAACCTTATCTTTGAATAACCTGTAATTGGTGATCATGGAAAAATATATTAATAAATGTACATTAATTTCGATATAATTATTAACATTCATAAAATTTAACATTTGTAATGTTCATTGCAGTGTACTGATTATATTTCAAATTTATATAAGGGGAGTACTTTATGGTAACTTACCTCAAAAGTTCTAAGAAACATGCATTCGACAAGCCAACTTTGCTTTCAATTTGTACAGTAACTAGTTGTCCCCAACTGGGTAGACTTTGACTGACCGCCAGGTCCAAAGAGAGGGGTGGTGGAAGAAAATTTAAGGCTTTCGAAAAAGGTGTCAGCGATATGAGCATCATTCCCTAGCTGATCATCATTTTGGAATGCATCTAACAGCATCGTCTCCATGGCAGTTGTATCCCTTAAGTAATCATCCATAACAACCTCTATTTGATTTCCTCCATTACCAACTTGTGAAGAACTACTATTGTTGTAGTCATTCCTAATTGGTGAATCTGGACGTAGCGGGAATTGAATCGGTGGTTGATTCAACCATTCTTGGTATCATTCCTCTCCGATTTTTTCTCTTAATTTAGTCTTCTCTCGATTTGACATTATCGTGGGGTACAACAAAACATGGTAGGTAGGTCCTTCATCATCACTAGAATCCTAAAAAAAAAAAAAAAAAAATTGAACATGATTAGTACAAAATATATGATATCAATTAGTAACCACGTTGACAATATTGCATGATTATAAATTGGTTTGACGTTGAAATAATTACAAATTAATCAATATATATACCAAACAATTATAATTATAATTACCATCATTATCTCGGGATTCTGGCTAGAAGATTCAATATTGTTACAATTAACAGGGTGAAGCGGTTGTCCATTTTCATCTACCAAATGCGCCTTGCGGTATGCAACTCCTGATAATAACTTCTGACGTTTTGGAGCAGTTTGAATATTTTGTGCATCTAAACTCGATGTTGAATCTGCATGAACCTACAAATTTTTATACATTATAAATTTAATTAAGTTATGCATGATTGACTGCATGGATACAAAACATATATGTATTCAATTAGATAGTGAAAAAATAAAACAAATCTGAAGTAAATATTACGTCTCCAGATGGATAGGGAGAACTCCGCAATGGACTTTGAGAAATATTATGGAACGAGCTGGATTTTGAAGAATTTTCCATTCCATATAATATATGATATTTTCTCCCTGCATTTGAGCAAAACAACAATAAATTTTGGTGCACAAACCTAAATGTAATTCCGGTGCGTAATGTATGGATAACCCCACTGGTGCGTTTTTTATATTTCGCACTAGTGCCATTTTATAACCCAACGCATCGATGCGGTTTGATTAAAGGATGCACTAGTAAACGAATAACCGCAAATAAAAAAAAGCGCAACCCTATTTTCTTTAAGTGAAAAAAAAAAAAAAAAAAAAAAAAAAAAAAAAAAAAAGGCGATAAATTGAATAATGGACGGCAAAATATTTTAGAAAATCTAATTTATTAAAACATTTCTTTAAATACTAAATGCTTTTCATTATTTCACTATTTTTGCAAAAAAAATCAGCCAAAGACTTGGAGGATACATACCTGGAGCAAACAAAGCACAAGAGCACTGTGGAGCAAGGAAATACATTCGAACAGAAGTATTCAGACAATCAGAATTATAAACCTCTGGTGATTCAAAATCTTGTACCGTAAAATTTCAAACTATTTGAGTAAAGTTTATTGTTTTTTTGTACTTTTTTTGTAGTTTTTATTTATGTAGTAAAAGAAAAAATCAAAGTCTATTGTTTTTTTACTTTTTCTGTAGATTTTTTATGAAGTAAAATAACAAAATCAAAGCTTTTTTTTTTACTTTTTTCTGTAGTTTTTTAATCTTTTCTACAGTTTTCAGAAACAAAATTAACAAAAAAATAAAAATAAAAATAAAAAATAAAAAATCCATTTTTAGAAACAAAACCTTTAGATTCTTTTTGTTTCAATTTAGATTTATATGGTTTGTATAGTCATAGGACATCCAACCCACAGGACAACTTGCATAGTCGGATCCCAATCCATGTTGGCCCTTACATTAATCTAAAAAAAAAAAAAAAATATTACGTCGGTGCATCCTGCGTAACATAGCGCACCGCGAAAGTACAATGATAAAAAATAAAAATATAAAATATGTTTTCATCAGTGCGTCATATGTAACATATGGCACCGGTGCACTATTTTATTATGGCGCACAACAAACGTGTTTTTTTGCAAAAAAAAAAACATTTTAGAAACAAACCCTACATTCTTTTTGTTTCTGCCCTTTCTTCTCCCTCTTTCTGTGATTTCAGAATTAGGGTTTTTCAGTTTATATTTATAGGGTTTGTATTGCTAAATATAAGTCCAAGACATCCAACCCACGGGAGGACCTACATAGTCGGATCCCAATCCAAGTCGGCCCCTGCGTAAATTAAAAAATAAAAAATAAAAAAAATTCGGTGCACCATATGTACCTGAGTGCACCGGTGTGCTCTATTATCCCAGTGCACCGCGCAAGTACTGTGATAAAAAATTAGAAAAAAAAAAAATATTTTTTCTCAGTGCGTTATTTCATTATGGCACACTGCGAACGTTCTGTTTCGAAAAACAAAAAGAACAAAAAACAAAACAAAACAAAACAAAAAACTTTAAAAAATAAATAAATAAATAAATAAAATACAAATCTTACATTTTTTTTGTTTATTCTATTTCTTCTCCCTCTTTCTGTGATTTCATAATTAGGGTTTTTTAATTTAGATTTATAGGGTGTATTGCTAAATATAAACCTAAGACATCCAACTGACGAGACGATTAGCATAGTCGGATCCCAATCCATGTGAGCCCTGGCATGAATGTAAAAAAAAAAAAAAAAAACAGATTTTTGTTATCAGTGCACCTGACGTAACACAGCGCACCGGTGCTCTATATTGTACAAGTGCATTGCATAAGTAATGTGATAAAAAAATAATTAAAAAAAAAATTATTAGTGTGCCATATGTAAAATATGGCACCGGTTTATGCTAAAAAACTAACACTGGACGATTTTTATTATTTTATCATGAGCATTTGTGGGGGTGCGCTATTGACATGAAACGTACAAAGTTTCGACATAGTAGCATCAAACGGTCTATTATTTTATTTTTGCGTGCGTTTGGAACACATCTGTCACATCGTTATTGGTGCGTACACCATGAATGGTGCACCAGTTTCTTGAGATTTTTTTGTTCACTTGAAAAGTTGACAATTTATTTATAAATATATTAATGAATGATATGGTACATGTTTGAGATTGATAAAGAAATGACTGACAAGAGATAAAGTAACAAAAATACTGATAACACATCAAGAAAAAAATAAAAGGCAAGTTCTTTGTAATTTTTTTACAAAAAATATCATTTTTGAAGTATATGTAAGTTCAACTAATATGTATTGTTTTAATCATATCATGGTGAGCTAGGGTTAAGCTCGATAAGATTATTTTTGACGAAGTGAGAAGAGTGTAAAATCAAGTGAAAATTGCAAAAGGATGAATCAGATGAATGAAAAAATACTATCGATCCAATATGAGTTTTTTTTTTTAATTTTCATTAATAATATACTTAAAATTATTAGATAACATGTGTCAAACAGTCTATTAATTCACATCTCGTGGATCTCGTTTTAATTTTTCTATAGGGACCAAACAACTCGTAAAAGGGTTATGAACCCAAGAAAAGAAAAAAAATAGAACATGCAAATGAAATGAATTGCTCCTTAGCTCATCTGGAGTGGTGCTGGAAGTTAACGAAAGGGGGGAAAACTTTTACAAAAGTTTGAGGGATCTAGTGGAACGAATGTATAGACATTCTTTCCACTTATAATACAAAAATCAATCCAACGATTCCGAGAACCAAATTTTATGTAAACTATGGGAAGAGTTTCCAGAGAATTGGTCAATGAGACATGCCATACTTTTAATAGCAAAAAACGTACAAAAAAAAAATGAAGGAATGAAAAAATAATATTCCTTTAAATGTTTGTCTAGAATTGTTTATAAATATCACTTTTGTTATATTTAATTTTCATATATCAATATAAAAATTAAATATTTTATTGTCATGTTACATTTTCAGGAATATTATGAAAATCTCAAAAGATGAACGAGCTGATATTAGAGATATGCCAGTAGGAATGTCCAAAAAGGTGTACAACGAGATGGTCAAAGAAATGGACGAAATTGCATCGTGGGAGGAACCATCTCAACAACAACGTGCTTCAAATGTAATATGTAATCATTTAATTTTTTGATCATTAGGTAAAATAAATAAACAATTTAGCATTAAATATTAATTTTCAGGTATTTTCTTACAAAAAAGAAAATAAAATGGAACCCATTCAACACATAAAACAGGATGACAAGGAAGAAAAGGATTGATATCTAAGTTTGTGAGTAATTGTTACTTCCTTATAACAACTTAACCAGATTTCATTTTTGTATTTTTTAAGTTGTTTTACAAAAATCATCATTGAATGTCTTCAAATAGGTGCTAACATACAAAGAAGAACCATCAGAGGAATTGATTGAAATTGGGTTAAATATGGGTTGTGAGTATATGTTGGCATATCAAAACTTAATCGTGGAATATGTAAGCATATATAAATCTTGTTTTGCTTAGCTCCGTCTATAATTAATAGAAAAAATAAATCTTTTATATTAAATATATGATTTGTTATGGGGTATAAAACTTGCAGGAAACAAAGTATGGCACTGCGCCAACAGATCAAATCTTGAAAGATGGCATCTTACATGATTTTGAAAGAATGTGTATAGTTTATGACTCAATTGTTGCATTGGTACGTCATTTCTTTTCAATTTACATTGATGTATATTATTTAATATTGCAATTTTCATTATTCTCACCAATGTATATACACTCATTACAATTTATTTTTATGTTTGTAGATGGAAGGTGAAGAAAAAGAAAAAAATCAACACCATGAAAAAAAACATTCCTGAAAATAACCCAAGTCATGGAAGTAGCTCTAGCAGTGACAACAGTTCAAGTGAAGAATGATGATCACTATGTTTGGATATCAAAGCAAGGCGTTGTATTTTTTGAAAAATGTCTGTGAAATCAGACATTTTCTTTAATGTAATGGACATAGTGTCCCAATTGAAAGATAAAGGGATACCAATAATTGTCCCATTTTGTATGACAAAGAATGTCTTATATATATGTGTGTGTGTGTGTGTGTGTGTGTGTGTGTGTGTTTTAATTTATTATATTGCGTTCTCTATTGTCGCTATTGCGTTCTCCATTGTTGTTCTCAAATGCACTAATAAAAATTTAATTCATATGAATATTGTTATAAGATATATATGTGTCGACTTTTGATGAATAATGAATTTTAAAAAACCACAATAATTATGATATGATATAACAAATTAATCAAAACATCACATTCAAATGCATTAATAAAAATTTAATTAATATGAATATTGTTATAAGATGTGTCGACTTTTGATGAATAATGAATTTAAAACAATCACAATAATTGCACTGTCACAGGTCGATGTTTCTAAAAAATACATAATGAAAACTGATGCGTGTATTCTTATACCGGTGCGCTTGTATTCTTAAGCGCACCAGTGCGTTTTTATGACCTATGGGCACCTCGCAAAAACCAAAATCAGTTAAAAATATCGAGGCATTTGTGCGGTACAGCGCTCCTATGCGTTTATGTCTATATACGCACCGGTGTCGTTTTACGACTTATGAGCACCGCTCGAATACCGATACCAATTATAAATCTTGGTGCATTTGTGTGATACTATGCACCAGGAAATTTTTGTGTCCATACACACCGGTGCATTTGGACGACCCATAGGCACTGCACGAAACTGATACCAATTATAAATCTCGGTGCATTTGTATGATACTGCGCACCGGGGTGTTTATTTTTCAATATGCACCAGTGTATTTGTATGACATATTTTCACCGCACGAATACCGATACCAATTATAAATCTCGGTGCATTTGTGTGATACGGCGCACCGGGGCGTTTCTATAAGTCTACGCCCTGATGTGTTGATACGACCTATGGGCACTGCTCAAATCCCAAGAACAATTAGAACGACCCCGTGTGTTGTATCGCCAACACTACGCTCAGTGTTGTTTTATACCTTAACGGCCCGGTGCATTCTCCTTCAACCACCTCGGGGCTCCGTCTACAGGTACACATCGGCGTGTTAAATCCTAATTAGGGCACAAATGAAAAAAAACATCCGTAATAACCTCTGGCCGCCCATTTTTTTTTAGTTGTGTTGAATTTCCGTTAAAAGCTCTGCCAAAACCTCTGTAACCATAAACGGATGTGGTAGCATATGTTTTTGGACAATTTTGGCCAATTTTATAACACTAAAAACCTCCTTTATAACCTCCGCTAGAGGGTTTTTTCCTTTTAGTGCTCCCACACATTATATACCTAGGTGTGGGCTTCCCTTTCTCTAGCTACCCTTGTGCCCCAATTTGTGTCCAAGAATACCCCTCTCATTAGCTATTCCATTTCACTTCTTTGTCACTTGCCACCTCCATTTAAGGGATGTACCTTGCACATACTATCCCCTCTAAGGGTAGAAACCACCTAATAAGGTACCTGGCTAACCCCCTTCGGAGCTTGGTGAAATTAGCACATGTAAAAGCCCAATATGGAAGGGCATGCCATTATTAAGCCCCTACTTTTTTATCTATGGTTTGTAAGATATTTTACAGGATTACTCTAATGACTTGTTGTATTGGAAGGATAGGGGATGCATTAGATCTTATATAGGATTGCAGATAGTGTCCATTTGGGTTTGGCCTCCCTATATTGGGTCCTAACCTCCCGGAGGGATACATTTCACATATAGGGTGTGTAGAGATCCATGGGCCTCCACAACAGCAGATAGCACTACATGGATCTCCACCGATGTCCAAAGATTACTAAAGATCCACCTTTGGGACGAGGATGATGTGTTTGGTACACCATGCCTGGTTGACCCAACAGGAGCACCACACACTTGGCGGGTGTCCCAGGATTTGTATGATGATATGGAAGCATTAATTCCATCCTTTGACCCCTTATAGATGATCTATAGGCATCTTCGACTCATATGAAAACCCATGAGGTCATTAGTATGCCCCCACACCCATTGGGAGAACCATAGGTCTACTACTTGGAGAACAAGGGGCCACCCCCTTATCTATCACCTTTTGAGTATTTTATTCATCATTATGGGACTTCTGGACATTATCTCATCTTTTGGAGGGCCCCGTGTCATGCATATATTATTATTTGACCACCTAAGAGGCTTATTATTCCATTTATGAGCTAGTTTGGTGGGCTTGTCACCAAAAGTTAGTTTATTTGCACATTATTTTATTTTTAGGGGATAATGTAGGCTCATTAGCTAAATTGAACTCCTAATTGGTGTATAAATAGGACTTATTCGGATTCATTTGTGTCATCATTGGACTTGGGATCTCTCTAGCTTTAGAGAACTTCGCATTTTTCCTTGGAGGATTATTTTTGAATGATGGATGAATTTGGATGTATGGATTTGGGCTATTTCTATCTTGAAGCTTCTTATTTTCAAATTTGATGTTGGTTGGATATAATATCTAACATTTTAAGTGCAAATTTAACGTTATCTTTCTTGTTTTTGCATACAATTGAATTTCGCTATAATTAAGGCTAATTGTTGCATGTATGAAATGTGGAATTATGTGTCTATTTAGATTATTCTATGTACGGGCCATTGTTAGATGAATAAAATGTCCTAGAGATCGTGTTTTCTTGATAATATTTCACCATTTTTATGAAGTATAAATTCTTGAATGTCAATTTTCTTCTCTTTCCTCTAACATTGGACGAAGTTGACTTTTGGAGCCTCCTTGTACAATAAATCAAATCCTTCTTTATTATTATCCTTCACTCCATATCCCCAAGTGAATCAGGAATTGGTCCTTCAAAAAATGGTGATCATTTTCCCCTCTTTTTCACCTTTTTCACCTTTTTCCTTGGTCTAGCCCCATTAGGTCACCTAGGGCATCATTTTCTCAGGAATATAACCACAGGAAAACTTTGATCTCCTAGATACAATTGTGTTGTTCGGTCCCCTTACTCTCCTCCAAATTTGGAGAAATTATGATGATTAAATCTCTGGATACCCCAAGCCCTAGATCTAGGATCAAGTTTTTCCTAGGTGTTCCCAAGGCTAGAACCTAGTTGGATCAATTTGACATACTTTGAAGAAAATTATTGTTTGATCCTTTCCCCTCACCTTGGCCAGGTAATAACATCACTGGGTGCCAAAATCCATCCCCTAACCTTGGCTAGGTCCACTTGGCCTCGTGTGGTCCCATTCTTCTTCAAAGTTGATTTCTCAAGGACTACTCAAGAATCCAAGTTCCCAAAGGATTTTAGGGATTGAGAACCTCCTTTATAAGTCTTTTTATTCTACCTCAACCCTCCAATCCTCATCCCCTCTCCCTAGAAGATCAAGTCCCTTTCTTATAAGGCAAGTAAGTTCCACTCTTCATTCTATCCCAAGTAACGGGTTTCTAGGGCCACTTCACACCTATTCATTGATCTATATTTTATAAGTGACTTCCTAAACTTTCAGGTCTCCTCCCATCGGTGAAAGTCTGTAAAGAGCAGGGAGTATTAGTTGTGTCGACAGTGGGATAAGTCTCCATCGTTTCTCTTGACCTAGTGGTTGCCCCCATAGGAACCCCTCCAAGGTCCCCTGCTAGTTTGAGTGGTAACAAGGCCATATTGGATTGGTCTCAACTTATTTCCTTCCCCTTTCATCATGTCTTTTCTTATGTGGAGCCACACCCTATCTCCAACTTGGAATTGGTGATCGACTTCATGCTTGTCATGTCGAGCTTTGTATCGAGCTTGACTCTTCTCCAAATACTCCTGCACTGGCTACTGAATCATCTGAATTGGTTGAATGAACTTCTGTGCCTTGTCCCTGTCATATTTCCCACTGGAATCTTCATCTCTCCCAAAGACCATGTCTAAGGTATCCTTTGGAAAATATCCAAAGCATGTCTCAAATGGTGAGCTTTGAGAGGATGAATGCACTACCCAGTTGTATGCATGTTTTACATAAGGAAGTTGTTCGTCCCACAACCTGGGATGCTTGCCATAATAGCCTCCACATAAGTGTATCATTGTGTGGTTAACGACCTCTATTTTTCCTTCGATTCGTGGATGAAATGTCATGCTCCTCTTCAGCTTGGTGTCCAACATTGTCCACAAAATTCTCCAAAACTCTCCAAGAAAGCAGGAACCTTGATCAGACATAATGGATGTGGGAAGTCCAAAATGGACCCATGGAAATTGAAATAAGAGATGAGTAGTTTTCTCTGCAATGACTTGCTTCTTACAAGGCATTATGATACATATTTTGCTAAATCAATCCACAACGACATAAAATTAGTCATGACCTCTCCTAGACAAAGGAAAATAGCCTACAAAATCCATTGTCATACTTTCCCATGGACGACTCGGAATAGGGAATGGTGTGTAGAGACCTAATTTTCTATTATAGGGCTTTCAAACTGAACACAACACACATCCCTTTACATATCGAGTCACAATATTTTTTATGTGAGGCCAATAACAAAACCTCTGTAAATGACACAAAGTATTTTCTACACCAAAATGACCAGACACAATAGAGGTATGTGCCTCTTTGATTACATGTATCCTTTCATTGGTGGGAATAAAAAAAATTCCAAGATGGTACAACAATTTTCCCTGAAATGGTAATTATCTACTTGCGATCCATGCGTCATTTTTGCATAAATATTCTTAAAATCATCATCATCAACATATTGTACAACATAACTTTCAAAAGATAAAGAAGCATTTTTCAAAACTATAGATGCAAAATAGGAGGGCGAGAAAGAACATCTGCCACTTTGTTTTTGGTGCCCTTCTTGTATTTTATTACCAAGTGAAACTGTTGAAGGAACCCCATCCATCTAAAATGAGGTACTTGTTGAATCTTAGTTTGTGAATGAAGGTATTGCAAGGGGTTGTAATCTGTGTGAATGATGGTCTCCTTGATGATCAAAGAGTGATTCCACTTCTTCACACTTTGAACCAAGGCATAAAACTCCTTATCATATGTGGGATAGTTCACAATAGCTTGGGAGAATGTCCCTGAATGGTAACATACAAGTTTCCTTCGCTGCATCAACACTTCTCCCATGGCGCACCCACTGGCATATGTCTCGATCTGAAAAGGCTATTGGAGGTCAGGTAAAGCCAAAACTAGTGTGTTATTGATCTTCTCTTTCAGTGTATCAAAGATTTTCTGATGCTTTCCTCCCCAATGAAAGGTTTTCTTCACACTTTTCAATGCATGTAAGTGGGATGAAATGACAGAGAAGTTGGCAATGAACCTTCTCCAGTATTGCACTGCTCCCAAAAAGCTACGAACCTTTGTAACATTGATGGGTTTAGGCTACTTTAAAATCACATCAATTTTAGAAGGATCTATCTTTAATTGTCCACCTCCAACGATATGGCCCAAGTAAAGCAAAGAGGTCTTACCAAATTCACAATTAGAAATTTTGACATACGATTTTTATTTTTTGAAAACCATCAAGCACCTTTTTAACATGACTCACATGATCTTCACATGTCCTATTGAAAACAATAATGTAATCAAAATACACAAGTACAAAATCATCAAGAAAAGGCCTAAAAATATCATTCATCACCCTCATGAATGTGGTCATAGAATTGCATAGTCTGAATGGCATCACCAGTCATTCAATCAACCCATGTTTTGTATTGAATGCAGTCTTCCATATATCCTATTATGCAATCCTTAATTGATGATAACCACTACGCAAGTCTAGTTTTGTGAAATAGACAAAAAAATTTAGTTGATATAATAAATCATCAATGTGAGGGTGAGGGTACCGATTCCTCACCATTATTGTGTTGAGTGCTTTGTAGTCCACTCACGTCCTCCATGTGCCATCCTTTTTTGGCACCAACACAATAGGTGAACCCCATGGAGAATAACTTGGCCTTATGACCCTTGGTTCAGAAATTCCTGCACTTGTTTCTTTATATCCTCCATATCAATGGTTGACAATCTATACATACCAATGTCTGGTAAAGGAGCATCCTACTACAAGTGAATCTCATGTTGGATTTCACAATTTTGGAGGCAACCCACTTGGTTCCTGAAAAATCCCATCATAGTTTGAAACAATTTCATACAATTCCTTTTTGTGAGTGGGATCACAACCTTGGAAAGCTTCATATGTCTCCACATATTTTTCTCTCACAACCATGAGCATTCACCCTTTGTTAGAATTCAAGAACCTCTTCATTTGACCTGCAGTAACAAGACTGGCACTTATTTTGGCGTGATGAGCTCTAACAATGTATTCCACCTCATATTTCGTGAGATGATACTTGTTTTCATGGAGAAATAAAACTTCTTTCATGTCATACAAATATGGACCCCTCAATACGATGTCATAGATATCCAAAGGTACAACATCAAGATCAACCTCCTCTACTATTTTGGATGCAATCACAAACCTAGCCTTACATTGTTTGGTTACTTGTAATTTGGCTTTATCACACACCCAACCAAGAGGGTAAGGTTTTAGATGAGGCTTGGTTTCCAATCCTAATTTATCAACCAATTCACCCTTTCCAATCGGATTTTCCCGTGCACCATCTCTTCGCCAAATTGTTGCCTCGTTAGTGATTGCCACTTGGCATAGTTTGACCAGAACTTTGACTAGCTATAATTTTCTCATACGAACTCAGATTTGAGTTTCATTTACATAGCTAGAATCAGGACGATGAGCACTATGATATGGTCCTAATTTCACTTCAATATGATGAATTTTATTTTTGAGATATTTCAAGGCCACTTGTATTTTTGGATCCACCCGGATCAGTTTCTCTTAATTTTTTCAAGTTGCTAGTATTTCTCTTCTATTTTCTTTCTCAATTTATCTACTAAATTTTTGAGAGCTTCAACATAATCTTTATTTTCTTTCTATTTGCTTCACATTACTTCCTTATTTCTTTTTGCATCCTCTAGCTAGGTTCTCAAGGTAGTGAGCTCGCCCTTTATATTTTTCTCCTTCTCATCACAAATCTACAACAATTTCTTATGATATCTACATGCAACTGTTATTTTTTCCACTTGAGTTGCTAATTCTTTAATCACGACCATTTTCGATTCATATTTAGACTTAACATTAAAAATATCCTTCTTATCTTCACTAAGTAGCTCAAAAGAATCATCAAAATCATAATTAAAAAATTCCTTCAAAATATTACCTTGTGATACATCTTGTTCAGAATTTGTAGCTTCTTTTGCAATGGACATATTTTCTTCCTTATTAAAACTTCTTGTCTTTTAAAACATTATCCTTTTGTTTTTGGCCATGATCTACGATCTACTCTCCAAGCGGTCAACTTTCACTGAAGAGAACTAGCTATGATACCAATTGTTGGAAATATATTCACTATTGAGAAGAGGGGGTGAATCAATAGTGATGGCCTTTAATCAATTTTGACCAATTTATACTTTTGTATCAATGTCAATTATCCATGCACATCCACAACATTATTTCATCAAAACATATAAGCAGCAGGAAATTGAAATCATTGTCAGAAAATTGAATATTACATAGCAATGCAACACATAAAATATGCGGAAAACACAAGCACACAAAACATATAAAACCAGAGAGACACGGATATACGTGGTTCACCCAGTTTGGGCTACGTCCACCTTGAACAGCCATTTCTTTCTTTCTGTTATCCAACAAAATGAAGAGACACAACCTACAGCAGATCCATTGTAATATCCTTTGTTTTCTCTCACAGTCTCCCTGTCTGTTTCTTGCTCTGAGAATACACATACAACACAGAGCTGCAATACAATACCCTCATACAAGTGAGGGGTTGCCTTCTAGGGAAAAAAACACTAAACTAAACATAACTTCTACTATTAGATCATGTGCCTAATGAACGGCCCAGATTGACTAGAAATTACTATACTTTTACAAGGCAATTTTACATCTATTTTTAGCTTCGGGGGCACTGCCCCCGAAACCCCCCGCCAAGGGGGGGCTCCATAAAGTCGCAGCCCCCCCCCATGGACCCCCCAGGTAGCGTTTAATTATAGGCAGCATTGCCGCCCCATTAAGGTACAAGGGTCCAACGCTGTGATACAAAATAAACAAGATAATAAGGCTCCACACCCAACAATCTCCCACATGGAGACCGATTGTAGCCACCGCACCGCCGCGCTTCATTTGCCGGACAATGACTCCTCTTTGGACTCCGTTTTTTCATCTTCATCGTCATTCTTGAAGACCAATTGAAACCGAGCATATTCTCGCTCCCTAGTTACAACTTTTGTTAGCATATCTCATAGGATTCGGCTAGTGTGTATCTTTTCCAGCCTTCAACTCGTCCTCAACAATCATCTTCCAATACTGACCATCTGAAATGGTACTTGAGCTGTATGTGTTCAGTCCTAAAATGAAATGTTGAGTTCTTTTCAATATGAATGACACTTTGGCTATCACTATATAACGTGCCCATATCATGCTTCTTACCCAATTCATCCATAAATATTTGTAACCAAATCATTTCCTTACTAGCCTCTATAGCAGCAACATATTCTTCTTCTGTTGTTGAAAGTGCAACAACACTTTGGATTTTATAAACCCAACTAACAGCTATTCCACCTATAGTAAATACATATCTTGTAGTGCTCCTCCTATTATCTTTGTCACCCGCCATATCTGCATCAACATATCCCCGTAGATCAATTTTTGAACCACCAAAGCATAATGCTTGATCTGTGGTACCTCTCAAATATCTGAGAATCCATTTCACTGCCATCCAATGTTCTTTTTCCGGATTGTTCATGTACCTGCTTACAACTCCCACCGCATGTGCAATATCAAGCCTCAGGCGTACCATTGCATAAATTAAGCTTCCAACTCGCCGATGCATATGGAACTTTAGACATATAATCAATTTCTTCTTGGGTCTTGGGGCACATCTCCTTATTAAGCTTGAAATGGCTAGCCAAAGGTGTACTAACTAGTTTTTCATTCTGCATATTAAATCTTTCCAACACCTTTTCTATGTACTCATTCTAAGACAACGTTAATTTGTGATTTTCCACGTCTCTAGTTATTCCCATACCAAGGATTTTTTTTGCAACTCCCAAATCCTTCATTGCAAATGAATTTTCCAATTTTCCTTGAGCACATTTATTTCCTGCATGTTAGACCTTGCAACAAGCATGTCATCTACATATATAACAATAACAATATATGTCATCATGTCAATAACAATACATGTCATCATTTTTCTTTCTCAGATAAACACAATGATCAGAATGACATCTAGTATAACCTTGTTCAAACATAAACCTATCAAATTTTAGATACCACTGCCTCAGAGTCTGTTTTAAGCCATACAAGTTCCTCTTCAACCTCCACACTAATTTTTCTTTCCCTTTGACCTCATATCCTTGTGGTTGCTACATATAGATCTCTTCCTCCAAATCTCCATGGAGAAATGTTGACTTTACATCTAACTATTCAAGATGTAAATCTTCCACTGCTACAAGACTTAAAATAGTTCTGATTGAAGTCATCTTAATAATAGGAGAAAATATTTCATCGAAATCAATACCTTTCTTTTGTGCAAACCCCTTCACCACAAATCTAGCTTTGTACCTCTGTTTTCCTCATATTTTTCCTTTAGCCTGTAAACCCATTTATTCTACAATGTAGTTTTACCTGCAGGAAACCTGACTAAGTCCCAATTCTGGTTATGCATTAAGTATTCCATCTCTTTTTCCATGGCTAGCTCCCACTTCTTCCTGCTTTCAACCTGCATTGCTTCTTCATAACATTCAGGTTCACCAGAATTAGTCAACAATAAATAATATAATGAAGGAGAGTATCGTTCAAGGGGCCTACTTATCCGAGTATATCTTCTAACACCACTTTCAGGTGTTTGAGGTGACTGTTTCTATTGTGGTGGTTGATGTTGTTGTGGCTCTTGATTATTATTATTTTCAGGCACCTTTAACTTTTCTGTGATCTCATCAAGAAATGTGTATTCTTTGTTTTCCTTTTCCTGTTTCTTTTCCTGCAACTGATTCTTATACAATACCTTTTCATTGAATATTACATCTATGCTCCTAATGATTTTGTGATTTTCATAATAATATAAGCGATAACCAAAATCATTAACACCATATCCAATAAAGGTACATTTCTTTGATTTTTCCCCAAGCTTTGTTCTATTTTATTTATTAATATGGACAAAGGCCTCACAACCAAAAGGCTTTAAAAAATAGTAGTTTACCTTTTTACCTATCCATGCTTCCTCTAGAATACCACCATCCAAGGAACTTGAAGGCCCTCTCGTTATTAGATAAACAACACGTTGTATCTACAAAGACTGCCCAAAATTGTAAAGGCAATCCCCGCATGCAATCTCATGCACCTTGCACGCTCCATGATTGTTCTATTCATCCTTTCGACACACCATTTTCTTTGTGGTGTTCTTGGAACTATCTTCTCCGTGAATTCCATGCTCCGACCGCACCTCAAACTCTTTGCCGGAATATTCACCTCCATTGTCCGATCCGAGACACTTCAACTTCTTTCCCGTCTCAATCTCAACCAAAGCTTTCCATTTCTTGAAAGTATCAAATACATCAGATTTATTCTGAATACAATAAATCCAAGTTTTTCTTGTTGCATCATCAATAAAAGTAACATAATAACGAGAGCCACCGAGAGATGATACTTGGGCAGGTCCCCATATATCTGTATGCACAAGCTCTAATTTTTCGCTCTTCTTTTCTTTTCCAACTCTGAGAAATCTGACTCTCTTATGTTTTCCATAAATGCAATTCTCACATAAATCCAAATCAATATTCTTCAAACCTGGCAAAAAATTCCTTGAGTGAAGAATCTTCATCCCCTTCTCACTCATGTGTCTGAGCCTATGATGCCATAATGCTGCATCTGCTCCTTTAGAAGTTAAAGCATTAACGAGTTATAAATACCATTGCATAAATACAATGTACCAACCTTTTCACCTTTTGCTATTACTAGGGCTCCTTTGGTGACCTTCCAAGTTTTATTAATGAAAGTTGTCACACAACCTTCACCGCCTAACTACCCTGTTGAAATTGGATTTTTCTTCAAATTTGGTATATGCCTTACTTCCTTTAATAGCCATTGGTTTCCATTCTACTGTTTTACAAGAACCTTATCGATTCCAACAATTTTACAAGGTTTATCATCACCCAAACAAACTTGTCCAAAATCTCCTTGAACATGGTCATGAAAATAGATCTTATTAGGTGTGGCATGGAATGAGGCCCCCGAATCTACAACCCAAGAATCAAGAATATTTTTGAAAGAAAGAATCAAATCATCTTGTAACACATCACCTATCACATTTGCTTCATGATTGTTGTCTTCTTGATGTGCGTCTCCTTATTTTCCCTTCCGATCTGGGCGTCTTCTTTAGGTGTCATTTTTTCCCATATTTCCAACACACTATCCCTGATCTAGACTTGGATATGCCTTTCCTTGATTTACCGTGATATCCTAAGCTCTTTCCTCTTTCCATTTTTCTTCCCCTAGTCTCTGCACTCCAATCATTACCCAATGTCTCACCAGAGCTTTTCCATCCCATTTCCTCTCTAAGGATAACACCGACAACATCATCAAACTTTAAAGTACTAGATCCAGAGATAAGAGTTACTAATGGCCATAACTAAACCATTCCAACTTTTTGGAAATGAGCACAAAAATAACAGAGCCATAACTTCATCATAAAAGTTTACCCCTATAGAATTTAACTGACTGGTAACTGCATTAAATTCATGTAAATGGTCAACAACAGATACACCTTCTGACATCTTCATATTAGATAAAATTTTCATAAGAAATGCCTTATTTGAGGCCGAGGGTTTTTCATATAGTTTCGCCAATGCCATAATTAAACCCGTTGTTGTCGTTTCCTTCGTAATATTGAAGGCTACCGATGCCGCGAGGCACAACCATATTGTTCAAAGTTCCTTTCTATCAAGAATCTCCCATTTTGCATCTGTCATACTCGACGCCTTCTTTGTTTTTCACCAATGGTAGGTACAGATCTTTCTGATACAGATAATCTTCCATCTACATCTTCCACAACAAGAAGTTTTGGCCATTGAATTTCTCAACCATAAATTTACCATCTTCCACCATTTCTCCCACTTGAACCAGGAACCCTTCTATCCTACGAGTTTATCATCCAAATAGACCTTCGGATCTGATACCAGTTGTTAGAAAATTATATATTACAGAGCAATGGAACACATAAAATATATATGAAGAAACACAAACACATAAAACCAGAGAGACACAGATATACCTGTTTCACCCAGTTTGGGCTACGTCCACCCCGAACAGCCAGTCCTTCCTTTCTATTATCCAGCAAAATGAAGAGACACAACTTGCAGCAGATCCGCTGTAATATTCTATGTTCTCTCTCACAGTCTCCCTATCTGTTTCTCGCTCTGAGAATACACATAAAATACACAGCCACAATACAATACCCTCATATAAGCGAGGGGGTTGCCTTCTAGGGCAAAAAACCCTAAACTAAACATAACTTCTACCGTCAGATCATCCACCTAATGAATGGCCCAGATTGACTATAAATTAATATACTTTCACAAGGCAATTTTACATCTGTTTTTAGCTTCGGGGGCATTGCCTCCGAAACCCCCAACCAGGGGGGGGGCTCCATAAAGTCCGAGCCACCCCAACCCACCCCCCCCCCCCCCCCCCGCGAACCCCCCAGACAGCGTTTAATTTCGGGCGGTGTTGTTGCCCCATTAATGTACAGGGGTCCAATGCTATGATACAAAATAAACAATATAATCAGGCTCCACACCCAACAATAATAACAACCATGAGAAATACAAGCATGCACATATAAGTACACAAGTATTTCTAGTGGAAACCCTTTTGGGAGAAAACCACACTGCTATTGTTGTGCTTCTCAATTATTTTATTAATTAGTTGAGCAAATTCTACATGGATTAGCTTACACCCATAGTTCGAAATACTTTCGTTTCTCTACAGTATGTTGGAATTTATCAATTTGGAATTCTAGTTCTCTCACAGATCTACGGAAATATATCCACTGGAAGCTCTTGCGACCAACGATCCTCACCCAAATACCATTAGGTTGTCTACTCCTATTGGATGGAGAAATATCTTCCTACTATTGAATCTTCCAAATCACTATCTATTCTAAAGCCTCTATGCCTTCGCTTCCTCCATGTGAACCAGGTTTCACAAATGTTTCATACTAGGTTGTCAATTTTATCAACATGAGAAACCCAAAAACTCCATCATTCTTCTTATCAAATATCAATCAATTTTTTTTCCCAAAGATGGATTTTTCTTCTCTTTTACTCACAACAATCTCTACTCTTTACTACCAATTTGCCTCCATTTTTAAACCCAAATCTTCTCTGAATTATACATACATAATTATGACATATTTTTATAATATAAAATGAGCAGTTGCAACAATCTCTACTCACTCACAAAGCCCCCACAATGGCATACTCTCACACTCTAAAAAAAACAACCAAATAGACTCAATGCCTTCCTCTATTTATCAATTTTCTATGTTGAGTCACTTAGTAACTACTATAGGTTATGGAACACTCAAAAATGATTTTTGCACACATCAGATTTGGTTAAGATATGCTTCTTGACCAAATAAACCTACTTACTCCACTAGCCTTTTGATATCTTCAACCTTGATCAACTTCTAGGGGCTCCATTACCTTTTTTGACCATATGTTGAAAATTCTCGATCAATAATCTTGCCACAACACAAAAATAGATTGAGCAACGCGAGGAATGTGGATTTTTTCTTGTCAAACCCACAGTCACTCACTTATCACTGCTCTCCATATGAATTTAGCCTCCTAGACATATAGTCGCTACCTTAGGCTTCACTCCATGCAACTATGGCCCTAACACCTCTCCCTTGAATCAGCAAGCATGCGACTAGGTAAACGAACCTTTGAAGAACCTTTCATTTCTCTCAATATAGACCGAATTTTGAAAAAATGCTCTTCAGAAAGTTTTTTTTTTTTTTTGCACAAAATCCATGTCTCAGAATTTTGAGATCCATCCTTATTTTCCCATAAAATCCAATTCAAAAGTTTGACTTCTATCCAAACACCATACTAAACAACTAGGCCTAAAACTAATGTAAAACATATGTTCTTCAGTCCAGAACCTCTGCCATCTGATGGAACATCTTTTCCAGTGTCTAAGAACTCCTCCAAGTCTTTGCAATAGGTATGCAACTAATGAAATAGGCTAAGAACAAATCTATGGCATGCTAGATTTATTCTGCTAACTTTTAGGACCAAGACCATGTTAGGTCCCTATATTACTAGTGTAGTCCCTTATTATGTTAGTGTAGCCCCCCTTATTGTTATTTTTTTACCCCTATAAACCCCCATATTTTTATTATTATGCCCTTACATTATTATTGTTAGGTCGGCTAGAATTACATTGTGGCCCCACTAGGATTACATTTTGGCCCCATGGACTCCTATATATAGAAAGGAGGTTTTGTCATTTGTATCATCCAAGAATTGTTCATTCATGTAATGTATTAGAGGTTTCCCCCTCGAAGTGTCTTATTTCTAAGGCGTTGGCATCTCTTTTATTCTATTTTTGGAGCTGGTTTCACAACATTTGGTATCGAAGCTTTGGATTCTAGGGTTTCGCTGCTCCAAACCGGTCATCGTGGAATTTTCGCTATAACTTTTTTCTACGAAGGTTCAGAAGCTGAAATTTTTAGAGTGCGAAGCCGAAATCCTGAGGAACATTGTCGCAAAATTTCAGAGCTTGGTTCGCAACATTTTCAGAGATATGAGCTGTGGAAGTTAAGGCTTTTTGCAGGCTCCTGAATTTAACTTAAACAGGTCATCGCGGAATTTTCACTATAAATATTTGTCAACGAGGTTTAAGAAGCTGAAATTTTCATAGAGCGCAGTCAAAATCTTGAAGAACCGCCTGTAAAACTTTCAAATCTTGTTTCACAATATTTTTTGAGATATGACTTGTGGAAGTTAGAATTTTTTCAGGCTCCCGAATTTCATCTCAAAGAGGTGACCGTGGAAAAAATGTCATAACTCTCTCTCTCTGAGCGTCGGATTGCGATTCTGTAAAAAGTGGCCATAAGTACACGGACTATAGTTTCTTCTGTATCAATTTCAGAGCCTAAAGAGAAAACAATGACACGTGGAAAGTAGTACAATTTCGATTTACTAAACTATTTCATAATTAGGTCATCATAGGAGATTGAGCATATCTTTGTCTTCAAGAATCCAAATCAGGTCAGACCTGTGGCATTTTAAAGAAGATTCAGAGGGCTACTTCAAGGAAAAATTTTAGATATTGAAGATCCGAAATCACAAAGATAATTCAGTTTCAATATCGAGCTCCTAAAAATCAAGAAAAAGGTGTGTATTTCGTTTTTAAAATTGCATAATGTTTGTTTGAAAAAGCAGTTTGAAGTGATTCCAAGGGCATATTTTAGAATTTTTATTAGTATTGGGTTCTATAATGCCTCAAAAAAATAATTCCATACCCATTAAGCCCTCAAAAAGCTATACTATGACGCATGAAGAGGAAGAATTGCAGTATGAGATATCAAAATTACGGTACCAAGTGCAACAAATTTCAATCTTACGAAGAGCAACCGAAGATGACATAGATGGTTTAAAAGAAGAAATGGAGGCTAAGTTGGATGGTTTGAAGGATCAAATAATAGCTAATATGGATGATAAATTAGTGGAAGATCACATCGAGCATCAACAAAAAGTTCTCCAACTCTCAAATGATAACCTAACTTTGGTGCATAATCTAATGAAACAACAGGAAGATCAACATCACATCGAAAGAAGTTATGAAGAAGTCACAAAAACAAGAACTCAACAAGTATGATCAATTTTAGAGTATCTCAACAAGTGGAAGAACTTTCCTATAGAATATTCCACATGGGAGGATGAGAATTTTATACAAAAGCATCAAGAAATAATCAAGCGTTGAGGACAACACTTGTTTGAAGGAGAGGGGCATGTTAAGTCCCTATATTAATAGTGTAGTCCCTTATTATGTTAGTGTAGCCCCACTTATTGTTATCGTTGTACCCCTGTAACCCCCATATTGTTATTATTGTGCCCTTACATTATTATTGTTAGGTCGGCTAGGATTACATTGTGGCCCCACTAGGATTATATTGTGGCCCCATGGACTCCTATATATAGAAGGAGGTTTTGTTCATTTGTATCATCCAAGAATTGTTCATTTATGTAATGTATTGTAGGTTTCCCCCTAGAAGTGGCTTATTCCTAAGGCATTGATCTCTCTTTTTTTCTATTTTTGGAGCTGGTTTCACAACAAACCAACACCTCCAGTTCCTTAAGCAGCAACCAAACATCTCCAACACCTATAAAAACATTTACATCACCTGTAACAACATATCCATCTCCTGTAGACGCGACCTCGAGTCATCTACCCTCCCCCATCACTGAAAAAGGCATCTCCAACACAAGAATCATACAACTAAACACATGAAGTGACATATACAATGTCTCCAAGACATATAAAGCCATATGCAACATCTAGAGCAGCATCTCCAACCAACTCAACATGTCTGGAATCCATCTGCTCAGCAGCCACAACATAATCTCCACTAGGTCTATTCATAATATGTTGACATCGATGTTAACTAAAAATACCATCAATCAATCACCATCACACAACATTCATCACACATTGATCCATAAATTTTCATGGATATTACATTAGACATTTCATCACAACAGATATGATAATAATATATTAAAATACTGCAATTTTACACTATTACAATTTTATTAAACTTTTAAGCTTTGTATATTTAATGTAATTAGTGCATGCATTCTAATATAATTTATTCATAAAAGTATAGAACAACAAAATAAGCTCCCGCGCACACATAAGAGACAAGATTTGTGTTGGGTGTGTGTTATATTCTTTCCACGACTAGACCCACGTGTTGTACGTTGTGTCGGGCGCAGCAGGGGGGTCACAGGGGGGGCGGTAGCCCCCCCTGTCTAGGTTCGGGGCAGCGCCCCAGAAAAAAAAAAAAAAAAAATTTTGGTGTGTGGTCCCACTCATAGGCGGACCCACCCATGTTTTGTGCATGAGTTTGCACATGGTTTTTTGGGGTACGATGGTTTTTGACCCCTGGTATTTTGTAGATCTGGTCAAGGGAACTACGATTATGTTCTAATCCAGGGTTAATGGATTGGGGTTTATGTATGCTTCGGCATGTATATATATGTGTTGTAACACTAAAAGGAATATAATGAAAAATCAAGCTGGTCGTCCCGATTTGGGATCCAGGGGAAAATCTCTGTGTTTCTCTGTTTTATGTTTTATGCTTTCGCTATTGTTTATTTTCTGTTATAAGATTCGTGTGTAGATAATTTCTGTTCAGGGTTAAAACCTACAATTTTCTCTCTGGGAAACCCTTTCGGGAGAAAACCCAGCTGGAAGGTGAGGTCGCTTCACTCTCTTTATCTGTCTAGAAATATTTCTGCAGGTACAAAGAAGTAATTTTTGTGGCCCATGGGCTGCTATAATGCACATATCCTCTCTGTGTGCTCTACCTCCTATCTCTCTTGGCTATCTTGCTTAGCTATGGAACAAAATTCTCTCGAAAGAATTGAATGTCTCTTCCTCCTAGTGGCCCAGTTATAACACAACCCGATAGCGTACTAGTGGTTAATTTTGACTATATCAACTCTTAACTAGAGTTACAATATAAAATTTTCTAGGGTTTTTTACACCAAAAACATGTGGCTGGACCTTTTTCCAAGAATAATGGGGGTTGATGCGGCAGCCTCCCGAACTATAGCTATGAAAACATGAAGGTAAATTTTTGAGTGGCACAAATTTTGCATATGGACTCTGATTGATGTGCTTCTTGCATTGTTGGAAACATATTTATGTATATAATAGTATGAAAATATTCTGCACTAAATCGACAAATTTTTACCCCCAAAAAACTTCGTTTAATGCCTCAAAATTCTCCCATAAGGTTTCAAACCTCGTTTTGCCAAATTGGTTCCTATCAATAAAAATAGTCCCGTGAGTTGATTCCTCCACTTTTTCCACTTTGAATGCATCAAGATGGATGAAAAAAAAATATAATGATCCAATCCGGATCACACCTCCCCGTTTTGGGAAGCTTTTGGTCCCCAAAACATTTTACTGAGCGAGGTGAGGAATTTTTTCCTCCACCTTCTACCTAGTGTACCATTTAGCTTTTCTTGGAAGTTGTCCCTTCAACCCAACCTTCCAAAGTTCATGTTGCCTATGTCTTGTAGTTATGGACCTCTTATACAAAATTGTATCTTCTTTTAGCTCTTCCTGAGTGTTTGGTTCCAAATCCTCCACAGAAGGTAAGACATGTTCCTCTTCCTGATCTAGCATGGAAGGCTCATAGAGTTTCAAATTATCTACATTCACAACTAATTAAATGTGCATATACAGTGGTAAACAGAGTCAATAGGAATTATCACGCACCTTTTCTAGTGTTCCAAAGGGACCATACCTCAAAGCCTTGATTTTCTTACCAGGCCCCTGTAACCTCTACTTGTTCAACTGTATCCATACTCTATCGCACACCATGGATGATTTCTTTGTTTTGTGTTGATCATGCCTGACCTTATGCTTCTCTTACAACTTCTGCAGTGTTTCCAGTACCTGTAGATGGATCTTCCTTATCTTCTCTATAATTTTTTCATTCTTCAAAGCATCTCATGTAAGATACTCCCTCACTCCTCCTTGTTTCTTTTACACAGCAAATTGTCACTACCCCTGTACTCCCCATTCATGATCCTGGAGACCCCTAGCAGTGAAACCTGTGTCTATTTTCCATCATGAAAATGTGCCATTATATCCCTTGTAGCATATTGAATAAACTCTCTATTTACCATTCCTGAAGCAGCTCCTTAAAACCATGGTTATCTGGAGTGGCGCTCCCTCTGCATGTCTTGTTCACACTGATGGCTCTTTTTTGGTCTGAGGCAGTGCCGATCGATGCTAGAATGAGAATCATACCCACATTGATCCTCTTCTAGAAATTTTTTTAAAAATTGAAGTGAAGCTTCGAGATCTAGAAGCTTCGTGGTGGAGATTTGGTTGTTTGTTCCCTGAGGATAGAGTCGAGCTTCTCCCTTTGGGCTTCTTGTTCCCACAAAAGCATAACCACCCAAAGGGACAACCCATTTCCACACCTTAAGTGGATCCATGTTCCCTCTTCCCTTGCTATAAAATGGACATCCTCCCATAGCTCTGCTAGTTAGAATAGAGATAGAAGAACAACAAAGAGATATTTGTTGCTATAGGCATCGAGCGAGAGTTGAGACCTTTGGCCCCTTCGTATCAAGTTGAAAAGAGTGATTTGGAGACGTGCCTGGATTCAAACCCATCGAAGGAGAGTTGCGACATCAAGGCATAGGTTGTAACTCCCCCTCTCTATATTAATATAATATGATTGATTCCTGCTTTCCATTCTCGTCTTTAATGTATGATTGGATTTCTAGTCCTCCTTGACCAACTAGATAGGTTTTGTATGTGAGATATATGTTATGCTTTCACGTTTGTTGTTGTTTGATCTCTTGTGCAGGTAACCAAGCACTAGAAACAGTGAGGATATGACTACGGAACGTGAAGGATCAAAGGATTCAAGCGAGGAACAACATCAGATCGAGGTAGGTGATCTATTCATGATATGTGTCCATTTGCAATCTAGGAAATTAGGCTTCTAATTGTTCCCTGTTGTTACTAGACCCATCCTAGGGCTAGAGGGATCGTCTCTATCTGCAAAGATGATTTTCTTTCATAACAAATTGGTGACTCCACAAATTGGTGCCACTACAAAGTGGTACATTAAACTTCCATGTGGAACTTTTCAGGATTTCAATTCCTTGTCCATGGCTTTCCTTACACATTTTCATTTGCATGTTCATTATGAAATAGGAACCCACCTCCTTACATCCTTGATGCAACATACTACTACGGATATCTCCGATCATATTCATGAATGGAGAAGGCATTGTCATTTAATCAAATTTAATATTCTTGATCAACTATTGACATAATGGTTTACCAAATCATTCATCAACCAGATCACTAAGGATATTGCTATGGGGGGAGATGTCACAGAAGAGAAAGCCATAGCTCGTGCTCAGTATCTTGATTTGGTTTACTCCCATTCTGGCACGTTATATGATATTTTACCCGACGCTCTATGCCCGAGCTCTCTGTCTACAACCTCAAAAGCCCCGGTGAGTCGTTTACTGAAGGGCACTCAAGGGACTCTGGTTGTTCTTAAAGAGCCATTTCCATCATGACACACTCAAATGGTGGAACAACCCCAATATTCCACCTGTTTTGGTTCTCAAATGTTCATGATGAAAGGTGTTTCACCCATCTCTATAGTTACCAATCTAAATATTATCCGAAATCACGTCAGTCGGCGGGGAGAGAAATCATCGATGCTCCTACTCTTTCTCCCTCGCCCGCTTCTGATCTCACTATACAGCCACCTTCTAAAGTTGTGCTTCAAAAATCCTTGTATAATCTGAATTCCCATGCTGCTAAAAACTACAATATTGTTGAGGATTTGGCTCAGGCACCTTCTGTTATGTCTGCACTAGAGGTACTTCAAATATGTCTGCCACAACAGAAAGTGTTGTTATCTACTATCGGAGGAATCGATCCATCTGATTCGAGCCTTATTACCTTTGATCTAGAAAATTTCGTTCCACGTATCCCTCATCAACTTGATGTGATTATCCAAGTTGGTATTAATTTAAAGAATATCCATCGGGCAGTCGTGGATGAAGGTGTGTCCAATTGCATCATGTATGTCTCGTGTTGGAAAGCCATTGGTTCTCCAACTCTTAACCAGTCTCCAAATACTTTGTAGGCCTTCGACGGAAGGGACTTTTGTCGTTTTGGTATCCTTCCCAACTTGGCTATCATGTTGGAAGAAAAAATGGTCAACGTTGAGTTGAATTCGTTGATGCCAAATTCAATTATAATCTTCTCCTCGATCGCAGTCGGACTCACACTATGCTTTGCATGCCATCCACTCTCTTTCGTGTTCTCCATTTCCCGCATGAATGAAATATCATAATTGTTAATCAGTTGTCCTTTTTTTCTTTCACTTCTTCAGAATGAAATTTTCTGTATGTATACCATACCACAACACCCTATGAAAGTGCGGGGGCAGGAATTTTCAAATATTATGCCCTAATGGGTCTATTTTCTCTTCCTCCACGGAACACTACTCAAGTCAATATGATCTCCACTTATTCTGATCCTCGGATCATCCCTTCCCCTGATCAGGTCGATTCTTTTGGTGATGTGATGTCGTTAAGCCCGGTAGAAGTCAATTATTGTGAAATTGTCTCAGCTTAGGCTAATGATTCTGGACATGCCAATTCTAGCATGAATTTTGACGTGTACTCCTAGTATCCTTGGATCGGTTCCTCGGACTCACCTAATCCCTTGAATGAGACATTTCCATCTGACGAAAGTATCATGGAAACTATGTCTCTTGAGGAAACACCTTGGAATGATACTCATCATTGTTCGTCGTTTCTCCTGAGCCCTGGATTAGTTCAGTCTTCTCTTCAAAATTTCACTCCCCATGATCCACTCCTGACACTGATGTTGGCACATGAGGTTTTCTCTAAAGGGAACATAGGCAGCATCACTGCAACAATGCCTATCGACATTTCTGTGAAACCACGAATTGTTGAGAACATTCACATTGGGGTGACTTGATCTCTAGATGAGATAAAGCTCTATACTAGTATTTTTCAATAATTTTGAGATGTTTTTGCATGGTCCTACAAGGAAATTCTTGGCATCAACCCGAGTATAGTGGTGCATGAAATACCGAATTACCCTTACATGAAGCCTACTCGCTAGTGACTTCGCCCTGTGCATCCTAGAAAAGCAGCCACCATAAAGGGAGAGCTTGAAAAACTTCTTAAGGCTAGATTTATGTATACTATTCTGTTGACAAATTGGGTGTCCAATATTGTCCCTGTCAATAAAAATTAGCGTACTATTCGCGTTTGTGTTGATTACCAAGATATCAATTGGGCCTGCCTGAAGGATAACTATCTGTTGTAGCCGCTACAACAGCACCCAAAATTTTGGGTATATTTAAAATTTTGGGTTCCCCTTCTGCTCGCTTAGGCGTTAAAGTCTTTCACCCGACCTGCAGTCATTGACATCCCACCGACCCAGCCCCAACCCCTCATGAGCTTTCTCGCCATCATGATCAGATGTTGTTGCTGCAATCACACCATATGTGGGAGGGATCATCCAGCATACGCCCGAACACTCTTACTGCAGTCGTGCCATGTGTAATGAGATTTCCGTGCATACATTTGAATGGAAACCTTTTTGTATATTAACGATTAAAGGCCCTCTCGCCGTGGGCCATTAAGCATGTTGTTTGATTTCCTTCTCTTAAGCTTTTTAGTATTATATGTTTTGTTTGGGGCCATCATTATCGAAGAATAATTGTGATGTGGTAATGTTCCACACAGGTCGACCCCACGAGTGACAAACCCCTCAATCTTGTCACAACATCGAGGGAGATAAAATTGAGCTCAATAACAAGGCCAAAGTTGCGGAACAGGGGAGGAGGAGGAGCAAGTGATTAGTACTGTTAAAAGGAGGATAGTGTGATACATGTTGATCAGAGAGAACCTTCTATGTCACTGATGCAAAAAGCTTTCTTCACTAGTGCGCACCAGATGCTTAAAAGTGCTCCATTTGGAAATGTCCAGATCCTGCACCATACCATCTAAATGTCGATGGGCGCACGCAAAGAAACATATTTCTCCACTTCGATGAGTCTAGAGTGAAGTATAGCCCGGTGAACAAAGCGGACTCAGAAGATCTCTCTAGAAAATGACAATCTCATTCGAGGCGTTCTTGTGCCGGGAAACAGTGCGAAAGCACACATGTTGGTGCGGCAAGCCAACGACAGAGTTTCAAATATGTGAACGCACCTTTGAGAAGCAGCATTTATTAATCCTAAGCTACATAGTGTGGAATTACTTATGTTGCAAGGAGTACAACGTGGAGCAATGAAATGGCCCTAAAACCCTAGTCTTCTTTGTTCTTACATATCCATAAAGCTTGTCTATGTGGGACCATAAGAGATGGAGAACTTCAAATTGAACATAAAAGGTTATGTGATTAAACCAAGGCTCGAAAGGATAAAGGACCTTATGGTTCCAAAACCATATGAGATGGTGGATCAAGACGATATGAAAAACATTACACGTAAGCTTAATTTCTTCTATGGTGGATATAGTGATCCCGCTTACGTGTAAAACATGGGGCAGAGTATATGACAGACCTCTAGCAGCGTGTTATAACAACCATGGCACGTTGCATGGAGTCAAAGGTTTGTTGGCAGTTTTCAAATCGTGGTTAATGATTTGAGAGAAAATATATGTATGCTGCGGTCCAACTTTATAATTAAGGCGCAAAGGATCATAACCATATGAAAACTCATGTCAATTGAGCTCAAATATTTCTATGGTGCAGTTTCGACCTATGTTAAAACGTGTTGAGCGAATACATAATGGTCAAGGTTTAGTTTTAAAACATGGAGTGGGCGCAAAGGTTCGACAGTAAATGTTTTAAGCAAACGTATATTATGTGGCGGTCAAACCTCACGATAAAAGGTGGAACGGAGTTGCATGCACATGTTGCATGGAGCCCAACATTGTGATGGTGCAATTTTAATCCACGTTGGGCGGGTAATATGGCGGTCAACCTTACATGCATGGACACGTCACATGAAGTTACACGTTCGACGGCAGGTTTCAACTTGCGGTATGCATTGGACGTAAATACTGAGAGGGCTAAAGATGTTCTCACCATAAAAGGCTACTGCAATTGGCGGAAGATCCAGCAAACAGACCTGCATTTGATGTTCGGGTTGTCAATTGATATGACTTCCACAGAAAACAGACCATGCGCAAAAAAAAATTTGGGCAGATTGACATATCCAGAAAATATCCGAAGCGCCCATCCATAGTTTGTTCTATGAAGTAATATATGAAGTATTTCTTAAAGGGCGCAAGGATATATTTATCTGCACTGTAAAAAAAAAGGGGGGGGGCTCAGACATTATTGTTTTAGCTTTTGATATTTGCTTCTCTTCACCACTTCATGAGGAGTTAGATGCTCTTCAACTTCGAGTAGAAATATCGTTAACATTAATGGCGTTTTCCCAGATACAGATTTTATGAAAGGTTTCTTTCCACCTACATACATGAATGGCAGGTTAGGTAACCTGTGGCCATTTTTCAGGTCACACTTTGGTTAGGACAGGGTGGAGTAAAACCATAGAATCTACTGATGGTTGTTTTGATTTGCATTCATATGTTGAGATCCTTGATTCCTCGGTAAAACATAATGTTTGATCAAAGTTTACGTTCAAAGCATGGAGCAACATTTCAACAAACCTACAGTGGCAACGTTGTAACATGGTGTGCTGACAGTCCAAAACTGCAGGGTTGATTCTTCCACGTGTCTGTCTCAAAGTTTGCGTGGAAACCATTGTAAAAGACCATAATTTATTCGTTACAACTAAAGGCATGGACCAAAAATCCAGCGCCATAAAAGGCATGCTGCGCTATTTTCAGAGGAATGGATAAGATCTGATTTCTGCAGCCCCGACGACGATATTCTGGGAGAGAATCTCTCTTCAAATCAGCTGCGCTAGTCCCATTTTAGAAAGGCGTTATTGTTGAACATTCGTTGGAAGCTGAATTTTCGATAACGCCACTACTGACCACGTCGAGCTGTCTTCACCGAGCTAAATCTACGATAATGCCTAAAGCGTTTGCTTTTACCCTGTCCAAAGACGTTGAAAAGCCGGATCATACAGTCGTACCATGTCATGCAGGGAAGGGTATTATTTTCATGGCTAAATTTCATGGTCGGAGATATTTTTTCTGCGCACCGTAGTCATCCCACTATCGAGAGCCCTGCCATCACCGTGCTCTCAGCGATAATCATCCAAGCCGCAGGCACTCGACTGAAAGGAACCACCAGGCCTATCTACCATTTTTTATTGCATTTCTAAGTCTTTCAGATGTATACCGATTCATTTCTGGCCGAAGCAAACGTGGTGGCGGTCATGATTCATTGATTCACCTTAGGGTCATAGGGTAGGCGAAGAACAGAATAGCAATTGCTGCGTGTTTCTGCTAATAGACTAATGAGGACCTGTTGGGCAGAATTAAATGTAAAATTGCTGCACTGCAATCCCCTCAGATATTTATGGCTTATCAAAGTAGCTGGTCGTCACTCACAACACACCTTCGATTCGAGAAAGAAGCATTCGTTAATTAGACTGCATTTATCGTTGGGTCCGCGCGGATACACACCCTGATCAGCACCGGTTTGTTCTTGATAAGTGAACGGCAGCGATCCGCCACCTACCTTGTCTGTAATGGAATTTTGTTTGAACTCTAAATACTATCACCGCCACTTCATATTTCTCTAGTTGACACGAACAAGAAAGTACCCTGGTATTGATCGCATAACTTGGGTCTTGACACACTGGTAAGATCGAGCATTTCATTTCTATTGCAATGCGGCGCTGGTATGAAATGAATATCTATACGCTGCAACTGCAACTATGAGACCCATTTCATCATTCTAAATGTGATTTCATCCAAGATACATGGGTCGCCAGGTCACAGAACGAGCAGGGCGAAGGAAGATGCGACCAGATTAACTCGCGACCCCGTGACCTGTTGAGGTCGCATCCCACATCAAGAGCATGATCGCGCGACCCCCAAAACAAGTCGCAGTTTCTCTCAGTCGCAGGGTCGCATAGCTGATAGAGTGATTGAAAATGCGACTTGCGACCCCTCCAGGTCGCTGAGTCGCAATGCACGCTGCCGGACGGAAAATGCGACCATGCGACTGTGCGACCCCTCCAAGGTCGCAAGGTCACAGAATGATATGTCCACTAGAGGCTACGACCCATGAAAGCTCTGACTATGCGACCCTGCTTCAGAATGGCCTCTTTTCTCCAAGAATATATCGCCTACAGAACAGGACTACTCAGGGGTCCAAGCTAATCGTTAAAATCCCTTCATGTTATCTGTCAATATGCTCTTTATGCATCTGCGTTTTCTTTTATTGTATCTTTATTTTTCTTCAACATGCATAAACGTATTCATGTGGATGAGGCTAATGGCTAATCTAATGTGCTTACACGTAGGTAACATGAGGAGATTATGATAACGACCCAGAAAAGAAAGTTTGTCGCTCACCCAGGAAGTGTTGGTTCATATGGCGGGAGCTAAGACTATCTCAACAGGAGAAAGGTGGAAAGGATAAAACGCGAGGTCGCAAATCCCAGCAGGTCGTAGGTCGCAGATCTGACGAGGTCGCAGGTCGCATGTCTGCCGAGGTCACGAGGTCACAAATCCCAGCAGGTCGCAAGGTCGCATTTCTGATTTTTCCCGAAATTTGCAACCCCGCAACCCAACAACCTAGTCGCAAGGTCGCATTTTCATTTATTTTTTTCATGATCCGTGACCCCACGACCCTGCGACCCAGTTGCAAGGTCGCACCTTGGTCATTTTCTTACAACCTGCGACCCCGCGACCCAGTCAGGTCGCAAGTCGCAACAACAGCTCAGGTCGTAGGTCGCAGAAAAGACTGGGTCGCAAGGCAACCCAACGGTCAAGAAGATGAAAAGTCAAGGAAGCCCAAAGGGCAGGTTTTGTATTATAAATACTCCTTTGGGAGCTTGTAAAAGGATCTTTGGTTTGGGACTCGAGCTGAGTACATTGTATTACCAGTAGATTATACATTTAATGATGAATACAAGCATTTTGTAAAATCCCTTTGTGGATCTGGTGTTGTTTTATGTATGAGCACTCTTGCGTATTATATCTTCAGTTTCTGAATATCTTTAGATCAATGGAACTGCATCTTTAATTCATATCATAGTTACATAACAGTTTGCTGAGTATGTTAATGGTGGTTGAGTTTATTTCACTTTCTTAGCGAATGTTGATGACTTTGTTTATCTGCGTTTGTGTTATCATTTAAACTTTTAGGAAGTGAAGGGTGTTCTTGCTGTGAGGAATTGTTTCCTTTGCGGTCAGAACAGTTTATAAGCATGACCCTAATGAAGTGTTGCTAACAACACTTCCTTCGGTCTTCATGCTTTATTATTTCCTCTTGCTACTCATAGTGTTGCATGTACATTTAATGCATCAAGCATATGTCTTGTATCGGTTGATTAGGTGTATATCCATTGTTTTATAGAGTTTAAGCGAGACCCAAAGCAAAGGAGAAATCAGTGGTAGCCGGACCCACACCCCGGACGGAATCCCTATTCCAAACGGTTCAAGGTCTAGTTGGGACCTTTTACCCGGGAGATCCCCTGGTGCTGGCCGAACAGATTTTCCCGTCAACACTATCCCACTCAGTTTATTGACCAGATCATCGATGAATGCGCTGGAAGTGAGATATTTTCCTTTATGGATGGTTTTTTTGGCTATAACCATATTAAAATCCTATCGGCTGATCAACACAAGACTGCCTTTATCTGTCCATGGGGAACCTTTTCTTACAAAAATCTCCCTTTTGATCTAAATAATGCTGGTGCTACCTTTCAGCACACAATGTCCTATGCTTTCCATGACATTAAGCACATCGTACAGCCTTACCTGGATGACTTCCATGCTCATTCAACTAAGTGTTGCGACCATCCTGCGCACCTTTGGGAGATTTTTCTACGCTGCCGACACTATAATATTCGTTTGAATCCGCACAAATGTGTTTTCTGCGTTGAATCTAGTAGACTCCTTATGTTTGTCATCTCTAAATAAGGCATTCATCTCAATCCCTTGAAATTCGAGGCTATCGTTAATTTACCCCCTCCCTCCTCTTTATCTCAATTGCAGAGTCTACAAGGGAAAGCTAATTTCCTACATCATTTCGTTCCCAACTATGCGGAGCTTTCTAAGGGTTTTACATGATTACTTAAACAAGGTATCCCCTTTCTGCGGGATGAAATTTCTCAACATTCCTTCAATGTTTTAAAGAACATTATGATTAACACTCCTTTACTACATCCCCCAAGTTATCATCGTGATTATTTCCTTTACTTAGCAACTTATTCAGGTACCATTGTTATGGTGTTGGTGCACGAGGACGACAATGGTACTGAACATGTCATCTATTACCTCAGTCGTAACCTTATGGATACAGAGACTCGGTATGCCCATGTCAATAAAATGGCTTTAGATGTGGTACATGTTGTTTAGCGCTTTCAGCATTATATTCTTCTACACACGACTATCGTGATCTCCGACTACAATCCTATGACTTATATTTTGACCCGCCGGTTGTTGGGGGGGGAATATTCAAAATGGAATGTCATTTTACATGATTTTGATTTCGAATTAATTGCTTCCAAATCAAATAAATCATTGGTCTTTTTCTGAATTGATATGCTCCCTTCCCTTTGCCTTCGCTCCATCTGATCTTGATGAGCACATTCTAGATGGCACTCTCTTCATTTTCAGTACTGTCAATCCATGGTACATGATATCATCGTGTATCTCCAAACCCAAACCTTCTGATATGAGTTAGACAAGTCTGATCGTCGATGTATTTGACATCATTCTCAACCATATCGTATCATTGGGGATACTTTATACAGCGTCAGCGTAGATTCAATTCTTCGTCGATGTCTGACTTTCAAAGAGGCTGAGAGAGAGCTCAACAACTTCCACTCTGGGGCATGTGGCGGTCATATGTATGGATATGAAATAGCTCATAAAATCCTTTGTGTTAGTTACTTTTGGCCTTCTATTTTCAAAGACTGCATTCTTGTCTTATGTAAATGGCATGCTTGCCAGATTTACCAGTGGAAGATGTGCACCCCACCCGCACCCTTACACCCAGTTGTTATCGTCAGCTCGTTTGCCAAATGGGGAATTGACTTCATGACATGTAACCCTCACTCAGGCAGGGGGCATGCTTATATCATTGTTGTTGTGGACTACTTCACTAAATGGGAAGAGGGGTTGTCTGCATATGCTACTGACGGTAAAATTGTGGCTCAATTTTATTCAATCATGTTATCGCTCAGTTTGACGTTCCTCAAGCCATTGTCACCGACCATGGCTCTCATTTTCGCCATTACATGTTGGTTGAGCTGACTTCTCAGTTGGGCTTACGTCACGACAGCTCAACTCCATATTACCCTCAGGCTAATGGCTAAGTTGAAGTAGCAAATGAAGTCTTTGTTACTTTGCTTCGGCGCACTATTGGGATGCACAAGTCAAACTGGCATCTCATGTTATTTTCAAATATCTGGGTGTATCGAAACTTGGCCAAGGATGCTACAAGATTCACTCTGTTTCAGTAGTATATGGCCTCGAAGCAACCTTGTCGATTGAATGTGAAATTCCTTTTCTCAAATTGGTTGTTGAATTACTTATGAATACCTCGCCAGAAGAGGAACATCTCTTGTATCTATAAAGGCTTGATGAAACTCGATGCTTCACCACTTTAGTTACTGAAGCAGAGAAGAAACGGGTCAAAGCCCATCTTGATCAGATGGTTTCTCCACGTGCCTTCTTTGAAGGAGATTTGGTCCTTCTCTATGACCAAGCACACAATAAGTTGGGGGCAGAAAAATTTGAACCTATGTGGCATGGGTCGTACATCATAAAATGTGTTTTTCAGAAAGGGGCCTATGAGCTGATTGATTATGAAGGTAATCCTTTGGATAAGCCCCAAAATGGGCTTTATCTGAAGAAATATTATGCATGATTTTCTCGTGTAATTACTCTTGTACATTAGTGTTCTTTTCATTTATGTACATTTTGGTTTGGTGTGCATTTGCAAGTGGTTTTCCCACTTATCTTGTTTTACTTGATTTGGAGATGTCTTTGACTCCTTATTTCGGTTTCGCTGATGGTGCCTGTCATAGCACCTGAAATATATCTTCTGCGTCCTGGGTTATCTATGACCCTAATGGTGAGTTAGTAGATCTGCAAGGTATATGTTTAGGTCATACAACCAATAATATTGTTGAATACAGTGAATTCATTGAGCTTCTATCTGAAGCAATCTCTCTCAGCATTAGAGAACTAGTTGTTAACCTAGATTCACATCTTGTTGTCCTACAACTGAATAGGAAATATTCCATCAGACACCCTGAAATTTTGAGAATGGAACTGCATGTTCATCTTTTGGAAATATATGTACATATACATATATATATGTACATATACATATATATATATGTACATATACATATATATATGTACATATACATATATATATGTACATATATATATATATGTATAGATATATATATATATATATATATATATATATATATATGTACATATATATATATATATATATATATATATATGTATATGTACATATATATATATATGTATATGTACATATATATATATACATGTATATATATATATATATATATATATATATGTATATGTACATATATATATATATGTATATGTACATATATATATATATGTATATGTACATATATATATATGTATATGTACATATATATATATATATATATATATATATATATATATATATATATATATATATATATATATATATATATATATATATATTGAATTGATATGCTCCCTTCCCTTTGCCTCCGCTCCATCCGATCTTGATGAGCACATTCTAGATGACACTCTCTTCATGATCAGTACTGTCAATCATATATATATATATATATATATATATATGCTGAATTGATATGCTCCCTTCCCTTTGCCTCCGCTCCATCCGATCTTGATGAGCACATTCTAGATGACACTCTCTTCATGATCAGTACTGTCAATCCATGGTACAAGATATCATCGTGTATCTCCAAACCCAAACCTTCTTACATGAGTTAGACAAGTATGATTGTCGACGTATTTGACATCATTCTCAACCATATCGTATCATTGGGGATACGTTATACAACGTCAGCATAGATTCAATTCTTCGTCGATGTCTGACTTTCGAAGAGGCTGAGAGAGAGCTCAACAACTTCCACTCTGGGGCATGTGGCGGTCATATGTATGGATATGAAATAGCTCATAAAATCCTTCGTGTTAGTTACTTTGGGCCTTCTATTTTCAAAGACTGCATTCTTGTCTTCTGTAAATGGCATGCTTGCCAGATTTACCAGTGGAAGATGTGCACCCCACCCGCACCCTTACACCCAGTTGTTACCGTCGGCTCTTTTTCCAAATGGGGCATTGACTTCATGACATGTAACCCTCACTCAGATGGGGGGCATGCTTATATCATTGTCGTTGTGGACTACTTCACTAAATGGGAACAGGGGATGTCTGCATATGTTGCTGACGGTAAAATTGCAGCTCAATTTTATTTAATCATGTTATCGCTCAGTTTGGCATTCCTCAAGCCATTGTCACCAACCATGGCTCTCATTTTCACCATTACATGATGGTTGAGCTGACTTCTCAGTTGGGCTTACGTCATGACAACTCAACTCCATATTACCCTCAGGCCAATGGCTAAGTTGAAGCAGCAAATGAGGTCATTGTTACTTTGCTTCGGCGCACTATTGGGATGCACAAGTCAAACTGGCATCTCATGTTATTTTCAGATCTCTGGGTGTATCAAACCTCGGCCAAGCATGCCACAAGATTCACTCTATTTCAGTAGTATATTGCCTCGAAGCAACCTTGTCGATTGAATGTGAAATTCCTTCGCTCAAATTAGTTTTTGAATTGCTTCTGAATACCTCGCCAGAAGAGGAACATCTCTTGTATCTAGAAAGGCAGCATACCAATAGGATTTTAAGCATACCAATATCTGATCAGATGGTTTCTCCACGTGCCTTCTCTGAAGGAGATTTGGTCCTTCTCTTTGACCAAGCACACAATAAGTTGGGGGCAGGAAAATTCAAACCTATGTGGCATGGTTCGTACATCATAAAATGTGTTTTTCAGAAAGGGGCCTATGAGTTGATTGATTATGAAGGTAATCCTTTAGATAAGCCCCAAAATGGGCTTTATCTGAAGAAATATTATGCGCGATTTTCTCGTGTAATTACTCTTGTACATTAGTGTTCTTTTCATTTATGTACATTTTGGTTTGGTGTGCATTTGCGAGTGGTTTTCCCACTTATCTTGTTTTACTTGATTTGGAGATGTCTTTGACTCCTTATTTCGGTTTCGCTAATTGTGCCTGTCGTAGTACCTGAAATATATCTTCTGCGTCCTGGGTTATCTATGACCCTAATGGTGAGTTAGTAGATCTGCAAGGTATATGTTTAGGTCGTACAACCAATAAAATTGTTGAATACAGTGAATTCATTGAGCTTCTGTCTGAAGCAATCTCTCTCAGCATTAGAGAACTAGTTGTTAACCTGGATTCACATCTTGTTGTCCTACAACTCAATAGGAAATATTCCATCAGACACCCTCAAATTTTGAGAATGGATCTGCATGTTCGTCTTTTGGAAAGAAATTTTGATTACATTAAATATCATCACATTCCACGACACATTAATACATTAACAGATGCATTGGATAATTATGTTCTAGATATACATTTGCGAAATTTGTAATCGTTACAACATGCATGGAACATGAAAATAGCATATATATATATATCGATTTGGTTTTCAAATAGTGTTTGAAGCACATCATAACCCCAAAAATAATATATGTTCTAGTACATAGCGAGACTCGCAAGTCTCGGCAAAACTACAACTGCAGAAAGAAAAACTAAACTAATCAGCATGATGATCATGACAACAGGCTACTTCTCAAATAACTCGAGTCAACAACTGGTGAATGCGATCAGATACTCCTATAGTATGTCGCTGGTACTAGTGGGGAATGTCTCCCACTCGGGCATACTCTGGAATCCTGACAATCAAGGTGTCCAGGTTCCGAGAAATCCCCTCTTCTGTATCCGCTCCTTCCACATATATAGTGGCCTTGAAATTTATCGCCACCCTTCTGGTGATTGGAGACATCCCTGCTAGCCTCTACGGTCCGACATCTGCAACACATTAAGTTTCAATATCAGTACATATATATAAAAAAATATAAATATGCAAAAGACTAAATAAATAAAAACATATTTTACCTCTGCATCCCAATGTTCACCCACTAGAAGTGGTAAATCAGGATCACCCCATAAATTCATCCCGGAGTATGGCCAATCCTACACCATGATCAACAAATTCCTTAGCCATGTAAAGAAGGAGTGCTTGAACAACATATGTTGTCTGCCTACTCCGTGAGGCATCATCTCTGCCCACCTCGTCAGTCATGGCTCCCGTGGTACCGATGTCGCTACCTCTGCCCCCTAGTACTGGAACAGTGGTACCCGTTCCAGGAAGATTACCATCAATATGGATCAGTACCCAAACTGCTTCAACTTGCTTTTTTTTCACTTTGTGAGCTTCTTTTTCATGTTTTCCACCACAGCCTCCGACCAGTTAAAAATGGTGGGTGCCATACAATCCACTGCAGTCTGTAGCTGAGCCTTGGTGGCATCATGTGGTGCTTGCACCCCAGCCACACATGTAATGGTATATAGCACCACTTTGAGTGGTATATCAACCATAGTTCTTATTTATATCTTCCCGCTCGAAGATCTTGTTGCCTCGGATCATGCTCTCCCAATGAGCATGTCCATGCTTTCGTCCATGATTCGAGCTCTAGTCAAACGTGCTCATGCCCCTCTACGTTAGAGGTCGGTAATGAAGTAAATGTTGGCCACTTCGATCTCAAGCTCCTAATTTCCAAGGATAAACCTCTCCTGATCCATATCCCAAATGTTGATCAAATATTGTAATAGATTCGGTTGTGCTCTTATGTTGGAAGTCATGAAGAACTTGAGGAGCCCACAGTTCCTCAATCTAGTGATACAATATATGTCCTCTATGGCTGCTCTGTCAACATCGTCATGATATCTCTCTTTCCACTTGATCACCATGATTACCTACTTTCCCTTCCTGCAAACAATGTTCGCATGGTTCATTATCAGTATTTATGCTTTAAAACTAGCTTTAAAGTTTTTTTTTAGAGGATTTTTCCGTGTTTTTCGCTCTGTGGATAGTGCAACTATTTTAAAAACAGCGACGTCAATCGGCGCCTTTCCCATTTTAAAAACGGCAGTCCGACGCGATCCCAATATGGGACCCCGCGTTGATCTGTCGCGACAAAAATTTTGAAATCCTCCTCCCAAAATTTAAATCATGCCATGAAAAACAAAAAAACAGGTATTGAAATGCAAGGAATGAGTGCGCCTCTTACCTGGCGTTGACAGTTCGCTGATTGGCCTCCTGGTCTCCCGCAATCTGGTCTTGAAGAACTAAGGTAAAAGATGGTAAAAAAAAATTTCTCAAGAGTGATAAAAAGTGAAATGTTTTTTACTTTCCCTATTTTTATAAGTGTTCAAAGTCACTTTAGGGTTTTTAATAATATTTTAATATTTTTACCTCGAAAATGGGTTTGTTATTGTGCAATGACAGGGTTAATTTCTTCACGGATGACTTATTTACGAGATCTAGTTTACTACTTTTTCGAACTCGATTAAAAATAAATGAAAAAGTAACCCCTTGGAGTCATCTTTCAGCTCTTTTCTTACTCTCTAAATGTGAAAAGATTGTCGATTTATTTTCGTTTTGAACTTGTTAAAGTGCACAAAACGTCATTTACCCAGTATAGGTTTACCCCTTTTTCGGGCTGGGATAAATGGTTTACGAAAAAGGAATACCTTAGTCAATCATGACTAAGAGGTTCTCTCATAATTTGTTTTCTACCTTTTTGGGTATCAGGGACTATTTACAAAAAGGGTCATCTGGAGTTTTCTTTTCACCTCTTTTCAAACTCTCTAAACATGAAAAGACACTGAGTTCCACCTTTATCGGGCTCGTTAAAATTTAACGGCATTAACCGAGTTCCTCCTTCCTAGAGCTCGTAAAATGTACTACGATGGATTTTTCCGAAGGACAAACTTACATGACAAGCATATGCTATCCCCTTCAATCTTGTATACAAAAATAATTGGGGTACTCTCTAGAAATTATGGGGGAAAATGGAAAGTATTTATCAGTTGTGTTGGCAGTATCTCGCTCTTGAACATGACACATACTTTGTTTCATGTCAGGTTAGGGACATCCTACATTCTTCACTTTGCCTCCATGGGTTTGGGAAATATTTTTTTCCTCTCATGCCATTACCACTTTTTTCAACATGACCTCTGATTCGATTTGAGTCATATACTACCAAACTCCGAAATCATGCCGCCGATATGTTCAAGAGAATTTCCTTTTGAGTCTTATGAATTGCCTGGTTCTCTGATCACTTTCATTATTATCTTCTTGCATTTTTCTCATGTCGATGACGTGGGATGCATTATGGCCCTCCTTCAATGGATCGCTTCTTTTCGACTTCAGCTCATTATCCAGGAAGTTGATTTAGAGATCCCTTTTTCAGTGCCTTAGAGCCTGCATGCCCTAATGGCAGGTTGTTCGCATCCGACAACAGGCTTACATCATTAGCCTTTGATCAGATGATTTCACAAGTGTTCGACATCAACTCCTTATTCACATCTCGTGGATTGTACTGCTAGTACCTTGAGGGCCATTATCATTATTGGTGGTTTCTCTCGCATCTGTTAACAGTTTACATCATTGACTGGTAATCAGGCGATTTTCTTGTGTGTTCGACTTCAACTCATTTATTCACATGCCTGAATTTGTACTTGATTGGGTCGTAACAGAGCGCAAAACCCTAGGCTTTTTCTGCTAAATCCTTGGCTGCGAGGCGATATGTATTATTATACACATGACCCTTTCATTTGGATGGCTACGGCCATACTTTGAGTCTATATTTGTGATCCTCTTTATTTGGATGGTTGTGACCATACCTCGAATCCCGTTTCATGATATTTTTATGGATAGATGCATCCATACCTCATGTCATGTGGTTATATTAGAGATTTCAGTTATGTATATATGTGCTTGTTTGCGTAGGTTTTCCAACGATGACATATTGGTCCTTGTACGTACTCGTAAATCATTTAACCCCTCACTCTCATTCGGCATTCATGCTTTAGAGGGCATCTGTTACACAATAATTTATCACTATCCTTGTACTCCCTGTTCCTGATCCTGGATACCCCTAGCAGTGACCCCTATTTCTATTTTTCATCATGAAAATGTGCCATTATATCCCTTGCAACATATTGAATAAACTCTTTGTTGACCATTCCTGAAGCAGCTCCTTAAAAACATAGTTATCTTGAGCGATGCACCCTCTGCGTGTCTTGCTCGTGCTGATGTCTCTTTTTTGGTCTGGGGTAGTGTCGATTGGAACTAGAATGAGAATCATACCTGCATTGATCCTCTTCTGGAAATTTTTTTTAAAATGGAAGTGAAGCTTCGAGATCTAGAAGCTTCGTAGCGGAGAGCTGGTTGTTTGTTCTTGAGGATAGAGCCGAGCATATCCCTTTGGTATTCTTGTTCCTACAAAAGCATAACCACCCAAAGGGATAACCCATTTCCCCACCTTAAGTGGATCCATGTTCCCTCTTCCCTTGCTATAAAATGTACATCCTCCCATAGCTCTGCTAGTTAGAACAGAGATAGAAGAACAACAAAGAGATATTTGTTGCTATAGGCATCGAGCGAGAGTTGAAACCTTTGGCCCCTTCATATCAAGTTGAAACGAGCGCTTTGGAGACGTGCCTAGATCCGGACCCGTCGAAGGAGATTTGCGACATCAAGGCACATGTTTTAACTCCCCCTCTATATATTAATATAATACGATTGATTCTTGCTTTCCATTCTCATCTTTAATATATGATTGGATTTCTAGTTCTCCTTGATCAACTAGATAGGTTGTGTATGCGAGATATATGTTATGCTTTCACGTTTTCTCTTGTTTTATCTCTTGTGCAGGTAACCAAAAGCTCGAAACAGTGAGGATCTGACTATGGAGCGCAAAGGATCAAAGGATTCAAGCGAGGAACAACATCAAATCGAGGTAGGTGATCTATTCACGGTCTGTGTCCATTCGCAATCTAGGAAAGTAGGCTTCTAATTGGTCCCTGTTGTTACTAGACCCATCCTAGGGCTATAGGGATCGTCTCTATCCGCAGAGAGGATTTTCCTGCCTGACATTTTCCCATATGCAATATCCAAAGGTGAAGGTGGAAAACATCCAAAGTAAGTCTCAAATGGGGACTTTCTTGTAGAAGTGTGAATTGCTCTATTGTAAGAATGTTGTATGTATACCATATTTTCATCCTAGGTCATCGAATGCTTCTGATTTTATCCCCTCAAAAGTTGCGCCAATTTCATGTTGACTACTTATGTATGCCCATTTGTCTATGGATAGAATGTTGTATATATTTTCAACTTTGTGTCTATCTTCTCCCACAACGTAGTCCAGAATGCAATAGGAAATCTTGTATCCATGTTTGAAATGATGCTCCTTGGTATCCCAAAGTGAAAATAGACTCATCCAAAGAAAAAAAAATTTGATTCTTTCCCATTAATGGTCTTTCACAAGGCATTAGAACACACATCTTACTGAACCTGTCAACTACCACGAATAGAAATTCATGTCCCTTCCTGGTTTTCAGTAAACCTCCCAACAAGTCCATGTAAATGTATTCCCAAGGATGATTAGGTATAGGTAAGGGATGATATAGACCTTGTTTCTTGTAGTTAGGCTTGTTGGTACAAAAAATCATGCATCCTCTTATGAACCTAGCTACCTTCCCTTGCATATTGGGTCAATACACATACCTCTACAAGTTAGCAATGATATTCCTTACACAAAATTTCCTTACAAACTTGGAGGTGTGATCCTCTCTAATCAACTGCAAACACTCACCTTTAGGAACACATAGCTTATCCAACCTGTAGAGTAACCCATCTTGGAGATGGTAGTCAATGGTTTCATCGCCATTGTGCACATGACTATGACTCTACAAGTATTGATACACCTCCTTGAATTCCTCATACTCTAAATATGCCTCTCTGTATCCATCATGGGTGAATGGATCCATGTGCATAATAGTCCCCAAAGTTGGAATCTTTGATGTGGGTAGCATTGATAGCATGTCGCCCAACTTGTTTGTGTTTCCCTTTTTATACTTGATCACCAAATGAAACTTCTATAAAAACAAAAGCCACTTGTAATTCTTGGTCTATTGTAGCTTACTATGGGCATGAAAGTACAGTAATGGTTGGTGATCTATGTGGATTAATGTCTCCTTTCCCATCAGATAGTGCTTCCACTTCTTCACATATTGTACTGCCCCATGAAATACTTTAGAATGCTAGCATACAGGCCTTCCTCCCTGCATCAAGACAACTCCCATAGCATAGCATACCCACTCACATTTGTCTCCTCTTCAAAAGGTCATTGCAATTTTGGTAATACCAGAACTCGTGCTTAACTAATATTCTTCTTTAACTCCTAGAAATCCCTTTGCTGACCTTTTTCCCACTGAAAAATCTTGCCACTTGTTGTTATGGCGTGGATTGGTGTTGCTACCACTGAAAACGAGGCTATGAATTTCCTCAGGTATTGTGTTGCCCTAATGAACCTCCTGACCTCATAAACATTAGTAGGCATTGGGAATTTCATGACGGCATCCATATTGGAAGGATATATCTTCATCTCTCCTCCACCAATCACATATCCTAGATACACCAAATATTGTTGTGAAAACTCGCACCTTCTTGACATTTGCTAGTAGCTGGTGCTTCTTCAATGTTTCTAGTACATGCGTCAAATGTGAAATATGCTCCTCCCAAATAGCACTATATACTAGTATATCATCCAGATATACAATAACAAATGAATCTATAAAAGGGCATAGTATATCATTCATTAATCTCATAAACGTAGCTGGTTAATTACATAGAACAAATGGCATAGCTAACCGCTCATACAAACCTTGCTTGGTTTTGAATGCGATGTTCCATGTATCTTCTTCTTTGACTTGAACCTGGTGATATCTCAACTTCAAGTCCATCTTGGTGAATTATTTTGCTTATTGCAACTAATCCAACAAATCATTTGTCCTGGACAGGGGGTATTTGTTCTGAGTGTGATTTTTTTCAATGCCCTATGATCTATACACATCTTCTAAGTCCCATCCTTATTCGGCACAATGATTATGGGTGACCCACTGATGAGCTCCATTATTAGGAACATTTGGAGGGGTTAATGGTAACTTTTTTGCCTTATTAAGGCTCTTTTTATTGCATTTTAATTATATTATGGTCTTATGATGCTAGTGTAGATGGAAATTGAGGCTTATCATACTTCGAGTACCTAACATGAGTTAAATGCAGAAAAATCATGAATATATTGCATTTTTGTGAATATTTTGTCATCAAGACTTGGAGTAGATAGCAAGGAGAGATTCTAGGGGGTTGTCTACACTCCTTAACTCCCAAAGGCAGCTAAGGGATCCTTGAGATTCCCTCCAACAGCTCGAAATCAAAGGCAGCCAAACAAACTCAAGATCAAGTGCACTTATTAGGATTCGAACTTTGGAGAAAGCCATTAGGCTCTTTGCTCTTGTAATAAGTTTTTAAGACTTTTATATTGATGTAATGAGACTATTTGAAATGAAATGAGTATTTACATTATGCTTTACTAATATAGTTTTAGAGAGCTAGGCTTGTGGGTTAAGGCCCAATCCATGTGTCTTAGCCTCTCTTGTGTAATCATTCTTTAATTTCATGTCATTTAGCTAGTTTTTCTTATGAGTATTTAGCTAGTTTGCTTGTATTTTCATTTATTGTTTTTAGTTTGATTCCATTTGTATTTTTCTATAGATTTAACTTGCTTATATGTTGGTAGAATAGGTTATAACTTCATAAAGTTGTGAGTCAAGCTTCCCCCTCTCATCTCTTTCATTGGAGCTTAAGGAGGGTAGACCTTCCCCACAGACCAAAACTTTATTTTTATGATTTCTTGGAATGGATAAGATTAGTTGTTGTGATTCCATGGATATGTTTAGAATTTTGTGTTAGATCTCTGTTTGTAGGTTAAAGTAGATTTTCTTTACAAATTCAAGTCATCTTTTCTATTGTCTTTATCATGAATTTTTCCATTTTTATTGCATGAATAGGTTGTTTTATTGTAGGTATAGGTAGCACAGCCAAGGAGAACCTCACTAGCACCTTTAGCTTCATCTCTCACCCTTCATGATCCATTTGTTCATCAAAATCACCATCGGCCCTGTTTTCATATTTTTCATCCCTACACCGTGAGCAAACCCTAGGGGTAAAAGAAAAACCTCCCAAGAGGTTATGAGCTTGGCCAAGGGGTGGGCCACCTTCCACTCATCCAAATCCACCTTCACTCCACCTTCCCTACCCTTTTCACACCTATTTTTGGCCTCGTATTTCCCTTGGACTATTTCCTGTAGCAATTCAGGACTTTCCTGTAGCACTATAGGAAACCTATAGCACTACAAGAAACCTATAGTGCTACATGAAACCTATTGCAGCACTTGAAACAGCACTAGTGGGCCCCTCCTTAAGCCCAGAAACCACCATCCACATCCTCTAGACCTGCAAAAACCACTCATACACCTTCAGTATTTCCCTCATGTGTTCAACCCTTCCATAAGCCACCTTAGCACTCTCTTCTCCTAACTTCAAAACAACACAATCACAAGCATAGTTAGTTCATGAGTAGTTTCATGATGAAAAGCATGATATATAGAGCATAGAGTAAGTATAGTGTGTTTAGCCATTTGGCCCAGCAAAGTGTGATTAGATTAGTTTCCTTTACGCCATTTCAATTTAGCAATTTACTTTTGTAGAAATTTATTAATACTGATATGTATTACCGGATTCTCCTGGTCTAACAAATTAATCTTATGTTAAATACAGAATCCTTCCACTTAATTCTTTGCGGAAATTAAATCTCCAATTGCAAACACTTGAAGAAAAAATCAATCTCACATAAACAAGATGTTTTACCAGGAAAGCTTAAAGCTAAAAACCCCAACAATCATATATTATGTATATCATGGAATCATGTAATAATCTCAATCAAAGCTTAGTACATCAAGCTCTCAGTACAATATACAAATGTCACACACTGTCATGCAGAAATTTGCATATCTATGCACCAATTTCTTGCCTCCTGACAGCCTGCCTCCACTGCGCAATCCCTGCTGAAGAAAACCCCTGAATGAATTTGATCCTGCCTTGCTTGCACTACGCAATCCTCATTGGTAACACCAATGTCTGTGTAGATGCATTGAATGCATCACTATAGTCACAACAGATAGTCCATCTCACCCTTACACATATCTCTCCATTGGGTCTCCACTGGAACTAACATGCAAGTAGTTAACCGATGTATTTGTTCAGTTGCAAGTTAGTCACTAGTTGTGAATTAATTAAATAATTAATTCACTGAACTCTCACTAGTGTATCTTTAGTTACAACTAGATACAACTATCACAACTGAGTTTAACTCACTTAACTGAGTTAAACTAAATAACAACTCACATAACTACTCTTCCAACTCTATCACAACTTGCCACTATCAGTTATAACTGAGTCCTCCATGCATGAGTCACCAACCACCCTAGGAATTGTGTAATTCCTTCAGCGCACTGATGTGCCATATCTGTTCACTGAAATAAATTGCTCCAAGAGAATAAGTTACTATTTATTGTCTGATTATTATTAAGGGATAATAATAATTGACATGCATCTATTTTTAGATTAGCGATCTATAAATATACTTCGCCCAATCTTCTAAAAAATAGAAATTCATCCAAATATAGAATTTTCTCAACCATCTAGAATCAGCATCCTTCTAACTTTAGAATATGCTCACCATTCTAAAAATAGACATACACCTAAAAATAACCTGCGGGCCCCACTTAGTGAAGGTGCTTAATTTTCACTAATCTCATCATCTTGTTGAATCTCAACACTCCTTCACCCTGATCCTGCCTTTATGGTATTCGAATTTTCTCCTATTGAGCGCCTTCGTTAGAATATCTGCATCTTCATCTTCCGTAGGAATGTACTGAAGCAACATGATCTTCCACTACACACAATCTCTGATATGATGATACTGAATATCTGTATGCTTAGATCTATCGTGAAACACAAGATTAATCGAGAGTTTAATGAAACTCTGATTATCACAATGAATCATTGTAGGATCTAAATGAGAACCGAACAAACCGACCAGGATCTTCCTCATCTAGATAGCCTCACATGCAGCTTGACTTCCTGCCATGTATTATGCTTCCGCTGAACTGAGTGTCACAGATCTTTGTTTCTTGTTGTACCAAGAAATAGCAGTAGATCCGATACTGAAAACCCCTCCTGATGTGCTCTTTCTGTCTGTTGGGTTGCCTACCCAATCTGCATCTGTGAAGCCATGCAACTTCACCTCATCCGTCTGTCTATACCATAAGCCATACTCAGATGTGCCCCTGAGAAATCACAGGACATGCTTTCCTGCCTTCCAAAAGATCTTGGTAGGCTTGACCATCACTTGACTAAGTTGGTTCACTGCATAGCATATGTCTGGTATTGCATTAAATAAATACATGAGCGAACCCACCAACTATCGATAGATAGTGGCATCCACTACCTCTGCCAATGTAGCATCTTTCCTCCAATTTCCTAGAAGAGGAGTATACATGGCCTTGCAGTCCTCCATGTGAAACTTACCAAGTATCTCCCGAGCATACTTGCCTTGAGACACAAACAGTTCACCTTCTCACTGCCATATTTCCAATCCAAGGAAATAATGAAGGAGGCCCAAATCCTTCATCTCAAACTCCTTTGCAAGGTCCTCCTTGCATGAGTGTATCAATTGCTCATCACCCGTTAGTATTAAATCATCAACATAAAGAACAATGATTAAAATCTTACCCTCCACCACAATTTGGTATAGGTTTGCATCCGCCTCACTCTTGGTGAAGCCAAGTCCAATGAAATAGTTGTCGATTCGACTGTACCAAGTATGGGGTGCTTGCTTTAGCCCATACAGTGCTCTTTTGAGTCTGCACAAATGCGACTCGCTGCTGAAGATCTCAAATCCTTCAGGCTGCTCAATGTACACCTCTTCCTCAATGATCCCATTAAGGAATGCAGTCTTCACATCCATCTGATGAATGTGCCAACCCATCTGTGATGAGAGAGCAAGGATGGTCCTTATGGAAGAACACAGTGCGACAGGTGCAAAGTTTTCTTCATAATCAATCCCCTCAATCTATGAGAATCCCCAGGCAACAAATATTTCCTTATACTTCTCGACGCTCCCATCAGCAGCTTGCTTTACCTTGTAGATCCATCTCGAACCTACCACTGATTTACCCACCGGCCTTGGAACGATCTCCCAAGCATTGTTTCTAAAAATGGAGTCATACTCCTCCACCATGGCATCTACCCATGTGGGCTCCTGCGCTGCTTCCTCAAAGGAAGATGGATCTGTCACAATACACTTGCTCATAAGAGCCATGTATCAAGTAAATTGGTAAGGTGTTTGTCTTTGTCTGTGCTGTGATGTATGGACTCCTACATTCTTCACCGCATCAAGCTTTAGCCTCTCAGCTTCTATGGTATGCTTCCTGCCTGTTCTGATGTTTGGTTCTGCATGAGTGGACTCCTCCACTCAATGAATCTCTTCCTGTGGCTGATCCACATCTAGAGGCTCATCTTTGGGAACAAGTATCTCCTCATGTGCATGCAAGTGTAGCTCCCTCTCAAGTGACAACTTCATGGCTTTCTCCTCATTGAATTTTATATCCTGTCACACCACAGTCATCCGACTATTTGGAAAATACACACAATAATTATGGGGTGTTTCTGTGTACCCCACAAATATCCCAAATTCTGCAGTCGGCTCCAGCTTCTTCCTGGCGTCCTTGGTCACATGAGCATAAACAGATGAGCCAAAGATCTTTAAATGAGAAACATCCGGCTTCTTACCAGTAAAAGCTTCTTCAGGTGTACTCATGCTAACTACTCTATGAGGACAACGGTTTTCCACATAAACCGCAGTGTTGCATGCTTCCGCCCACAAGTACATCAGTAAGCCCTGGTCATGCAACATAGCTCGTGTAGCACCCAAAATCATTCTATTCTTCCTCTCCATGACCCCATTATGCTGTGGGTTATGAGGCGCTATAAGTTCTCTTCAAATTCCTTCTTTGCTACAGAATTCTTTGAATTCATTTGAGATATATTCACCACCATTATCGCTCTGCAGAGTCTTCACTTGCTTCCCTGATTCCTTCTCCACCAATGCTTTAAACTCACAGAACTTTCAGAATGTTTGATCATTCTTCTGTATGAAGAAGATCCAACATCTACGAGAATAGTCATCAACAAAAATAACATAATACCTGTGTTTTGTTTTTGAAGCAACCGAGAAAGGTCCACACACGTCTGTGTGAATTCTCTCCAGGATCACCAAAGCACAGTTCTCCTTCTCATGAAAAGTGGTCTTCACAACCTTACCCATAGTACATCCCTTGCACTGATCTGACTGCGCAAGAGTACCCTTGGGAAGTCCAGTAGAAATCTGCTGTAAAATCTTCAAGGTGCTATGGTGAAGATTTCCCAATCTCTTGTGCCATAATTCGCCCTCATCCCGGCTCACCACTTCTTTTGCTTTACCCATCGTTGCAGCGCAGCCATCTACCTCCAGCTTGTAGAGATTATTAACTCAAATCCCTATTCTCTTGGTTTGACCCATTTTTTTATGTTGCAGGAAGGCTTTTCCCTCGTTGAAAACAATGTCATAACCTTTTTCCTCCAACATCGCGACTGAGACCAAGTTCTTCTTCAAACCTAGAACATGCATAACATATTTAAACATAAATGGTTTACCTGACTCCCTCTCAAAGGTAATGTTTCCAATGCTTTTCACACTGTATCTACCATCGTCTCCCATCTCTATATGCATTTGGACATCTTTCCCCTCCAAGTCACTAAACAACCCCTTGTCTCCCATCACGTGGAAGGAAGCAGCACTATCAAGATACCATACTGATCCCATTGCGCTTGAAACCAAGCATGCGATCAGGGAGAAATCAAGTTCAAATTGCGAGGCAAGGGCCTCACCAGCTGCAGCTCTAGCAGCCTTCTTGTTTCTGTGGACATTTAGAGGCGAGATGCCCATGTTCGTGACAGTGAAAACACTTCACCTTAGAAAAATCCAGCTTCTTGCCTTTAGCCTCAGATTTTGGATGGGATTTCTTCCCCTTCCCTTTCCTTGCTTTGGCAACCAAAGTGCAATTCTCTTCATCATCATTCTTTGATGAAGAGCCATCCCTGGTATTCCGCCTGATCTCCTCCTGCACAAGATCTGACCAAAGTCGCTCCCAATCCAGCAATTTCTCCCATCCATTGACAAAGTCTTCATAGTTTGCCAACTCTTTGAAAGCCCAAGGAGAGCCAAGCTCACCAAGTCATCATCTGCAACTGTAATTCCCACACTCCCCAGATCATCCCTACATTAGACAAACTTCGTGAGATATTTTGGAATACTGTCGCCCTTCTCCATTTTTATTTTCCTGAGCTTGTCTTTTAGCGCCAACTTCCTATGGTCGCTGCTGCTTTGGAAAAGATCTATCAAAGCCTTCCACAACGCAAATGGAGTGGATTTCTCTTGAAGGCTTGACACAATATGGTCTTTCACACCTTCCAACAGAATTATTCTTGTCTTCGCTACCTTCTTTTTCCATGCGTCAAGTAATGCAGCATCCCTCGAAGTGGGCTTAGGAACATCGCTATCGATGAAATCCTTCAGACCATTAGCTTCAAGCACCGCCTCCATCCTGTCCTTCCAGGCTATGTAGTTGGAGCTGCCCTCGAGTGCATACTCCAACCGCAACCCATTGAAAGCCATTTCAATGAATACTCAACTGTCACACCAAGAAATTCTTGCAGAAAAATTGAATTGTCCACCAGCACAAAACTCAACACCACTTCAATATTGCAATCTTCAGTGATTAACACTTCTCTGATACCATGTATAAATTTATTAATACTGATATGTATTACCAAATTCTCCTGATCTAACAAATTAATCTTATGTTAAATACAGAATCCTTCCACTTAATTCTTTGCCGAAATTAAATCGCCAATTGCAAACACTTGAAGAAAAAATCAATCGCACATAAACAAGATGTTTTACCAGGAAATCTTAAAGATAAAAACCCCAACTATCATATATTATGTATATCATGGAATCATGTAACAATCTCATACAAGTCTTAGTACATCAAGCTCTCCGTACAATATAAAATCGTCACACACTGTCATGTAGAAATTTTCATATCTATGCACCAATTTCTTGTCTCCTAACAGCCTGCCTCCACAGCGCAATCCCTACTGAAGAAGAACCCTGAATGAATTCTATCTTTCCTTGCTTGCACTGCATAATCCTCATTGGAAACTCCAATGTCTGTGTAGATGCATTGAATGCATCACTATAGTCACAACAAATAGTCCATCTCACCCTTTCACCTATCTCTCCACTGGGTCTCCACTAGAACTGACATGCAAGTAGTTAACTGCTGCATTTGTTCAGTTGCAAGTCAGTCACTAGTTGTGAATTAATTAAAAAATTAATTCACCGAACTCTCACTAGTGTATCTTTAGTTACAACTAGATACAACTATCACAACTGAGTTTAACTCACTTAACTGAGTTAAACTAAATAACAACTCACATAACTACTCTTCCAACTCTGTCATAACTTGCCACTATCAGTTATAACTGAGTCCTCCATGCATGAGTCACCAACCACCCTAGGAATTGCGTAATTACTTTAGCCCACTGATGTGCCACATCTATTCACTGAAATAAAGTGCTCCAAGAGAATAAGTTACTATTTATTGTCTGATTATTATTAAGGGCTAATAATAATCGATATGCATCTATTTTTAGATTAGCGATCTATAAATAGACTTCGCCCAATCTTCTAAAAAATAGAAATTCATCCAAAGATAGAATTTTCTCAACCATCTAGAATCAGCATCCTGTTAACTTTATAATATGCTCACCATTCTAAAAATAGACATACACCTAAAAATAGCCTGTGCACCCCACTTAGTGAAGGTGCTTAATTTTCACTAAGCTCATCATCTTGTTGAACCTCAACAACTTCATGCAAGATGCCTAGGTTGCTTTCATTTCTTATCATAGTTTAATGAGTGGATTTCCTTCATTACAGAATATTTAGATGTACTTGCTTTCTGTAGTGTAGTTACGTACTTGCTAATAGCGTCATGGCTTTGAATCATTTGTAGCCTTAGGCCTACTTTCAGAAGTGTAACATACTTCATCTAGAAACCCTAGAATTAGCACCCTTTCGTAAAGCGTAGAAGAGGATGACATGAGTAGAATGAATTTGTTGTGTATATAGCATTGTCACCTCCAAGTTTGTACGAAATCTGGGTTGATAAAATAAAGTAGGGTAGCCTTTAGGAGTTGCAACATTCTTGGTGCAATATCGGGGCTCAACAATTTTTGGCGTTGTTTCCAGGGAGGTGCCTAGTAGATGCTTTGATTTTTTTTTTGCATTATTTTATGCTTTCCTTTTACATGATGTTTCAAAAATATTGAAAAAAATACAAGAAAAAAATTATTTTCATGCCTCATAGGAGTAGGGATACTCAAGGAAATTTTTTACCTAAAACCCCCACATCACCACATAGTCACCCTTCACTCTTTTTAAGTGGCTATGAGGTTGAACACGCTATAGGTGAGCCTTCTGAAAATTTTGAAGAACCTATTGGAGAAGATCAGAAGTTGAAGCTATTCCCATCTACCCTTAAGGATGCAGCCTTGCGCTGGTTCATGGGTCTACTTGGGAACAACATCACTACCTGGGCACAGATACAAGAAGCCTTCAACAACAACTACAGAGACAACTGTAGGTCCCAGGAAACTAAGGATGAGATATTCAGGATTACTCTAGGGCCTGATGAATCCTTAGAAGACTATGAAGAGAGGTTTCAGTTAAACTATAAGAGAGGCAACTATACTCATGATCTCGGATAACTTAAACTAGTACTTCTCTAAGGGATCAGAGAGGAGGTGATATAAACCCTCAATATGTTATCAGGAGGATATATCTACCAACTACCTTATGAAACAATCAAAACCGTCTTCAGGAACCATTCTGGGGTAGTTAGGAAGAAAGGTAGAGCTGGAAAAAGTACAACCAATACCCCTTCCTCTTCCACCTCCATCAAACATGAGATTGGAAATATGCTGGAGGAATTCAAGAGTGACATGTTTCACACCTTTTATTTGCAAATGAACACAATGTAGGTCAAAGGAAGCAAGAGGAATAAAAAAGAGCCTTGGCTATATTTTGCCTAGATGTAACATAAAACACCCTAGAAATGAATTTCCACTAAATGTCATAGAGTTTTGCTTAGTCTGTGAGGAGAATCATGCCACAGACAAGTGTCCCTCCTTACCTGGACTCAAATTTGTATATCAAGGTGGGGAAGTGGGACCAGAGCAACTTTGTTTCATCAACCAGAGAAGGCCTCAAGGCCCTAGGTCATATCAGCAGGGTATGCAAGGTGCACCTTACTCTTACTATGACAATAATCAGAATGAACCCATGCAAACTTGGTACACCCCCACTCCTCCATCCTCGACTACACCTCCTACTTGGCCTTACAACCCTCCATATCATCCTCAACATGTGAACCAACCATTTTAGTAGTATGTTCCTCAACAACCTCAGTGGAACAATCCATCCCAAGGGTGGAGGCCTCAACATAATCAACCACTTGCTCTAATGCCTCCACCCCAACCTCAACCTCATCTTACTCATGTTGTTTCACCCAAGTTTCCTCAAATTCCTACATAGCCCAATCCGAACCCAAACAACAAACATGCACAGTAGGTTTATAGTGGAGAGACATCTTATCCAGCTTATGCTGTGGAGATACATGAGATTAATCTCAGGTCGGGAAGAGTACTCCCAGATAACCACCCTCCATCTCCACCTGTAGAGGTTGAGGAGGAAAAGGAAGAAAGTAACATTCAAATCCAACAACCTCCTTTTCCCGAACACTTGATCCATTCCATTCATCACACCCTAGAGGAGACTGAAATTATGGGAGAGTTGAAAATTTTGTGTGTAAATATACCACTTCTCCAGGCCATTAAGGATGTCCCTATTTACAATAGGCTCATCAAGGAAAAGTGCTCCAAGAAACCTGGGAGAAAGAAGAAGGATACCCCCACCATCAATGTAGTAGGACATCTGTCCGACTTTATGTTGGGAACGGTGATCTTCCCAAAGTACCTAGACCCTAGCAGTCTAGTTGTAGATGTGCACATAGGTGGTGTCATAGTCCCCAATACTCTAATTGGTCTAGGGGTTTCCATCAATGCCATGACCAAGGAAACTATGTTGAAACTCTACCTCCAAGGAACTTTGAGGAAAACCACAATAGTTCTAGAACTTGAAAATCGGTCCATAGTAACTCTGGAAGAAATTGTTGAGGATGTTATGGTTTCAATTGACTCTTGCAAGTATCCTATATATTTTCTGGTTCTACAGCCAGAAACCAAGTTCAATGGATATCCTCTCATCTTACAGAGACCTTGGTTAGCCACTGCATATGCTTATTTCAGTTGTCAGGTCGGAAACATGACTATTAAAAATGGGCCCTTGTATAAACAACTAGTATTATATCCTCCAGCCCAACATTCCATTTATCATGATCTACCTATATCGTTGGAGAATGAAGAAGATGAGGTATATAACATTACCTCCATTTCTACCATAGATTTTTTTCTTAGAGGGGGACAACTTGATGAAGATGAACTCATCAACCATGTCATTAAAAACTAGTCCCCCACTAATAGCCCGCTTGAAAATCTAGTCAAATAATTTGAAAGCCAACCTTGGATGGAATTGCACTCAGTCAATTCAACCTCTAAAACTACCAAGGCTGTAGATTTTGGCCCATCTAGATCTCTAAAAATCAACTCAAATCTCTCAGATAAAGAAGAAAATCAGTTATGCCAGATTTTAAAAGAAAACCTAGATGCATTTTCTTGGGATTACAAGGACATGAAAGGGGTGCATCCCTTAGTATACATATATCATATTTAAATTAAGGAAGGATACAAGTTTGTGTGATAACCCTAAAGAAGGATGAACCCAACTCTAAAGGACATAATAAAGGAAGAACTATAGAAACTATTGGATGCAAGTTTCATTTATCATATATCAAATAGTGAGTGGGTATCTCCTCTTGTCCTATTCCTGAAGAAGAATGGAAAATGGCGAAATTGTGTTGATTATAGGGAACTTAACAAAGCCACCAAGAAGGAACATTTCCCTTTTCCCTTTATAGACCAATTCTGGATCGCCTTGCAGGAAAGAAGTTATTTTCCTTCTTAGATGGGTTCAGTGGGTATACCCAGATCCAAATCAGCCTTTAAGACCAGGATAACACTATTTTCACCTGCCCTTGGGGTGCGTTCACTTATAGAGTCCTACCTTTTGGGTTGTGCAATGCCCTAGCTACCTTCCAAAGAGTTGTCTTGAGTATTTTCTATGAGCTAGTCCATGACTCAGTTGAAATCTACATGGATGATTTCACACCTTATGGGGATGATTTCTATGAAGCTCTCTCCAATTTGGGAAAAGTGTTGAGAAGGTGCATTGAGATGCATCTCTCCCTGAGCCCAGAAAAGTGTGAATTCCTGAAAAGATCAGTAGTTGTAATGGGACACTCAATCTCCCAATCAGGAATACAGGTGGACCCGAGCAAAATCATTATTATCAAAAGAGTACCTGCTCCTCAAAAGTAGAGAGATGTCAGAAGCTTCTTAGGGCTAGATGGCTATTATATAAGATTCATCAAATATTTCAGTAAGATGGCTTCGCCACTATTTGGTTTATTGGCCAAAAATTATGATTTTACTTGCTCCATTCTTTGTCAAGAAGCTTTTGAGCTCATTAAGGGAAAGTTAACTAATGCCCTCATTCTCCATTGTCCAAATTGGACTATGCCTTTCCACATCCACACAGACGCATCCGACAAAGTTGTCAGGGAAGCATTAGGGAAGTTAGAAGAAAAATTACCTTATGCAATCTATTTCATTAGTAAGAAATTATCTAAGGAAAAACTCAATTATATTGTCACAGAGAAGGAGTTGTTAGTCATTGTCCATGCTTTGAAAAAAATTAGACATTATGTCATTGGGTATCAGAACTTTGTACACACTGGCCATGTAGCCATCAAATATTAAATGAACAAACCAGATGTTAGTGCTAGGATAATTAAATGGTTGTTACTTTTACATCGGTTTGACCTAACCATTGTTGATAAACCTGGAAAGGAGAATGTTGTTGCAGATTTTTTATCCGAGTTAGTTCTATCTACAGATGAAGAAGAAATGGTGGATGACTAGCTACCACATGAACACCTCTTTGTTATATCAACACTCTCACCATGGTTTTTTGACATAGCTAACTACTTGGTTGTTAGAAATTTCCTTCATAATCTCCCATACAAGGAAAAAAGCAAGATCGTCAGAAAAAGCACCCCTTTCACATGGATTGGGGGGAATCTCTTCAAGCTAGGCCCTGACAAAATTATCAGAAGATGTGTGAGGGAGGAATAAGTTTTTGATATCCTCTCTGCATGTCATGATAGCCCTTATGGTAGCCACTTTGATGCAAAAATTATTGCCTTCAAAGTTTTGCAGGCAGGATACTATTGGCCTACCCTTCACCAAGATTCCAGAAGATACACTAGCAGGTGCAACCAATGCCAAAGGATGGGGAAACCTATACAAAGGGATGAGATGCCTTTGCACCCTCAGGTGGCTCTTAAGACATTTTAAAAATGGGGCATGGAATTCATTGGACCTATTGATCCACCATCTGGACAGAAAAAGTATATTATAGTCTACACTGACTACCTAACAAAGTGGGTTGAAACAAAAGTTGTGAAGGTAGCAATGAAGGAGAAAGTAGCAGAATTCTGAGGGAGAATGTGTTTTACAAATTTGGATACCCAGAGAAGTATTCACTGATCAGGGGGGCACAATTCACTTCTCATCTCCTGAGAATCTTCTAAAGAGGCACAAGATAAAGCATAACACTTCTAATGCCTACCACCCTTAATCGAATGGCCAAGTGGAAGTGACTAACAAAGCCTTTGAGAGTATCCTCACCAAGGTTGTGAGCAACAGCAGGAAAGGTTGGGCGAATAGATTGGTAGAAGCTACTTGGGCCTACAACACTGCTTAGAAAACAATAACAGGATTCACTCCTTATGACCTGGTCTATGGCAAGAAATCTCTACTTTCAGTTGAATTTGAATTCAACACCTTAAGGATGGCAACTCAGTTATACCTAGATATATCAAATGCCCAAAAAGAGAGGTTGTTGCAATTAAATGGATTGGATGAGTTCAGAATGCAAGCGCTCCTTCACACAGAGGTAATTCAACTACAAAGGAAGGTCTAGCATGACAAGAACATTAAGGAAAATACCTTTCAAGAAGGAGATTGGGTGTTGTTGTATGACTCAAGGTTTAATGAATTCAAAGGAAAATTGATGACAAGATGGTTGGGACCCTACAAAGTGGACAAATGTTATGATAATGGCGCAGTTCAAATCAGAACCATAGATGAGTAAGGAATTCCTCTACTTTTCAATGGTTATAGGCTCAACGTTTACAGGAAGCCCCTGTCTAGGGTAGAATTTATAAAATCCATAAACAGGGAGGTGTATGTCATGGGAAACTCCATAGTTTCCAATGCCTCCTATAGAAAAAAGATTTTAAACAAAATAAAAAATAAAGAGGCATGGGTTAAAACCTCTCTAAGGCGCCCTAGGCCAACTCCAGGTTGAAAACCTCCATGAAGCAGTCTTGGAGTAAGAAAAAATAAAGAAAAAGAAAAAAAACATAGAATAAAAGATCGTTGGGTGAAAACCTCTCTGAGGTGCCCAAGGCAAGCCTTTAAGTTGAAAACCTATGTGGAGGCAACCCACTTACCTTCAAAAAAAGGAAAGAGAGAGAGAAAACAAAATAAAGAAAAGGAAAAATAAGAAATACCTATGCATTTATGTATTTTTTTGTTTTGCAGGTTAGTGATTAAATATGGATTTTGGGATCCAGAGGAGCAATTTCTCTTTATTCTCTCTTCTTATCTGCTTCCACACTCCATAAGCCACTCCATCATACATAACTTCATCCATTTCACCCATCAGATAGGCAACAACTTCATTTTTTTCCCTAAACTGTAATTGCTACATGCAAATCAAACAGCTACAGGATTCTTGTAGCACTACAGGAAACTCCTATAAATGCTACAGGAAACTCATTCATGGAGGAAAAAGGTTGCCTAGGGATTTATAAACTTCAATAAGGGTATGATAATTCATGTTTTTCCTATACCTACCATTCTCAAACCATTATTTAACCTCGTGCACAAGGGTTCTCTATCTAAACCCTATGTGGCACCTTTAGCAGCTAAATCATTGAAAAATTGGGGCCCCTTTCACTTGCCTACCCTCCATTCCATTCATTCCATGACTTCCTCCATAGCCTCCATGAACCATATCCCTCCATTTCTGAGCAAACTGAAGTAATAAGAGGCAAGAAACAAATTGCTACATGTATCATAAAGTTTCTTGTAGCAAATCTGTGTGTGGCACAACAAGGCCAAAAGATGAAGTAAAGTTGATGAGGATGAATCTAGGATACCACCAGTAGACTCCAAAATGACAAACACACCAACCATGGAACCTAAAGCCCTCCATGCGGCACCTACAAAAGAAAAAAACAAGAAAAGGGTAAGCCACTCACTCAGAAAAAACAAGCAGCTCACTCAGAAAAAGTTGCTCACTCATAAAACAAATAAAAAATGAAGTCACAACAAATAAAAGAATAAGGATGCCACCACCAACTCCATCTCCTTGCACCAGCTCCTTCAGCACCTCACCAACACCAGGTAAGCTTAGGTATGGCCTCTCACCTCTCGTTATGCATCCATAATTGCCAAAATAGTTGAATGTCGAGTTTTAGAAATTTAAAAGGCAAAAAGATGGTCAGTTAACTTGGCCACCTTTGTAAAGTGAAACTAGAGGAAAATTGAAAGTGCATGCCACATGGGAAAGTCAAATCGATTCAAGTAAGAGGGATGGGTACAAAGGGAAGTGATCACGAGGCTCAGCAATGATTAACTCAAGTGGGTCCAACGGTCTCAAAGAGGAAACTCGTGTTAAGTACGAGTCACCACAATGCTCCAAATTTAGTTAAAAATCAAATAAAGGTAATATTTTTCTCATTTTCACCATGGCGTTGATAATTTCGAAGAGCAGCACAAGTAGGAGAGCAGTGGGAGCCATCAGAAGAGCAGCATCGAGGGTTGAGCTTGCATGCACCATCATGCTATAGGAAACAGAGTTTTCCTACAAGCAACTTCATAAGAAGATAAAAAAGGTTTAAAAGGAAACACGGAGTCACTTGTGGGTGAATTGGCTTCCAAAAGCCTCCATCTCTCAAACCAAAACAGCAGAGGACGAAGGTAAGTGGATTTTCATCCTCCAACAATGAAATTTCTCCATACAATTCACACTCAGAAAAGTAAATTTGATAGTTAAAGGGTAAAATAATTTTTTCTTGCATTTTGTTTCAAGGCCTCCATCTCCAAGACATAACTCTCAAAACTCTCACCACCTTCATCTCACGACATTAAAATTGGAGGGGGATTCAACATAAGAGAGCCTATTGACATTAAGAGAATTATGCAACACCCTCATGTTATGGAAATCTTCCGAAATCAACGATGGCTAGGGTTATTTGAGCTATTGAAAGGTTATGATGATGAGATAGCTAAAGAATTTGTAGTTGCTCTATAGTCACATTCAGAAGAGAAAGCCACCACTATGATTAGAGGCCTATCCATCACACTATCTCCTGAACTCATATGAAGATTTACAACCTTTCCCTTAGGATTCAAATGGGTTAAGGAAAGAATGCCTAGCATTGTAGCCAAAAATAATTTCTTTCTACCAGGAGAGGAGTACATTGAAGATAAAAATGGAGTGAGGAGAGAAAGCCTTCCATATCCCTGGGATGAAGTAGCCTTCAACATCATGAAGTTTATTTCTTGTGAAGGTAGACTTAGAGTGGTCTATGGGTATCATTTCAGATTGTTAAATGAACTAAGATTTCAAGGAGAGCTCCCAATTGTACAAATATTTCCTAAACTCCATAACTGACATGAGCCATAAAGTGAGACAAAGGAAATATCAGCATTTGGCCCATCATGGCCTAATAAAAATAATTGTACATGATGATTTGAAAAGGTTGAACCTACCTGTATCCTGGTCTTCTTTCATAGACATGGATAGGGAAGCCTTTATAGCTACCCAAACAGGGAAAACCTCTGCTTCTAGCCTTAGAGAGAGAGTAGAAGAAGAAGAAGAAGAAGAGGTAGAAGAGGAGGCAGAAAACAAAGAAGAAAAAGAAGAGATGGAAATTGAGGCAGAAAACATAGAGAGAGGAGAGAGAGAGCAAGAAAAAGCTGAGGGAAAGGAGAAATAAAGAACTGAGGAAAATTAAGGTGTTGACCCTATCTTAGGCAGTGAAACCTCCCCTCAAGACACCAGCATGTCACATAACATCACATATCAAGAGGTAGTTGCTACCCTAATTGCTTTGAGCACACCTGTCAAAACAAAAAGAAAGAGGCAGACACCTATGTACTTTAGAACTAGGAAGAGCTATAGGGTGAGACAGGGAAAACCACAAACTCCCACCAAGAGCCCTATTACCATTGAAGAATCACAAAAGAAGGAGGAAGAAATCATATTAGATAAAGGAAGGGTGAAAGAGGTCACTTCACCCATAAGGACCCCTGTAACATATATCAAAAGACATTCAGCCAGTTTGGCATCCCATACACCTCATAAAACCACCACAGACCCTCCAAGGACTGAAAAGAGTGAAAACAAGGAAAAGAGGGTCTTCAGCAAGCAAAACAAAATTTGCTACAGGAAACTCTAGTTTTGTTACCAAAAACTCTAGAAAGCACATATTTGGAGAAAAAGGCCTTGGTTGAAGAGGAAAAGATAACCACAGAGGGGCAAGAGGTCACGGAAGCTGAGGACAAGACACAAGAGGAAAAACATGATGAAAAAGAGGGAGGAAAAGATGATAAGGAAAATGCCACCTCACCAAAACCAATCCTCAAAGATATTTCAGTAGTGCCAAACCCTAGCCCTTAACCCAATCTCAGCTCTTACTACACATACATTGAGGGGGATAAATTAATTCCACAAAAGTTCACAATTGCTTTGCTTTATCAGTTGGAGGAGGATAGAGCACGCACTTATCATTGGATGAAGCTTGCCACATCTAAAGGAGTGTATGACATAGGAGTCATGGAAGGAAAAGTAGTTGAGTTGGGGAAGGATTATCTGATGTGAGGCTCAGAGAGTCAGTTTTGAAGGAGCATCTTCAGAAGGCACAAGGAGAGAATGTATCACTGCAAGAGGAGCTTCAACAAAAGGGTAAACAAGTTGCCACCATGGAGGATTTGTGCATGGATGCCATTCAACATAGATATCCTTCATATTCATATGCAGTTTACCTTAAGGAGCAGTGGATCCTCTTTCAAATTAAAACATTAGCCTCCCATGGATCCTTACCTTTCCAAACTTGTAGAAAATTCATTGATTTCTGAAATCAAGAAGCAGACAAGACAAAAAAGGCAGAATTTTACACGCATAACCTTGTGTTGACAAACTTAAATATTTGGGACCCAAATCCTAGAATGGGGGATATGCAATTAATGTCTTTGGCATCATGGATGGTTAATGAGGAGACAAGAGCACAAGGCATGAGAAGGGTTATGAGAAGAGAAAATAGATAACCCTTACACATTAGGGTAGAAATTTTCAGCCCTAGGGGAGTCATCAATAACCATCTGAAGATTGAAAAGGATCCTGAACTTGTAGAAAGGTACCTCCATACACAAGATCAAGAAATGGATCACTTTGATGATGTTTCTAGGTTGTTGGGAGATGAGTGCATAATGGCTATCAAAAGAAGATGGAACAACCTCCCTCATAGCCTTAGAAACATGGAGTGCCACACACCAGAAAGATTGAGGGGTGCCTTGGAGAGAGCATCATTGTACAAGAGGGCCATGCAGGGCAAAAATATTCAGTGGCTTGGCTTGAAGCTCAGTCCACCCTTGTTGTTGGGGTTGAGTGATGGGAAGGACCAAGATGAGAAGAAAAAAGAATGGGAGGAAGCATAAAAGAATGATGGTTTTTACCCTCCTGAAGGCACTCCCACACTTCTTCCTTGGGAAGTCAAAGGGTCCATCAAATCCTTAAAAGAAATGCAGAAGGAGGACTAGTTGCTAAGAGGATGAGCAACCCTTTAGTAGGGGGGTGATGATGATTTCCATCATCAGGTACATTTAGAGGGGTTAATGGTCACATTTTTGCCTTATTAAGTCTCTTTTTCTTGCATTTTAATTATATTATGGTCTTATGATGCTAGTGTAGATGGTGATTAAGGATTATCACACTTCGAGTACCTAACATGAGTTAAATGCAGGAAAATCATGAAGATATTGCATTTTTGTGAATATTTTGTCATTAAGACTCGGAGTAGACAACAAAGAGATATTCTAGGGGGTTTTCCACCCTCCTTAACTCCCAAAGGAAGCCAAGGGATCCTCGAGATTCCCTCCAATAGCTCCGAATCAAAGGCAGCCAAGCAAACTCAAGATCAAGTGCACTAAATACATAATTCACTTGCAGTCAAGTGGACTCATCAACTACTTTTTACGGAGTTGTTGGTAGCTACCCTTTCGGTTAAATAGGGCTAAGCAAGAGCTCATTAGGATTCGAACTTTAGAGAAATCCATTAGGCTCTTTGCTCTTGTAATCAGTTTTCAAGACTTTTATATTGATGTAATGAGACTATCTTTTGAAATGAAATGAGTATTTAGATGGTGCTTTACTGATCTAGTTTCAGAGAGCTAGGCTTATGGGTTAGGGCCCAATCCATGTTCCTTGGCCTCTCTTGTGGAATCATTCTTTACTTTCATGTAATTTAGCTAGTTTTTCTTATGAGTATTTAGCTAGTTTTCTTGTATTTTCATTTATTGTTTTTAGTTTTCTTCCATTTGTATTTTGTTGTAGATTTAGCTTGCTTACGTGTTGGTATAATAGGTTATAAATTCAGAAATTTATGAGTCAAGCCTTCCCCTCTCATCTCTTACATTGGAGCTTTAGGAGGGTATACCTTCCCCACAGACCAAAAATTAATTTTTAGTTTATGATTTCTTGGAATGGATAATACTAGTTGTTGTGATTCCATGGATATGTTTAGAATTCTATGTTAGATCTTTGTTTGTAGGTTAAAGTAGATTTTCTTTACAAATTCAAGTCATCTTTTCCATTGTCTTTATCATGAATTGTTCCATTTTTATTGCATGAATAGGTAGTTTTCTTGCAGGTATAGGTAGCACAGCCAGGGAGAACTTCACCAAAACCTTCAGCTTCATCTCTCACCCTTCGCCATCCCTATGTTCATCAAAATTAGCATCAGCCCTGTTTTCGGATTTTTCATCCCTACAACATGAGAAAATCCTAGGGGTGCAAGACATGCCTCCCAGGAGATTTTGAGCTTGGCCAAGGGGTGGGACACCTTCCACTCATCCATATCCACCTTCACTCCACCTTCCCTGCCCTTTTCACACCTATTTTTGGCCTCGGATTGCCATCGGAGTGTTTCCTGTAGCAATTCAGGACTTTCTTGTAGCACTGCAGGAAACCTATAGCTGAACTTGAAATAGCACCAGTGGGCCCCTCCTTAAGCCCAAAAACCACCATCCACATCCTCTAGACCTACAAAAACCACTCATACACCTTCAGCCTTTCTCCCATGTGCTCAAGCCTTCCATAAGCCACCTTAGCACTTTCTTCTCCTAGCTGCAAAACAACACAATCACAAGCATAGTTAGGTCATGAGTAGTTGCATGATTAAGAGCATGATAGATAGAGCATAGAATAAGTAGAGTGTATTTATCTAGTTGACCCAACAAAGTGTGATTAGATTAGTTTCCTTTATGCCATTTCAATTCAGCAATTTACTTTATGCAAGATGCCTAGGTTGCTTTCATTTCTTATCATAGTTTAACGAGTAGATTTCCTTCATTATATAATAGTTAGATGTACTTTCTTTATGCAGTGTAGTTATGTACTTATATTTGATAGCGCCATGGATTTGAATAATTTGTAGCCCTAGGCCTAGTTTCAGAAGTGTGATGGACTTCATCCAGAAACTCTAGAAGTAACTCCCTTTCATAAAGCTCAGAAGAGGATGACATGAGTAGAATGCATCTGCTATGTATAAAGCATTGTCACCCCCAATTTTGTACAAACCCCAGGTTTATACAGTAAAGTAGGGCAGCCTTTGGGAGTTGCAGCATTCTTGGTGCAATACCAGGGCTCAACACCCACATGGTGATGTACTCGGTCGAATGACACCTTGTTCCAGCAGTCGTTGCAACTGTTTCTTCACCTTACTTGCTTCTATAACAAACTACCTATGATAGCCTAATATTTGGCAATGGGGAGTCTGGAAAAGACAGATGTCATGGTCCAATTCTCTCTTAGGTGGTAACCCTTTAGGCTCTCGGAACACATCCTTGTATGCATGTAACAACTCCTCCAATTGTTGTTTTTATTTCTTAGTACACCCCTATAGGGATGACTTACCACTTATGGACTCCTCTTCATATTGACTTTCTCTTAAAAACACAAACATACTTCTTGCTGGAACTGATCGATTTCTTGGCTTCGTTGGCACATACCATCGAAATTTTTACTTGACTTTGTGTGCATTGATGATGAATGATTTTTCATCCTTGATGAGATGGTATTGGTTGGTTATCATCATGAATGTTGCATCATGCATTTACATGTATGGACTCCCAAACACGACTCCACATACATCAAGGGGAACCACATCTAGATCTACTTCATCAGTAAAATCAACACTGATGAAAAATCTATTTTTGCATTATTTAGTTATCTTCATCTTTGCATCCTTATTTACCCATCCCAATGGATATGGGTTTAAATGGTCACGAACTTCCAGCCCCAACTTCTTGACCATTTATGCTGAAATCATATTCGTCTACAATCCTGAGTCAAACATAGCATCAATATTTGTCTTCTTGACCTGTATATTTATATATAAGTGTTTGGTCAATTATTTCCATTCCTATTACTGAGGGATACTCATATTCACCTCCTTCTACACTGATGTATAGAAGATATTCTCATCCAAGTTCGAGTTTCTTTCAACTTGGTTGCTCGAATCTGTGGACATGAGATTCTTCTTTTATTATCTTTCTTCTTTTTCTTCGGGTTTATCTCTGGATACAACTTCCAGCACTTCTCCTTTGTATGGCCATAAAGGTTGCATTGGTTGTGGTGGTTACTAGGATATTTACATTGGTGCATTGTGGTTTCTGTCTTTTTTATATTTTCCCCCTTTTTTCTTCTTCTTCCACTCCTTAGAAGCTTCTTGATGCCACCTTCTGCTTCGATCCACTTGATTACACTCTTTTTAGGCCTATGTTCTCCAGGCATTGTGCCTGTACACAAGCCTTGTCCAAGGTTTTGGGCTTGAACAACATTACTTGCTCGCGCAGATGGCGATGCATACCCCCCAAATACTTGAGGAGTGAACATGGGTTCTTTGGAGAGATACCCAATATTATAGCCATCTTTCTGAATTCTGTGGTGTACTCCTGCACGCTTTGGCCTAGTTTTTTTTTCTGAACTAATGCCACCGAATCCACTGGTCCTTCACGTACCCAATGGGATAAAATTGTGACTTAAAGAGGGTTTTTAAATATTCCCACTTAGTCACTGGAGGTTCTCCCTCCAACCTCATGGTTTTCATGTGTCTTTCCCACCAAGTCAGTGCATGGCCATCTCATTTCAACCATGTAAATGAGATATTTTTTCCTTCCTCAATTTGATGGACACTGAAATAAAATTCTAGTTGCTACAACCATTGGTTCAGATTTAGAGCGTTGATCTCACTATGGTACAGATTGATATCAACTTTTTCTTCCATTTTAAATAGGGACAAATTCACGACACTCGAATTGGGTTGATCCTTTTCGGGTTCTTTCTTCGATAGGTTCTTTGTGTCTTCCCAATCTCCCAATCCCCTTTCTAATTTATCCTCTGCATTCAAACCCCCATATTCTCCAAATATCCCCAGCTTATTGCTTAGGGTCTCCATGAGGAGGTTTACATTGCGATTTATATCCACGACTTGTTCTTCGAGCCATGAAAACTTCACCTTTGCAGGATCATGAGGTTCGTTTACAAATTCGTAGGCCATGATTACGGTTTTATGATTTTTGGTCCCGCTGATCTAGATCCCTACAATCTCCACAAAATACCCAAATAAACCTACTCTAATAACAAATGATTCATAAACTAATGTGGATATTCCATTTGATATTTTGTCACAAGAGCTCTGAAAATAATATATTAAAATACTGAAATTTTACACTATTACAATTATATTAAACTTTAAGATCTGTAGATTTAACTATAATTAGTGCATGCATGCAAATATAAATTATGAAGAAAATTATAGAATGACAAAATAATCTCACACACACACACATAAGGCACAAGATATGCTCTCTGGGAAACCCTTTCAGGAGAAAACCCAAGTGGAAGGTAAGATCGCTTCACTATCTTTCTCTGTCTGGAAATATGGTTGCAGGTACAAAGAAGTAATGTTTGTGTCCCATTGGTTGATATAGTGCACAGATCCTATCCATGTGATCTACCTCATATCTCTCCTGGCTATCTTTTCTCAACTATGGAACAAAATTATCTCGAAATAATGGAATGCCTCTTCCTCCTAGTGGCTCAGTTATAACACAGCTTGATATCCTACTAGAGTTACAATATAGACTCTTATAGATTATTTTACATCAAAAAAATGTAGCTATCCTTTTTTTCATGAATAGTGAGGGCTGAAGTGGCATCCTTCCGAACTATAGGTGTGAAAACAGGAAGGTCAACTTTTGAGTGGCATAACTTTTGCATACACTCTTATTGACGTGCTTCTTGCACTGTTGGAAAGATATATATGTGTATAATAGCATGAAAAGATGTTGCGAAAAAGTGGTAAAATTTTACCCCCAAAAAACGTCGGTTGATGCCTCAAAACACTCCTGGAAGGTTTCAAACTTCGTTTCGCCAAACTGGGTCCCACCGGTAAAAAATGATTGGTGAGCAGATTCGTCCACTTTTCCCACTCTTAATGCATTGAGATGGATGAAAAACAATATAATGATCCAATCCATATCACACCTCCCCATTTTGTGAGGCTTTTGGTCCCCAAAATATTTTACTGAATGAGGTGAGGAAATTTTTCCACCACCTTCTCCTTGGTGTACCATTTAGCTTTGCATAGAAGTTGTCCCTTCAACCCAATCTGCAAAAGATCATGATTTCCATGTCTTGTAGTTATGGACCTCTTTTGTAAAATTGTATCTTCTATCAAATCTGCTTGAGCATCTAGTGTCAAATCTTCCATAGAAGGTAGGACTTGTTCCTCTTCTTAATCTAGCATGGAAGGCTCATAGAGTTTCAAATTCTCTACATTGACAATTGAGTAAATGCGCATATACGGTGGTAAATTGAGTCGATAGTAATTATCACCCACTTTTTCTAGTATCTCAAAGGGACCATACCTCAAAGCCTTGTTTTTCTTACCGGGCCCCTGCATCCTATCCTTGTTCCACTGTAGCCATACTTTGTCTCCCACCTTGCATGATTTCTCTATTCAGAGTTGATCATTTCTGGCCTTATACTTCTCTTATGACTTGAGCAATGTTTCTTGTACCTGTAGATGGATCTTCTTGATCTTCTCTATAATTTTTTTTGCCCTTAAAGCATCTCCTATAAGATCTTCCCTCACTCCTCCTTGTTTCCCATATGCAATATCCAAAGGTGAAGGTGGAAAATATCCAAAACAAGTCTCAAATGGGGACTTTCTTGTAGAAGTCTGGATTTCTCTGTTGTAAGAATGTTGTATATATACCATATTTTCATCATAGGTGTTCTGATGCTTCTGATTATATCCTCTCAGAAGTTTCACCAAAATCATGTTAACTACTTATGTTTTCCCATTTGTCTGTGGATGAAATGTTGTAGATCTCTTCAACTTTGTGTCCATCTTAACCCAAAACGTAGTCCATAATGCACTGAGAAATATTGTATCCCTATCTAAAATGATGCTCCTTGGTATCCCAAAGTGTACCCAAACCTATCCAAAGAACAAGTTTGTTGCTTCTTGTTTGTTGATGGTCTTTTTACAAGGCATCAGGACACACGTCTTATTTAACCTATCAACTACCACAAATAGGTAGTGATGTCCCTTCCTAGTTGTCGGTACCTATTGTTTGGTAATTTAATTGGAATTAAATTACTCACATAAATTATCAATCAGGGCTAGTATACTCATGAAATGTATGTGCACATTATGCGCTAGGATTCTTTATTATTCAAACAATTTCTAAGTTAAATTGAGATATCGAGATGCACGTGTTAAATATGAATATAAATATGTCACTCTAAAATTGAAAATGATTGCAAGCTAAAATCACCATAAAATTATCACACTTACTCAAAATAAAGGTCACACTTTGCATAAATAAATATCACTCTTGCTTAAAAGAAAATCACACTTGCTTCACTCTTGCTTGAAATGAATCACACTTGCTTGAAATAAATCACACTTGGTTGAAATGAAGTCGCACTTGCTTGAAATGAAAACTTAATAATGAAACTATATTTAAATTTCTTTGACAAAGAGATTAACTCTAAATTAAAATCATATTCACGCAACTATACTGCAAATCTTATATCAATCTATACTCTGTCCATTTGCATAGGAGATCTCGCTTCAATCTACAGAAAAATGATGAAGAAATATTACTCTAAAACAATCCTAAGCATTCATTCTAAAATCAAAATTTAAGCATCTAAATAAACTAATAAAATGCTACATCAAATAGAGAATTGAAATGCTATCTACAATTAATGAAAACCTTACAACTCGAGCGGGCCCTCCTGTGAGAAGTAGGTGTCAACAGCATGCCTTCAGAACACTAAATTCGCATTGATAAATTGCATAGCAAAGGAATGAAATGAAATCATAGTTTCTATATTTGCAAAAACAAATTTTTTAAAATAAAATCCAAGTCTGTGAATGTCATGTCGAGAGGCAGATTTATAATCTCGTGCTCATAACTATTTCAGATTATTACAACTCTTCCTTACTCGATAATGACTAAAATTAACATAAATTGATAAGATAACATGATTCTCTCATAATTTGCTATCAGTGAAGCAAATCATGAGGTTGAATTTCTACATCTACTAATTTATTGCTCACTTGATTCACCTTCCATGGTAGTTGACTTTTAATTTGACTGAGCTGCTACGGTGCTTTCCTTATCGATCTAGGTTATGAAGATAAGTAAAAATCATTGTTCCAGCTATTTTCCACTTGCCCATATCCCTTGTTCTTTGGCTGGAGTTTCAAAACTCATCAAACCTTCAAATTCGTTGCAGAATCAGACATTAGTTGTAGAATCACTGTAATTCAGTAGCTCATGTAAATATTGAGTTAAATAATAAAGAACATTGACATGTATGAAATAGAAGATGATTATGTACCTTTTATGATGTAAACCTTGTAAATTGATGCCCAATTAGAGTTATTAAGATAAAAAATAAGGAGGATTTGGTGTAAGAAAGTTGTCAAAAAAAGAAATTTTAGTGTTCAACATTCCCCCACACAAAAGACATTGCATGTCCTCATGCAAAATTTTAAAATTTGTGGTCCTTCTCTGTCACTGAGTTTCTTCAGAGGCCTGAGCAAGAGCATCCAAGTTATTCCCTCTTGATTTCTTGGTAGTGACTACCATCCTCTTTTTAAATGTAAAAATATCCATGCCTGGATTCTTAAGGAAGACTTTCCAATCTTTCTCTTCAATATTTTAGTTATTGAAGTAGCTCTCACTGATTCTTGGCAATATTGTAGCCTCTACTAAAAATGACTTCGTCAAAACAAATTTCACATCCCCAAACGCTGCTTTTATGTCGTCGTATGCCCTAGAAAAGTATTTTTCACTTCTTTTTCATGCCCATCAAATTTTTCCACAAAATTTAGCCACTGCGCTTATTGAAACAACTATCTGGCCTATGGTTATCCTTCAAGGAATTTAGCCCCATTCGAATCTGAGCATACGATGACTTCCATGTTAGAGAAGCTTTAGCCCTCTTTTTTTTTTTTAAAGGGTTATTATGGAAGGAATTTATTTATGGAGTGAGATGAAAAAGACAAAGATTAGTTGAGAGGCAGTTTCGACAATGAAAACAGGATTGAGTGAAATAGGTGTGATGGAAGGACTGTGCATGAAGTGGAAAGATATATGAAGAGAAGAAAATGAGTTGAATTATATCAAGGCTTCCTAACGGATTCAGTTGACAAGACATAGATATTTTCATTAATTTCAAATTCATGTCATAGTAATAATTTTACAAAATAGCGGTAGCAATGGTCATTCATCTTTTATTTCATAATTCAATTTTTTACCATTATTATCTAACTAATATATACATACCTTATATCTTTGCCTTAGTAATTTTTGTCATTTTGCAGGTTGCTTTAAGTTGTATGCAATTTTCTTTAGCTGTAATTTTCATTCAATTTGCTTTTTCCATGATCTCCATTTGCGCTGGTTGCAATCTGTCAAGTTAGTTGCATAATTTCATGAGAGTTGCAGAATTTAGACAATTTCGTAGCTTCATTATTTTTCAAGAGAGAAAATAGGAATAAAATAAAACGGGGAAAAAATAGGGAATTTAAGAAGAAAATCTATGTTGCTAAGGATTCTTAGTTTTCAACTTAGATTTTCTATATAAACATGCCAACATTGTTGGTTTTCGTCTTTATACCAAATATTTATTTTCATCATTTTTTTCTTTTCCATATATATATATATATATATATATATATTAAAATAAAGTATAAGGCTAAGTTGGAGAGGAAGAAGAATCTTCCTTGAACAACTTCAAATTGAGATTATCTTGCAGATTTCTTACGAACTCTTCCTTCATTAATGCTTTATGATATATTCGTAATGTATGACCATTTACAAGGAAAGTTACTTTTTCTTTATCAATAGTTCTGATTCTAACTACACCATTATCAAAGACAGTTACAATCTCATAAGGACGAAGCCAATGATTTTGAATTTTTCCTTGAAAATATTTAAACTTTGAATCAAAAAGCAATGCCCAATCACCAGGTTGGAATTTTCTTTCTTTGATAAAATTATCATGCCACCTTGATATTTGTTCTTGAACTATATTGGTTCTATGAATAACATCTTGTCGTATCTCATCAAGTTCATTCAATTGCTTCATTGTTTGTCTTTGTGCTTCTGATAGATCAAGACCTAATTTGACTACTGTTTTAAAGGTCTTTATCTGGAACTCAATAGGAAATAGGACTTGCTTTCCATAAACAAGTTCATAAGGAGTGTGCCTTGTTGTATATCGCCATGTGGTATGATATGCCCATAGAGCTTTTGCAATCTTTTCTACCCAATCTCTTCTATGAAGATGCACCGTCTTGGTAAGAATTGCTTCAATTACTTTATTGGTAGATTCAAATTATCCATTTTCTTCTGGATGATATTGAGTGAATTTTTGATGTTTGATTTTGTATTCCTCCATTATATTTTGTACCAACTTGGATGTAAATTGAGTACCTTGATTTGTCACAATTTCCCTTGGGACACCAAAACGAGTTAAAATATCCTAAAAAAGAAATGAAACTATAGCATGATAATGAAATTGAAGGTGGTTGTCAGACTGAAAGTTTCAACAACATCAACAAAAGCAGCTAGTGGGCATCTTCAACAGCCAGTGGGCATCAACAAATTCGCCATTGGGCGGTCAACAACAAAAGCAGCAGTGAGCAGTTTTTAACACCAATAATGAGCAGTTTTTGACAGCATCAACAAAAGAAGTAGTTATTTGTTTTGTACATCATTAGCCAGTGGGCAATCATCATCAACAAATTCGCCATTGGGTGTCATCAATATTTTGTCAATGGACAAAGGATGTTGATTGCAAGCAAAGGACATATGGATCCTTTTGCAGCTTTGGCGGTTTCCAGGCACTGTTTTTGAGGATCAATAGTTTTAGCATGAGAACTTGGAAGATGGTTCCTAGTTCTTATTTTTGACTTAGGATTCAGGGGGGAAATGTTAGCCTCACTCTCATGTGACTAAAACAAATCTAAGTCCAAAATTATTAAATTAATTATTATCATGAAAGTTTGGATTTAAACCTACCTTTCTACATTGGGTTTTTTCCTCATAGTTAGGAGTCATTTTAGGCCTAGTTGGAGAGATCAAGTGGAAGAACTTACCCCCTAAATATTCCACATGAGAGGATGATAATTTTATACAGAAGCATCTAGAACTACTCAAGCATTGAGGACAACTCTTTTTTGAAGGAAAGGGGCATGTTAGGTCCCTATAATACTAGCGTATCCCCTAATTTTTATTGTTTTTTTTTCTAAATAATTCTAGATTCTATTATATGATACAAAAAAGTACAGAGGTATAGTCCAACTTCCTGACCGGAATTGCTAAGCTAGCCAATTCCAGTGGGAAAGAGAAAATTCAAAAATGCAAAAATGGGGCTGCCCCTTAGAGGGAAACTAGCCCATAAACTAGTTCATAGAGTATAATAGTAGTTTCCCCTTAAGGGGAAACCAACATTAAATAGTATAACTTAGTAGCTAAGTTTGTTGTGCAAAATGTAAATAAGCATAGAAACTATAGTTAAGCTGAAAAGCTAAAAAAGGAGGAACCATGGCGCTAGGCGTTCTGGTCCTTTGCATCCTAAATTTGCTGAGGAGGTTGCTCTTCCTCTATGTAGCAACCATAATTGGAGGGGTCATCCTCTAGCTTGGAGAGCTGAGGATCCACCTCAGGCATGGAGGTGGAACGAGCAATCGTTGCTTCTGCTTTGCCCCCTTCTGCGAAACTGCTGCTACCTCTAATGTCTAATGAATATTCCATAGGTTTGATGGGCAGAGCCACCATTTTCTGAGGCTTCTAAGGGTAATAGGGAGAAATATTTTATTTTTTCATCCTCTTCCTGGACCCCGAGCCAGAAGGGCATGGTTGGGCTTCAGGAATTCGAAGAGAGATATGGGCAGAGAGGTGTTGAGGGTCAAGAACCTCTGGCACATCCATGGCCAAGGATAAATCCACAGAGCACTATGCCATTGTAGGGATGGGAGAGTGGGAGGGCAAACCTCGGCCTTCGCCTCTGCAACAAAGCATTTGATGGCAACGAGACGTGGAGTAGCGACAGAATTATGAGAATGCAGGTGAGGCGAATTAACAGAGTGAGAAGGGCGAGTAGTGAGGCTATATGCAGCGTGGAGAGAGTAGGTGGAGGGAATATGAAGGGATGAGAGAGGGGCAGAGGCGCAATAAGGATTAACAGAGCCAAGAGCCCACTTGATAGAGAGATGGATGGATAAATGCTGGGAGGAGATGATGCCATTGCCCATAAATGGCCAGGGCACTCTACAAACAGGACAGACAGGAATGAATTTATGGCGAGTGAATTGAATACCAGTAATGGCGTCAGGCTTTGAAACCAGCATGTTGTATTTAATGGCACCCACGCCAGGGCCATGTGATGCCTCGTAGTGAGGATAGCTGCTCAACACTGGGGATCCCATGTGGTGTGCCAACTGCACTCTACGAGGCACCCGCATCCGGGACCCTATTTTTTATTGTTAGTGTAGCTCCATTATTGTTATTGGTATACCCATGTAGTCACCATATTGTTATTATTGAGCCCCATAGAAACCCACTATTGTTATTGTTGTGCCCTTACATTATTATTGTTATATCAACTCTAATTATATTGTGACCCTTTAGACTCCTATATATAGAAAGGAGGTTTTGTCATTTGAATCATCTTATAATTGTACATTTATGTAATGTCAGGGAGGTTTCCCCCTAGAAGTGGATAATTTTTAAGTTGTTGATCTATATTTTCTTCTATTTTGTGAGTTGGTTGCATAAAAATACCCTCATACCACCTTGTTTTCTTAAACTCTAAAAATTCTTAATGAACAGATATATTATTTAAAATATATTGAGCATTTTATATATATATATATATATATATATATACACACACACACACACACACACACACATAAAGAAATAAAAAATAATAATAAAAGGAAGCACAATTAAACCTATTTTGGTATTGAGTTGAGCATTATATACATATATATATATATATATATATATATATATATATATATATATATATATATATATATATATATATATATATATATATATATATATATATATATATATATAAAGAAATAAAAAATAATAATAAAAGGAAGCACAATTAAACCTATTGTGGTATTGAGCAGGTCTTCTAGCAGCATGGCTATGGCTGTATGGTACCAAGGAAAACCCACCAAGGTATTGAACGGGCCTATTGGCAGCGGATTTATGCCTATCAGAGAGGTAGATAACACACATTGTCCCACATAAAACTCACTCCAAGTGAATTCCCTAGGTCACAATTTGAAACAATTGTCATTATAAAGCTAGGAATAATAAACCTCATATCTCAGCTTTTGGAGAATGGCTTTAATATCCTTCAAGTATTATGCTTTGAAGTTTTATCTTTTAGAAAATAAATAGGTTTTCATGGAAGTGGGACCCTTAGCATAAATTATTTACTTTTCAGATATAAGGGGGCTTTTGTTATATAGTTGGATAATGGTAAGACTTTGAGGAAGAGATAAGTGCGTCCTCCTAGGAATGTATCTTTTTGTCATCTTTTTTTACCCTATTTTATATCCTCTTTTCATCCCTTTTTGCTATTATGGAATTCAAGTCACTTTTATCTTTAATGAGGTTATTAAGGCATTGAATTATCGACTCAAGTTTCCCATGAGACGTTTTGTACAATTTTCGATGGCAGCGAAGTTGTTTGGCTTAGGGGATGGAAGTACTGCTACGGTCCATGCTTGCATAAATCCCAACTTCAACATCATTTAGCAATAGTTGCAAGCTATTAGTTTGACATTGAAGGGGATTGATAGGTTATTGGAAAAATTTGGCCATAGTGGACCAATTTTATAGTGCCTATATTGTAGAACATTCCACCATTAGCAATCAACATTTGTATTTATCTAATTTTTCTCAAAATATACAAAGCAGAGATACAGGGTTTTCATTTATTTCCAGCATGAATTCTTCCATATGATCACGCTCAATATCAATGTTTAGTTTTAATAGTGTTGTGGGATCTCAAAGGCCACAAATAGTAGGTGATTATCCTCAAGAAATTTGATAGACACGTCAACAATATTATTCGTGCACCTATAGGTTTTCCTGTTGTTGAAGAATGTAACTAGGTTCGGTCTTCATAATTGTATTTGAATCATATTGAAATGTATTTAACAAAAGAAAGAAAAAGAAATTATTATTGTTATTTTTATGACTTATTAAAGCATGGGTTTCATGCTTGGGTCATCATGTTGTAGGTCAAAGTCCACATTGAGGACTTCTAAGTTTTATATTGAGTCATTAGTGTCATTCTCCATTTTATGAGACCCTTATTGGGATTTTGAATCATGTAAAAAGAATTATTATTGATTCAAATAAGTCATTTGTCACCTCCACACCAAGTGCGCCCACACCTGCTCAAGTCGGCCTGCATCAAGGGAATTCGACCCACAGAAAAGGCTATATATAGAAGGGCAGTTCGAATAATTTACAGAATCACTCACTCAAGTTCGATACTCAAGAAGGAGAAGCAAAAAAGTGAAAAGTTGTAGAAGAAGGAAGAGACTTGTAGGAAAAGGCCAAATCGAATTTTTTTTCTATATCTCTCTCACTGATGCTAAGTTACTGGGATACTGTTGGAAGGTCGAAGTTCTACTATTAGGAGGTCAAAGTACAGCTACATCAAGGTCGGAGTTTTTGTTGCTTTAAGGTCAAAGTTTCTATTGCATCAAGGTATAACTTTTTGCTCCATCAAGATCGAAGTTTTTGTTGCTTCAAGATCGTTTTTTTGTTGTATCAAGGTCTGTTGCTACTATGTTGAAGTGTTGTTGCTTCTAGGTTGAAGTTTTGTTGTTGCTGCTAGGTCAAAGTACTGCTACTGCAAGGTTGAAGTTGTTATAAGGTTATCATCTACAGAAGAAGGGAGGGTTGACTTGGTGATTGGAGGAAGTTTGTGTTTAGGTCAAAGAGTCTAGGATTATCTCGTGAAACTATTGAAGGAAGAGTTGTTGACTAGGTTTTCCCCTAGATAGGGGTTTTTCTCTGATTTTGTGCCTATATTGGTGTCTTTGATCTTGGTGTTATGGTTTTGGTAATTGTTTGATGAATTAAGATAAAATAAGAACACAATAAAGTTAATAAGAACATAAGAATATCACAAGCAATTATCATCATAAAGAAAAAAAAAATTCCTTTCTTATTTTCCATCATCGTATCAGAGCTAAGGTGAAGAACAAGGAAAAAGACATCATGAAGATCTATTGAAAGGAGAATTAGGAGTTTTAAGAAGTTTTAATAAGGGCCATCAAGGAAAAGGATCATATAAGGAGTCAAGCCTACCATATTCAAGAAGCATGTCTAACTCAATAAAGGGAGAAAAAAAATTAGAAGAAGCCTCCAATTACAGGGCATGGAAAAATAATAGATCTCATCCTCGAGAAGAATAAATTTTTGGATCTAGTGAAGAAAAATTCAAGAATCCTAAAGATGAATCAAGTGAAGAAAATAAAGCAAAGTTTAGAGAAATAAAGATATTGGCCATGAGCCTAATGGTATATGGATTAAAGGATAACCTCATCCTGTATATTTCCAACGTAGATTCTGCTCAAGATATGTATGAGGCCTTATCCAAATTGGAATCCTTCTTTGGATCAAAAATTGGAAGAATAAAGGAACCTTCAAGAATTCCATAGGGCCAAGGAAGAAGAGATACCTATCCAAGATTGAATGCTACAATTATCACAAGATGGGTCACTATAGAAGTAATTGTCCTGAGAATCCAAGGAATAAAAAAAGAGATAGGGATCAAGCAAACATTACCAACAAAGGTTCACCAAAGAAGAACAATATGGAAGGATCTGAAGTCAAATACCTATTTTCTAGGGACTCTTAGGGAAACTATCCCTTACATATCCTTATACTCTAAGTTTTGAATTATTTTCCTTTATGCTTCGATTTATAGTACTCATAGGTCTAACTTGCTTTGGTATAATATTTTTTAATTGTTTCAATAAAGTTATAGGTATCCCTCAAGGTTGGATTAAGAGGGATACCTCACCATTTTACCAAATATAATATCTTACTCCTTTCATTATATATTATATTTGGTTTCCCTATATTATCTAGATTTGTTTGTATTAGATGCTAATAACATTTCTTTTCATATTTCCTTTGTTTAGAAAATGCTTGTTGAATGCTTAAGGGTTATGGAGAAGACCTCACAAAACAAAACATGATAGAAGTTCTATTGGAATTACTGTCCGACAAGGTTTTTTAAGAAACTACTCAAAGGTATGTATTAGACCATAATATTTGTTCTCTTCATGATAAAGGTATATTAATTCTTTTTGATAAATTTGTTTTACATTACTAACATCTTTATGTCTAGGACCTTTGAATCATAAAGATTCTTATTTGGGCGATTAATCATTCGATTGAATCTACCCTCATTAAAATCAGTTATCATTTTGTGGAACCCTAAAAGGTTCTTTTTAAAACCCTAACCTAAGGGTATATCAATGCTACTGTGAAAACCCTAGTCTACTTTGGGTTACTGATGAAATCTAGAAATAATATTCTTTTGATGTATGGGGTTTTGATGTAATGTCATGTTTGGAGTTTTGGTATTGATATGGAAACCCTAGTTATTTAGGCTTGGATTTTAATGTATATGTATTGAAATTATAGACCTTTAAGGTTTTTGGTAAATTAGGGTTTATGAGCAAAACCCTTATGATATCTATAATAAGATCTTAGGAATAAAACCCTAGGTGTATGTTTGTCTGTTTAATCGAAACCCTAGCCTGATCAACATTGTTATATGTCTAAATTTAATGTATTGATATTTATGTATTGGGTTTTCCTGATATATGTTGTTGTGATATGCATCCTATATATGCATATTGTTGATGATCATAGTTTTGTGGTTTGTAAATCAACCCTAGTAAAAGATTGATATTCTAGGATATGATGTTATTATTTCAGATATGATGATAAAGTCTCGTGTTTAAAAAAGGATTGGTCATACTGTTGAAACCTTAGATTGTGTCGTGATTGGTTTTTATTTTCGATATCTAAGGCTTAGTATCTCATAAATGGAATCTAGGGTTTGCATTAAATCCTAGTAGAAGTCTAACATATGAATTCTAAAGTTGTTAGATGCATTGTAGAACTACACTTGTTTGAATTGCTTCTAGGATTTGAAATATGTCATAGAAGAGTTTTTCATATCTCTAAAGGAAATATTGAAACCCTCTATATAACCTGATATCTTGATTGAGTTACTTTAGATTATGTGATCTAGGGCTTGTAACAGAAACCTGAGCAAGAAGTTGAAGTATAGAAGTATGTGTCTCTTATGAACCTACCTATGTTTAGGTATTTAATGTATAAAGTCTAATGCTTCCATTATTGTATGATTTTGATATATTTTACTTCATGATTTTGTATATGTATTTGTTTGTACTTGTTTAAGTTGTGTAAGTACGTACTCTTCAAGATGTTGATGATATTCATAAGAAAAGTTGACTTGATTGGCAAGCATGGCTAAGGAAGTTATAAGAATGATGATGATCAATATGACTCTGATTAGAAGGCTGGAAGCCATGAAATATTCTTCGATGTCATAGAAATTATTTGATCTCCCTAACTTAAGAGGAAGCATGGATAAAAGAAAGGGCATATATCCCAATTTGAGGAGGGAATATTATAGTCATGATGGATACCTTGAAGAATAAATTGGAGAATGTATAGTGAGGTGTTGTTGAAAGAAGGAAAGTGGGTTTCGGTTGTAGAATATGTTGTTGAATGTGAAGTAGGAAATAAATTTGTATGGTTGAGGAAACTTCTGTCAGACTTGTTCTAGAAGCCTTTAATTCCTGTTGTGATAAATTATGAAGCAACATCAAGATGTTTGAAGACCCTGAAGGTTTGTGTTTACTTACGTGTATTTAAAATATTGTTTCTTATTGGGATTATGTTTGTACAGGTAAATATATTGGATTTTTGGAAGCATTTTTTCATGCTTGATGTTACCAATTCATTTGATCGAGAGAGAATTATTGTTACCGATTTGAATAATCGGGAGTGTTGAGGCTTTGTGTATAATACATTACCTGGGATGAAATCCGCCTGGCCTATTTTTGATTTCTAGGTCCCGAAGTAGGGAGCGTAGCGTTGGTCTTAGAAATCTGACCTTGCATTATGCACCTACTTCCCTAGGTTGATGGTTAGAAAGTAAACCTGATGGTACCTAGAATGGGTGAAAGCTTTATTCCATCTTAGTCCCACACAGATAGATTGCCTTAGTCAGGAATCTAGTATGTGGCACCGTGTGTGCCTAAACTCTTTATGGTTCATGTGTTTTGAGATATCCCTTGTCCTTGTATACCTAGGTCATTATGAATACCTCCCTAGTTAAGAGGGAGTGTTGAAGAATGTAACTAGTTATGGTCTTCATAATTGTATTTGACTCATAATTAAATGTATTTATCAAAATAAAGAAAAAGAAAATTTTATTATTATTATGACTTATTAAAGCATGGGTTTCATGCTTGGGTCATCATGTTATAGTTCAAATTCCCCATTGAGGACTTCTAGGTTATATATTGAGTTATTACAGCCATTTTCCATTTTATAAGACCCTTCTTGGGATTTTGAATCATGTAAAAAGAATCATTATTGAGTCAAATAATTCATTCGACACCTCCACACCAAGTCAGACCTCATCTGATCAAATCGGCCTACATCAAGGGAATTCGACCCACGGAAAAGGCTATGTATAGAAGTGCAGTTTGAATCATTTGTACAATCACTCACTCAATTTCGATACTCAAGAAGGAGAAGTATAAAAGTGCAAAGTTGCAGAAGAAGGAAGTTAATTGCAGGAAAAGGCTAAATCAAAATTTTGGGCTATCTCTTTCTCACTCATGCTAAGTTACTAGGCTACTTCTGGAAGGTCAAAGTGCATCTACATCAAGGTCAAATTTTTTGTTGCATCAAGATCAAATTTTCTGCTACATCAAGGTTGAAGTTTCTATTGCATCAAGTCCAAATTTTTTGTTGCATCAAGGTCGAAGTTTTTTGCTACTTCAAGGTCAAATTTTATGTTTTATCAAGGTTTGTTGCTAGTAGGTTGAAGTGTTGTTGATTCTAGGTTGAGGTTTTGTTGTTGTTGTTAGGTCGAAGTATTGCTACTGCAAGGTCTAAGTTGCTGGAAGGTTATCATCTGTAGAAGAAGGGAGGGGTCACTTGGTGATTGGAGTAATTTTATGTCTAGGTGAAAGAGTCTTGGATTATCTCATGAAACTACTGAATGAAGAGTTGTTGATAGGATTTTCCCCTAGATAGGGGTTTTTACTTGGTTTTCCATTTACCTCTGGTGTCTTTGATCTTCTTGTTATGGTTTTGGTAATTTCTTGATGAAATAAGATAAAAGAAGAACACAAGAAAGTTAACAAGAACATTAAAATATCACAATAAATTATCATCATAAATTAAATCTTTCTTACTTTCTGATTTTCCAACACTTGTAACCACCACATAGTCATGCAACTCGATTACATGATCATTAAATTGTTATAGGATGACCTATATGATGCCTTGTTTATATTCACCTTGCAAGTCAAGATTTACATAGTATTAATCAGCTTGTGGACAAGGACTTAGAGTTTCCAAACACCTCTATGTTTTATTTTCACTTATATTTCTTAAGCCTTTAACAATAGGTAAGCTATTTGTGATCCAAGAAATCTGGGGGGTTGCACCTAATGACATAGATATTCGCAGGGTCAGATATGTGCCAAATCAAATTTGGAGGAATCACATTATGTCCTAGGTGGGATACACATGGGTGATTATAAAATCAAGGTTGGATTTCATTATGAGAGGAGATGAATCCAGGACATCCAAGGTTGTTACGAAACTGACTCACAAAATAGAAGAAAAGAGAGATCAATGCCTTAGAAATCAACTTCTTCAAGGGGGAAACTTCCTTTAAATTACATAAAGGAACAATTCTTGGATGATACAAATGACAAAACCTCCTTTCTATATATAGGATTCCATGGGGTCACAATATAATCCTAGATGAACTAGCAATAATAATGTAAGGGCACACAAATAACAATAGTGGGCTTTTATGGGGCACAATAATAACAATATGGGGACTACAGGGGTACAACAATAACAATAAGGGGGCTACACTAATAACAATAAGGGACTACACTAGTAATATAGGGACCTAACATACCCCTCTCCTTCAAAAAAGTGTTGTCCTCAACGTTTGAGTATTTCTAGATGCTTCTATATAAAATTCTCATCCTCCCATTTGGAATCTTCAGTGGGTAAGTTCTTCCACTTGATGAGATACTCTGAAAGTGATCAGTTTTTTAGCTGTCGAGTTGTTGTTTCCATGACTGCTTCAGGTTCCAATATGATTTTTCCTTCCTCATTGAGTTTTGGTAATATTGTTTGAACTAGAAGTTTATCACCTATAACCTTCTTTAAGCGTGAAACATGGAAAATTGGGTGCACTCAGGAAGAAGCAGGAAGCTCCAATTTGTATGCCATAGTACCAATATTTTTCAACACCTTGTAAGGACCATAGTACTTTGGCGATAATTTTTTATCCTTCTAGCTTGCTTGAGGGACATTTGTTTGTATGGTTGTAGCTGTAAAAATACCCAGTTGCCTACATCAAAACTTCTCTCACTGCGATGTTGATCTGCCTTTTGTTTCATTCGATTTTGTGCCAAATTTAGGTTATCCTTTAATAGTTGGAGAACTTGTTTTTGATGCTTGATGTGATCTTCCACCACTTGAACCTTAGAATTTTCTCTTAAATATGATGTGATGGACGGTGGATGATATCCATAAAGTGCCATAAATGGGGTCATTTAATTTGCTGCAGTGTGGAAGGAAGTGTTATACCACCATTCAACCACAGGTGACCACTTGACCCATTGTGTTTGTTTATCAGATACAAAGCAACGAAGATATCCTTCCAAACAGTTATTCACTATCTTAATTTTCCCATCGGATTGAGGATGATAAGATGAGCTATAAGCTAGTTGAGTACCCAAACAAGAATAATTTTGTCCAAAAAATTCTAGCGAAATGGGATCTTTGTCGCTTACAATAATATTTAGGTTTCCATGTAGCTTTTGAATTGTTTCCATAAATGAAGTAGCAACTGTACTCGCTTTAAATGGAAGATGTAAAGCACAAAAGTGTTCATACTTGGTAAGTTTGTCAACTATCACCATGATGACACTCTTTCCTTCAGAATTCGGTAAATCTGTGATAAAATCCATTGAAACCTCCTCCTAATGTTGACTTGGAATGGATAAAGGATGTAGCAAACCTGGGCTCTTAATTGTCTCATCTTTATCTTGTTGGCAAACCAAACATTTCGCCACAAACTTTTGAATATCAGATTTAAGGCCATCCCAAAAAAATTCTTTCTACACCCTGTGGTAAGTTATTAAAAATCCTGAGTGCCCTCCTAAGGGAGAGGTGTGCAATTCCAAAAGAATATTTTGTTTTAGTTGGGAATCCTTACAAAGATATAAGCAATATTTCTACCATAAGGAATCATTTTCCCAACTAAATCTATCATGTGTACTAGGATTTTTCTGCAACTTTTGAATGAGTGTCCACACTTCTTCGTCATTCTTCCATTCCTGCCTTGCTTTGGTTATCCAAACTGGTTGGATAATAGAAATGGCACAAAAAAATGCTTCCACATCCTTGTCCTTTCTTGAGAGTGCATCTGCAACAACATTTAGCTTCCCTTTTTTGTAGATGATTTTAAAGTCATAACCCAACATCTTTGTGACCAATTTTTGTTTCTCTTCTGAAGATATTCTTTGTTCCAAAAAGCATTTAAGACTATCATGATCAGTTTTTACCTTGAAGTGTCTTCCCATTAGGTAAGGTCGCCATTTCTTTAGTGCATGTAGTATTCCCAACATTTTCTTCCCATAAATAGCTTTATGTAAATACTTTCCTTTGATTGGACGACTTTCAAAAGCAATGGGTCTTCATTCTTGCATTAAAACAACATCAGTTCCATTTCCTGAGGCATCACATTCCACAATAAAGGTTTTTGTGAAGTATGGCGTAGCTAGGACCGGTGCTTTGCGCATTGCCTCTTTAAGATGATTAAAGGCCTTAGTTGCTTCAGGAGTCCATAAAAAGGCATCTTTCTACAATAATGTTGTTATACGTGTTGTTATTTTCCCATAATTCTTAACAAACTTGCGATAATACGTTATTAACCCAAGAAATCTTCGCAACTACTTTGTGGTTGTGGGGAATTTCCATTCCTTAATGGCTTTAATTTTGTTAGAGTCTACCTTAACACCCTCCTAAGATATAATATGACCTAGATATTCCACCTCTTGTACTCCAAAGAAACATTTGGAGGTTTTTTCATATCATTGTTTCTCCTCCAATAGTTTGAGCACCCTATCAACATGTTGAACATGATCCTTCCAAGACCTGATATAGATTAGTATATCATCAAAAAATACTAACAAAAAATTTCTAAGGAAGGGTTTGAAAACAAAATTCATCTATTGAGATTTTGGGGTGTTGGGGTAGCATCGGATATGCTCTAGCTCCCAAAATTTGTGGAGGGACTAGAGTACATGAGATCTCCAAGACCCAAAAAGTGATTTAAGAAATTCCATCATGTTTAAGAGATATTTAATTAATTAATATTTTTTAATTAAGGACCCTGAGTCTCACTTAGGAAAATTAAAAGATTAAATTTAATTAAATTAAACATGTGATGAAAATGACTTAAGTCACACAGATCAAGCATCTTCTAATATTAGCCATCGATTCAATATTAGATCACGGTCGTTGATGTTTTAACAAGAAAATTATAAGAAGAGGGCTTGGGGTCAGTTGGAGAACACACATAGTGGCAAAGCACTGAAACTAAGATGGAATTTTAGGGCGTGGTTTGCTAAGAATTTCAGAGGTGTTTCAGCTGTAGCGAGGGGCATTATTGGCGAGAGGGATGGTTTGATCCTAGGCCAAGAGTAAAAAAGAGGGTAGAGAAGCAGCAGACTGAGGCAGCGCGGAGGCAACAGTTATGCAGCTCATCCAAGATCCCAGCAGGGGCAGCGTAGAGGCTTCAAGGGCTACACAAGCTTGATGCGACAGCAAGAGGCCAGCAGGGCTCACGTAGGCCCAGCCAGGGCAGCATAGGGGCAGTGTAACTCAGTCTGGGGTGATGCAGGCCCTTCCTGAGCAGCGCAGGGGGTGACGCAGTCCATCGGGGATGACGTAGAGGGCTTCAAAGTAGCGCTGGGGTTTCTGAGGATTAAAAAGGGCTGAATTCTGTAAATCCCATTTGAGGGTGTGAATCAGTCAGTTTTTCTGTCTCTGGAATAGAGGTATAGCTACAGTTCTTTTAATTCTCTGTCAGGTTAACCAGTTTGGTGTCCATATCTGTTGTACTTAGATTCTTCTTAATAATAAAAATCCTCCAGCAGCTAGAAGATTGGTTTTCCCGCATTGGGTTTTTCTGGGGACAGTTGTCTAGAAAATCCTTGTGTGTCACTTTTTCATTGTGCATGTTATTCAGTTTAGATCTGTGAGTGTAGGCTTTTAATATATTTACTTCGATGTTAATGTTGAATATTTCCCATTAATAACTTAATGTAAGTAGGAGAACTAAATCTAAAATTTAGCAGTATGGACTCTGTTTGAGACATTTAGAAATTTTCACATCATCAACCCTTGAAATGTAGAAGATGCATTGGTAAGGCCAACAGGCATGACTAAAAATTCATAATGGCCCTACTGAGTTCGAGCTGTTGTTTTCGGAATGTCTTCAGTTTTCATTCTAATTTGATGATATCCTAAACGGAGATCCAACTTGGTGAAATAAATTGCTCCATTTAACTCATCCAATAATTCATCAATCACAGGAATGGGAAATTTATCTTTAATAGTGAACTTATTGAGCTCCCTATAAACTGAAAACATGCGCCATGATCCATCCTTCTTGTGCACCAATACTACTAGAGAAGAGAAAGAAATTTAACTAGGTTGAATTATACCAGTCTCTAGTGAACTTATTGAGCTCCCAGGAATGGAAATTTATCTTTAATAGTGAACTTATTGAGCTCCCTATAATCTGGAAACATGCGCCATGAGCCATCCTTCTTGTGCACCAATACTACTGGAGCAGAGAAAGAAATTTAACTAGGTTGAATTATACCAGTCTCTAGCATTTCTGCAATGATACGTTCTCTTTCACTCTTTTGGACATAAGGATATCTGTAAGGCCTGATGCTTGGAGGAACACTTCCTGAAATCAAATGAATAACATGATCATGATCACGAATAGGTGGAAGTCCTTTGGGAGTTTCAAACACTTTGGAATGATTGTCGAAGAATTTTTGGAGATCTGGAGAAATAGATTATTTTGATGTTGGAACTTCTAGTGAGCATAATTGTGAAATTATGCCTCATTGTTCTTTCTTTAGAATCTTTGTTGTGAGATTAGAGCTTATTATCTTTCCTGGCTTCCCTACGATACCCAGTAATTCAACTTCCTTTCCTTTTGACAAAAATTTCAAGAAAAGTTCTTGAAAATTAAAAGCTATTGTCCCCAAAGATTGTAACCACTATACTCCTAGTACAACATCAACACCACCCATTGTAATGGAAAGCATTGGGCTATTCAATACATATTCCTCCACGGTTAGCTTAAGATTATGGCACTTTCCAAAGAAATTTATAGTTCCTCCATTTACAACCATCGAAACTTTAGTGTTGGCTATAGGAAGCAATTCAATTCCTTGGATACCTTACAATGAATAAAATTATGGGTACTATCTGAATCAATCAACAGTATTACATTTTTCTTCTTGATATGTCCTTCTATCTTGAGGGTTTGAGGAGTGGTAATTCCTACCAATGCATTACAGGATATGGTCAAGTTCATTTCTTCTTTCTCTAGGGTTCGTTCCTGGTGTATATCCTCTTCTTTTGAAGTTTCTTGTTCCTTTTCTTCCTCCTCTTAAAAATCTATGTAAAATCATTTCTTCTCAGCACACTTATGACCTTTAGTGTATTTGATATCTCAACTGTAGTAAAGCAATTTTGCTCTTTTTTCTTCCAATTTTTGTGGTGTCAACCTTGTAGGTTGTGGAATTCTAGGAGTAGCAAAACTTCCATCTTTATAGATGTGAGTGGTAGGCTTCCTTCTCGCCATAATTTTACTTTCAATTTTTCTTGCCAACCTAAATGCCTTCTCCAATGAATCAGGTTCCCAAAGGCGAACCTCATGTTGGATGTTATCCTTTAAATTCCCTATGAAGACATAAATCTTGTGTTCCTTTGGAATATTAGTTACCCTTATATTCAAGTTTTGGAAGTCCTCAATGTGCTCCACCATTGAACCCTTTTGTTTGAGATTTATCAATTGGCTAAAGAAGGTTTTTCTCTTTGTATCCTCATAATGTGCTATCATTTCCTCCGTAAAAACTGTCTAAGTGACAAATTGTTTACAAGAGAAAAGCCATCGATACCATAAAAATGTATTTTGTTCTAACTATAAGGTTGCAATACGTACCTTTTGTGTGTTTTGCACATTATAGAGATAAAAATATTGCTCCATATGTAGTATCCATGTTACGGTATCCTTGCCATCAAACTTCCTCGTATCAATATTTGTAATATGGTGGGTCTTCAATCCAACGTTAGATTTTATGAAATCGTGATTAACTTTTATTTTTTTCTCATCGTGAGTTTCCTCTACTACCTTTTTCGCCATTAGGAATCATTTCTTGTAGCAGCTTAGTCAAACCTTCCTTGCAAACCTTCCTTTCAATTTTTCTTGTAAACCATCGATCTTAGCTTCCATGCCATCGATATTAGCTTCCATGCCATTCATCTTAGCTTCCATTCCTTTCTTCAAACCATACATTTTAGCTTCCACTTCATTTTTTTTTACTTTTTGCAAGAGCGACATTTGTTGCACTTGGTCTCGTAAATTTGATATATCATGTTGCACTTCTTCCTCTTCATGTGTCATAGTAGAGCTTTTTGAGGGCTTAATGGGCATGGAATTATTTTTGGGAAGCATTAAATAATCCAATACCTATATTATGCTTCAATATGCCCTTGGAATCACTTCAAACTATTTTTTCAAATGAACGTTATGCAATTAAAAAAAAATACACACCTTTTTCTTGCTTTTTAGGAGGTCGATATTGAACCTAAATTATCTCTACAAGTTTGGATATTCATCTAAGTGTTCTTTCTAATTCCACGGGTCACACCTAAGTTGGATTCTTCAAGACCAAGTTATGTTTGATCTCCCATAATGACCTAATTATGGGTTGGTTCAGTAGAGCGAACTTGTACGACAAGACACATGTTACTGTTTCAACCTTTGGCTCTGAAATCGATATGCAAGAAACTATAGTCCATGCACTTTTGGCCACTTTTTACATAATTCCAATATGATGCCTAAAACAAAAGCTATGATGATTTTCCCTCGGTCACCTGCTTGAAATGAAATTCTGGAGCGTGCCAAAACCCTAACTTCCACAGATCATATCTCCAAAAATATTATGAACCAAGATATGAAATTTTTATACGACGTTCCTCCAAAGTTCAGCTCAAATGGGTTTTTTTTTAGCTTTTGATCCTTCGTAGAAAAAAAATTATAGCAAAAATTCCACGATGACCTGTTTGCAGCAGCAAAACCCTAGAATCAAAGCTCTGATACCAAATGTTATGAAACCGACTCACAAAATAGAAGAAAACAGAGATTAACACCTTATAAATTAGCCTCTTCGAGGGGGAAACCTCCCTTACATTACATAAATGAAAAATTCTTGGATGATACAAATCAAAAAACCTCCTTTCTATACATAGGAGTCCATGGGGTCACAATAAAATCCTAGCCAACCTAACAATAATAATGTAGGGGCGCAACAATAACAATTATGGGCTTTTATGGGGTATGATAATAATAATATGGGGACTACAAGGGTAGAAAAATAACAGTAAGGGGGCTACACTAATAACAATAAGGGACTACACTAGTAATATAGGGACCTAAAAAGGGTGAAGGGATGGTGCAAGTTTGTGAAACCCCACATGTGGGCCAAGAGTAGACATTTTTGAATGTGCAGGAGTGATTTGGGTTGGGGCCTAGTATGGTGGAATAATTGTTTGAGGCTTAATTGACATATGTGGAGGATGTGTCCAGCATCTGGAACATTCGATGGCTAAGGTAAGAGGCACATTAGCTGAAACTTCGAATGGTGGGTTAGGACCGAATAACTTATGGAGTTGTGGCAATGTGGAGGTTTGAGGGTCCATGATGCACGTGAAAAGTCAAAAATATTGTGCACTTGGATTTCTCCTTAGAACTGGATAGAACATGAAATTGTTGAATTGTACAAAGGTGTTGAACCCTAGGGAGATGAGCTGACATGGTTGTACCACAATAATTTGACAATGGACCACATGGACACCACATAAGATCCATTGTTGACGTGGACCCAAGATAGGTTGACATTGTACCGCCATGTGGCCCATATCTAGTTTCCATGTGGTAGAATCCTGATGATGTGGAGTCGTGTCATGCTGATGAGGTAGTGCCACATGGTTTCTCAATGTTGACATGGAAATTTCTCTTGGGTTAGATGAGGGTGCAATGTGGAAGTGCCTTATTGACATGGTAAGGTTTAACGGGCAAAACTTCAAATTGGCATAACTTTCAATTTGGGAGTCATATCAAGATCAAATTTATATCGCTAGAAATTTATTGACGAGCTAAACATGATGATGAATTTTGTTTTAAGTTTTCATGAGGTCGTAGATAGAGTATATTTATAGCCCCATCTTAACAATAGACCATGACGGTCGAGTTAAGTCATAAGTAACACCTTCCACAACCTGATTTAGTACAAGGGGGTGAAAGGGAGTGTTATAGTTTGCTTCATTATCAATTTATACAATTTCATCATTTTCCATTTATGAATAGAAGTCAAGTTTCATTGTATATTCGTGTTTTGGTTATAAATTTGTATATCATTTCCTCCCCTTCATAGATATAGATCAATGGTTTTAGAATAGTCTGCTCTTTATCTATTTTTTTGTGCATGTCCCCAACAAGTTCAGGGTGTAAGGAGTTGGGACTCAAACTACTTGAGCCCTTGCAAGGCCATCCTCGTCAGCCTCGATGGCCTCCCATGGAAAAAGAAAAGTAAGAAGTAAGACAAGGGAGCATGAGATCTTATTAAAATGTTGCTCGAAGAAGCCCTTTAGTGACAAAGGAACAAGATGATGGATAATTTTTCCCATATCCTTCGATGGATGCCAACAGGCGACACATCTTCATCAAGTGGCCACTTTGGAGGTGATGCCCCCTTTAAGATACAAGTTAAATTTGATATTCCTATATTTGAAGGAAAAATAGATGCAAATGCACTAAATAAATGGTTAAATATGCTAGACGGGTATTTTTCAGTCCACAATTTTTTGGATAGAGAAAATATACCTTTACACTCCTTGAGGTTGGCCCCCAAGTCAAGTATTGATGGGAAAATTACCATGACCAAAGGGCCATGGAGGAATTTTCATTGTTTTCAATTGCACCCACTTGGGACTCTTTTAAGGATGTTGTTAAGGAACAATACTACCTTGTTGGAAGCTATGAAGACCGGTACATGAGATGGACCACACTACAACATGAAAGGGACCAAGTAGTGCCAAAGTTCACAAATATCTTTCATACCTTGCACACCAAGATGGGTATCAAAGACTTTAAGTGACATTTGGTGCTCAAGTATAGTGGATGTAATGCATAGATACATTAAGATAGAAATGTAGTTCCTATACATCTACTCACTTAGCGTAGCATACTGTTATGCTGTCAAAATCAAGTAGAAAAATAAACAGAAAAAACGAGACTTTGGATTTGTGAATCATTCACAACAAAAGTAGGGCAAGGTCACCCCCAAATTACGAAAAAAAGGACAGAGCCATGGCAGACCACCACAAGACAACCCATCTAAGACTCAAACAAAGAATGGAAATGTGAACACGAAGAAAGACAAGGGAAAGTAGTGTGAGTTCCACAAGAGCCCCCTCTCATGACACCAATGATTGTTGTGCAATGCAATAATTGGTGGCCGAGCTAAAAGTATCAGAGTCACACATAGGTTTTGACTTTGAACCAAACCTATACAAGGGGAAATATATCGTTGATGTAGAACCCAATGCCACCTTTTCCGCCACCAGGGTCTAGTAAAGTGAGCTTGAATATCCAGAGGAAGGTGAGCACATCTATCACTCACAAATGTGGGTGAAGGGTGCTCTATTATGTTTATTATCGATAGTTGGAGTCAAAAGAACCTCATCTTGGAAGAGGTTGTTAAGCAGCTAGGCCTGTCGACAACATCACACCCACAACCATACACCATTGGGTGCCTCCACCAAGGGAGAGATCTTTATGTTAGCCAGTAGTGTTGTGTGCCCTACAACATCAAGCCTTTCAAGGATGAGCTATTGTGTGATTTTTATCCCCAATAAGTTTGTGATGATTTGTGAGGCAAAACATACTTTTGTAAGTGTCATGTTGTATGCTTCTATACCTCATAATGGTATTATTACTTTGGGAAAACAACTATCAAGATAACAGAAGTAGCACTGCCTACTACCATTTATTTGATATGTACTAAGCGATGGTGTAAGGTCGTCTCCCATAATGGGAAATTCATCTTCTTCATGATTCACTCTCAAAGAAAGGGGAAGATTGTGGCTGCATCCATGACCTCCACACAAGGCTCCTTCACACAACAGAGGTAAGTGGATAAGATCGTGGAAGAATACAAACATATATTATCCTCACCCACATGGGTACCTCTGCATTGTTAGATCAAGCATTCAATCTACCTAACCCCCAATGGTCATCTACCTAATGGGCCGATATACCATTTCTCTCTTCTAGAAAATGAGGAAATCAAGCGATATATCCTAGATCTTCTCCAGAAAGAGCACATGTGATCAAGCTCCTCACCCTATGACAACCTGATTATACTCATGCAAAATAAAGATGGGACCTGGTGACTTAACATTGACCATCGAGCCGTGAAAAAATCACAGTCAACAACTGGTATTTGATTCCTTGGATTGATGATCTTCCTGAATAGCTTAAGGGGGCCAAATACTTCCGCAAAATTGATTTGAAGTTCGGCTACCACCAAGTCCCAATAGAAACAACTAATGTTGGAAGACTACTTTCAAGTCCGAGGAGGGTCTCTTTGAATTATTGGTCATGCCCTTTAGGTTGAAAAATTCCCCAACAACTTTTATGAGTATGATGGGTGATATCTTGCTTCCTTTCACCAACTCTTTTGCGGTTGTATATCTCGATTATGATTATAGACCTAGTAGTGGTATTATTACTTTGGGAAAACAATTATATAAGATATTAGAAGTAGCCCTGCCTGCTACCATTCCATTGATATCTATTAATAAATGTTGTAAGTTCATATCCCACAATGGGAAATTTGTCTTCTTCCCAATTCACACTCAAAGAAATGGGAAGATTGTGGCTGCATCCATAACCTCCACACAAGGCTCCTCCATGTAGTAGAGGAAAGTGGAGTTTTACCTCTACACTATTAGTTTAAGCGTTCAATTGATATGACCCCCAATGGTCCTGCTATCTTCTAGAAAATGAAGAAATCAAGCGATATTTCCAAGAGCTTCTCCAAAAAGGGCACATATGATCGAGCTCCTCACCCTATGATAGCCTGATTATACTCACGCAAAAGAAATATGAGACCTAGTGACTCAACATTGATCATCGAGCCCTGAAAAAAAATCACAGTCAGCAACTGGTATTTGATTCCTTGGATTAATGACCTTCTGGACCAGCTTAAGGGGGCCAATTACTTCCGTAAAATTAATTTTAATTTAAGCTACCACCAAGTCCCAATATATCCAAATGATGTTGGAATACTACTTTCAAGTATGAGGAGGCTATTTTTGAATGGTTGGTCATGCCCTTTAGGTTGATAAATTCCCCAACAACTTTCATGAGTATGGTGGGTGATATTTTGCATCCTTTCACCAACACTTTTGTGGTTGTATATCTTGATTATATTCTCATCTTCAGTAAGAGTTGGGAAAAAAACTTGCAACATATTCAACAGGTCCTTCACACTCCGTGGTAACACAAGTTATGTGCTAACTTGGAAAATGCTCCTTCAGCATGGATAAGGTCCAATCCATAGGCTACATTATGGATGAGCAAGGCGTGCATGTGGATCCAGCCAAGATCCAAGTCATTCGAGATTGGTTGGCCTCGATGATTCTAACAAAGCTTCACAGCTTCTTGGGCCTTGCTAACTTCTGTCGAATATTCATGTTGTGGTTCTCTTATATCATTTTTCCCTTAATTCAAGTGACCAAGGGTGGGGAAAAAGTTTTTTTTTTGTCTGAGTCACAAAAAAAGGCATTCGATGAACTAAAGCATTGCCTTTGATTTGCACCAATCCTCACCTTTCTATACTTACAACAACCATTTGATATTGAGGCAGATTCCTCTAAATATGTTATTGTTGTAATCCTCATTCAACAAGGACATCCAGTGGCCCCATAGTGAAACACTCTCTGATATTGTTCGACCTACAATAAGGAGATTTATTCCATCATGCAAGCCTTCTAACAATGGGAACATAATATTTTGGGGAATGAGATGACCATCCACACGAATCACATGCCTCTTCAATTTATGTAGACACAAGGGAAGTTACATAATGACTGCCATCATAAATGTTCCACATACCTACAACAATTCCATTTGAACATCAAATATAATAAGGGTAGCACCATTCATGTTGTAGATTGCCTTAATCGACCCTCGATTGTGGCACTGACCATAGTTCTCAACTCTCGTGGGAACTAGACCTCTAGATGGCAACAAATGTACAATAATGACTCGAAATTTGCTACCACACACTAGATGTTGAGGGTAGGCAAGCAAGTTCCAGACTTCCACATCTAAGAAGGGTTGTTGTGCTACCTGGGAAACATTTGCATTTCTTCAAGCGAGTGTGCCAAGTTAATCTAGGAAGAACATTACAGTTAGGCAGTAGGGCACTTTGGTGTGGATAAAACAATGGTAGTAATTGTTATAAGTCAATTTGGGCATCATCCCTAAGACCAATATGAATAGGGTCTATCATCCTCTAATTCAATACTAATAGGGTCTATCATACCCTAATTCAATTGCTACATGCCCTATAGAAGTCATTCCATTGATGGCTTCAATTCATGAGAATTCCAATGTTTTAAGTATAGTTAAAATGACCCATTGACTCATCAACGCTCCTCTGAATTGGCCTAAGTGCGTTGCAAAGCACTTATCCCCATGCAAGGGTGCTCTGCAAAGCACTTCCCGACACTTAAGGGTGCGTTGGTATCCTGGGAGCGAAATCATCATTGTTCTGGGAATCTTCACATGTCTAGTGCCTTCTAGAAGAGCTCATAGGTGTGATACTTCAAATACATGTGTTCATCCATCACCACTGAACCTGGAAACATATATCATCTATTATTAGAAAGCCATTCAATTCCATTTATTGAGAAACTACCTACAATTTACCTATAAATTGAGCACTCATCTAAGTGCTAGGGAGGAAGAAATTGTGTAGTGTTATGTTGTTGGATTCTCAAGTGATGAGAGTTGGAGTACTGTTATGATGTTGAGATGATTCTTGGTGTGATGAGGATGGAATGAAGTTGGAGCAGGTTGATGATGAATCGATCTATTGGTTGTAATCTTCTCCTCCTACTTTCTCAATAAAGATATATGTTCTTTCTCTCATATATACGCTTATATCTTGTGAATCTATTCTCATATCTAATCGGTTCGATTTGGTTAAGATAGATATATATTGTATATTTGTATGTTGTTTGATGTCTTCTATCTTTGATTCCAGGTATTGATCCGGTGAGTTCAGTTGGATTGAGAGCGATGGAAGCGACGAAAGAAAGGGAACGAGAGCAAAGGATCACAAGTAGGTCTCTTTCCTTTTTGTTTCCCTATTTGTCTTAGAGAAAAGAATATTTTCCTTTCTTCTGTTGTTTTGAGTGAAGGAACACCACACTTAGGGAAATCTAGTTTATCCGTAGATTAGAATTCCGTATAACAGTAATGTAAAAGTATTTTAATTGGTTGAAACTTTGACAGGACGTTGACAAGCATATCAGGTCCTGCATTGCTTGCACCATTACCAAACCAACCATTAATAAGAAAGGCCTATATAGCCCTCTACCTACTCCTAACCAACCTTGGGAATCCATCTTGATGGACTGTATGTATGACCTTCCTTCTACCAAGCATGGTAATGATTATGAGTTTGTGGTCATTGATAGATTTTCTAATATGGACATAATGGTTGCATGCGAGAAGAGTATCACAACAAAAGCTACTGCCAAGGTATTCATTGAACGAGTGTGGGTACATTTTTGGATCCCACAAACCATCATATCATATCAGGATAATAGGTTCCTAAGTACATTCTAGTTGAGCCTTTGGTCATTTTTAGACACCAAGATCACCAAATAAATTGCCTTCCACCCTTAAATTGATGATTGGACAAAGGTCATTAACAGGAGGATCATGCACATGTTTTGCATGCACAACTCCAATCATCCAGGAACATGGGATGAGAGTCTCCTATATGTTAACATAGCTATGAAAAAGCTCTCCATTTCTCAACTAGCCACAACCCCTTTCAAGTGGGCTTGGGATTTTAGCCATTGTGTCCCATTGATGTCACACCGCCCCTTGAAACTACACAAGCAGAATCTATAGATGTTCAATTTGAAGCCAACAAGGCTACGCAGTTTATTTAATGAATTCAACACATCTTCTAGCATATCCATGATATCTTTAAAAAATTCAATATCAAGCACAAATAATGTCATGATCATCATTGGGTGACACACAAGTTTCAAGTGGGAGACAAGGTTTGGTTGCATTTGTAGAAGGATCGCCTTGCAGGGTCCCATCAAAAGACTCAACCACTCTACTATGGACCTTACACCATCACCAAGGCTGTGGTTGACAACACTTGTGAGCTAAGTCTCCCCTCATTACGTGACCTGCACCCAATGTTTAATATGGACCGCCTTCAACCATACTTTCCACCATTATTGGACACATCATAAATCACAAAGTAGATGATACCGAAAAAGGTCATCCTAGATTGCATTTAACAAGCCACCATTGATTAGATCATGGACACACAGATTAAGAGCACTCACCAATAGAGGGTCAAGCTATATCGAGTTGTCAATGCATGCTTGCTCTTGCACCAAGGCTAGTGGCTCCCTAATGGCCAATTTTAGGAGGAATTTCCCCATCTAATGGAGGAGTACCATTTCTTCCAAAAAGATGATGATTTATATAGGTGGATATTTGAGGCCACTCAATTATTACACTGGCTCATATCATAATTTTATATTTTTGGCAAAAAAAAAAAAAAATGCAGTTTTAGGTCCTAGACTTCCAAAGCCATTTTGAGGCCCAAAAGGATGTTGTTTAGGGAAACGGGTAAACCTAGGTCATTGGCTTGGTTATTAGTAAGAAAATGTACTTCTCGGATAAACATTTCCAATGACCCATCTTGCGCACCAAATGGAGATCATATGCTAAATTTTCAACCCTAGGAAATTAATGCTCCAACTTACCCCATCAAGGCCTAAAAGCCTTTAGCGCTTCATCTCCTACGGTTAGGTTTTTCCATTGCTTCTTTATGATAAAAAGGATTTTGAGCCTCATTATAACACAGCTCAGCAAAGTCTTGTGTTACATCTCTTCTCAAAGATAAGCTACCACCATTCGAGCTAGTTTACTTCTTTGTGAATTTATACAATTTCAACATTTTCCATTTATTAATTGAAGTCAAGTTTCATTGTATCTCTTTGTTTTGGTTATAAACATGTATATCATTTCGTTAACTTCATAAATATGGATCACTTTGACAATTAAAAAAATTTATATCAAAATAAACCAACATTTAAAATTCCATGTGTTTTATGATGTCATCTCAACCACCAACCCTGAAGGGGAGGGTTTCAAGGTCTTATTATATAATGTAACATTTAATAGTGACACTTCTAAGACATACTACTTCCCTGTTGTCATTAGTTAAAATTATTTTAACAATAAACTTAATTACATTCTATTATAATCTTTGGTTGATAAATATTTAAAAGCAACATGGTTTTTTTATCCTTAAATTGTTGTATATATTCTATTAAATAGTTCATTATCACATATTTACTAAGATAAAATGAAAATATGAAATTTATACTATGGGTATTAATTTTCCTTTGAATTTCTAACTTTGTTAATTATTGTGTTATGCCTATGCATGAATTATATAAAATATGCAAAGTAAAGAACATACAAAAATACAATCACTCACAACCATAATAACAAGTTATGACCTAAGAAATACTCATAGGATAAAACCCAGTTGGAAGGTGAGGTTGCTTTGCTCTCTCTTTCTCTGAATGGAAATGGATGCAAGTACAAATAAGTGAGACCTATGGCTCATGGGCTATTACAGTACACAAACCCTTTCTGTTTTCTCTCTCTCTATCCACTCTCAAATACTTTTCTCATATATAGAACAAAATACATTCAAATGAGGATGAAACCCCTTTTCCTCCTAGTGGCCCAATTATAACGCAGCCTGATACGCTACTAATGGTTAAGTTTGACTCCTTGAATTCTTAATTGGAGTTACAATATTGACTCTTCTAGAGTCTTCTTCATCATGATCATGTGGCTAGCCCCTTTTCCATGAATAATGCAAGTTGATGTGGCATCCTCTTGAACCATGGTGGTCAAAACATGAAGGTCAACTTTCAAGTTGCATAACTTTTGTCAAACTCAAACCCACCGGTAAAAATGGTCATGTGAAATGATTCCTCCCATTTTCCACTTTGAAAGCATCAATATAGATGAAAATTAATATAATGATCCAATTTGGATCAATTTTATTAATTAGGTAAATCACATGTATATTACAATTTACCCATAGGCTTGTTGGGTTTGCATAATTTTAGCCACATTTTATAGTAAGTTTTTTTAAAACTATAAATGTGGATGGTATGTAGGGTTTGTAGTTAAAAATATTTAAGGTTTCTGCACGCCACTGTAGTGAAGTAAACCAACATATGTGCGCGAATGTGATGAAGACACATAGCATATATCTAGTTAACTATCTTTTCATTTAATTCATCTTATGTTTAACTTGAATCAATGCATCAATACTTCATTAGAAATCAATTAAACAGTAACCATGAACAATAAGAACAAAATAAACCACACATGAACACTAGGATTTTTAGGTGGAAACCCAATGTGGGAAAAAACCACCATTGTTTTGGTCTTTATCTCCATATTTTATTATAAACAAAACATCTCATAATCTTGTACTAACGCACACTCATACCAGTACGTAGGAACCCACATGCAAAAGGCTACAACCTTCTCTCATTCTCCAACACCCATTGGAAGGGAGCGCCAACCCCCTGATCTCGTTTACCGACACCCACTATAAGGGAGATCCTACCCTCTAATTAGGTTTACCAGCCACTACTGGAAGGAATATTCGACCCCCTTGATAAAGGCATCGACCCTCAGCACCTTTGTGGACCACATTTCATAATATTTCATAATGGATCAACCTGACTCAAAACACCAAACCTGTAGGCCACTTTTCATCATATTTTTAGAATGGACCTTACCATTATTTAAGCCCAATATCAAATAAAAATTATGAAACCAACACTGTATCAAATCACTTAATCACTGAACAACTGGATTACCAAATAAATCATTGACCTAACTTATTCTCAAACAACCAAACCAACTTATATCATTGTATACCCATTCATCAAAATATCATACCACATAATGTTCATCACATAAACTAGATCTTGTTACTGTAAACCCTGATTCATAATATGTCAGAATATATACACTACTGTTCAGAAGCATACCCTCGTATATACACGCTTTCCATTAATATGACATGCGTACATATTTCAAAATATTGTCAACTAAATCTGAATCACGGTCATACTGAAATATTCACTGAAACATATATTGACCACATCACAAATCTCTAAACCACATACAAATCATCATAAAGCAACATCATTACTATTTAATATTTCATTCCACAATCAGTTCAACCCAACCAGTACTGTCAAACACGTATTATTGTAAAAGAATTCATAGACATACAACAACAAACATAACAAAACAAATCAACCATTATCATCAACTCATATTGCAAAACTCTAGCAGATATACGCAAATTTTATGAATAAATTCTGCGTATGTACGTGAATTTCATACTTGGCACCTACGTACAGATCTGTCCATACTGCAGAATATATACACAACTACCCAGAAACATATCTGCGTATGTACGTGATCTTTCTAAAGAAAAACTGCGTACAAATTTTTAATTACTGATTCATACCTTCGTTGCACAATACATCATCTATCAAACCCAAATCTCGGCATATATAGTAACAAACACACATCATAATATCATCACAAAACTATCAAACCATAAACAAATTACTCAATATGTAGTAATTTCATATCTATTAGATCTGATCCTTCTTCATACTCCTAGTGCACACTTATTTCAGATTAAAACATTCATCAATAACCCATTACTTGCACACTAAACACTTTGATCTCAATCTCCTTATATAGCTTAGGCCTTAACCAATAGCTTGGGTCAAACCCTTAGTAATGTCTA